>OZ026495.1:16211826-16616826 GCA_964019985.1 Aurelia sp. 4 Dawson et al 2005 | reverse complement strand
TCGTGAGTCGACACCAAAACACTGTTCTCTTCGGACGGGATTATCATTGAAAAAGAGGTCCTTCTATATGATTTTTTCTTGCCTTGATTTGGACAATATGCTTTATTTGGTCCGTGTCATAGACCACATACTATTGAAATTGGGATTTCTTTGGTTTTAGGTAACTTCGTCTTGAGTGTTTCCATTGAATAGATGCATTTTCGAAACTCTCCGTTTTCACATCATTTCAACTTGAACATTGCTTTTGAACTGATCCGGTTTTTGAGGATTTTACTGCAGCTGCAAACTTAGGATTGGAAATATCTTACTCCGGTTTCGCAAGAAAACGAAGTAATAGAAACACGATATTAGCTGCCTGAGCTATTTTTAATGCTAATGTATTATTATAATTATTTATCTTTATTAATGTATTGGGATCTAAGATCGATATTTTCCTGCGTGTCATAGATTATAGCGGGTGAGGCTGCAAAAACACGGGGTGTTTGACAGGATATATTTTGGTAGAAAAAGCAAGTCTTATCGGGTTTCTTGAAGCTCCGTATTACAGAAGAAGGATTATATTAGTTATGGAGATTTATTTCCTTGAAGTCGATAATTTCTTTCCTTAAACATATATGATTTTGTGATGTTGATACTTTTGCGAAAGGCGTCGCTTTCTGCCTCCTAGCAATACCGGGTGAGTCAGAAAAAACGTGGTGCGTTTGACGGCCTGTGGTGTCGCATTCAGCCACTCGATTATCGTAAACTAAATTTTTCCGTGCAGCCAAGAGTCTAATTTAGATCATAATCCATTCCCCGTCCAAATCGGTCATTTTATGCATTTGTTAAAAAAGAGTTTCTTCGTAAGGCACTGTATGGGAGTCTTGCAAGCTTGTGAAATCTTCGACCAAGCCCCTTCAGCCGTTTAGCCTTGCCAGAGTTGCAAGTACATGTTGTATTGTCTAGGGAAACTGAAAATTTTGAGCCAGGTGCACACTAGGTAAGTCGCTTGAGTCGCTAAGATCGTGCAGAAAGAACCAAAGACACAGACTCGGAGTTTGACTCCCTTGTCTTCTGGCCTTTCTACCCTTCTTTGTGATTACAGGTTTAAGAAACAGTGCTGTTTGCATGCAGTCTCATTGCGACGGAGCGCTTATTTCCGTGAAAGAAACCTCTTCGCAAGACGAAGACGTACGCATTATCAATGTCTTTCTAACGTATTCTCCAAGCATGGCAAGTTATGATCCCAAGGGAGAAAATACTACCTCCTTATCATTTCATTCTCCCCTGATAATGCCACTCTGAAAAATGCATTAAATGACTGATTTCGATGGGGAAAGGTTTATGATCTAAGTTATACTCTTGGCTTCACGGAAAAACTTATTTTATGACGATTGGGTGACTAAATGCGATGTTACGGTCCGCCAAACGCTCCACGTTTTTTTGACCCACCTGGTATTATTTCCATGAATCATCCCATTAGACTTCAAAACAACATCAATGTGTCATTTTGTGATGTGATACCAAATGCTTGCCTTGTTTCAATTCTTTGATAGAAAAAAAATGTGTTTGTAGTGGTTTAGAAGTTCACTCTTGCATGGGCATGATTCGAATCGAAGGCCTGTTTTTGGATTCTATCAAATGAACCAAAAAAAGCCCCGTTTGAAACCCCACAGCTCCCTAGATATCAAGACAATACAGCAAAGTATCGCCTTTAAGAAACGCATTTCACAAAAAAAGCCTGGATAGTTTCTTGCGCAGGAATAAACTTCTTCAAAGCAGGGTGTGTATACCATAGTGTAAGAAACACCCTTATACTCCAAATATCTGTCAAAATTGTAAGGGAAATATTCTTGAAATTTGCACTGTTGTACAAGAAAATAATTGTTTGAGCCACTACTGAAGGTTTCTTGAAATTATGAAAATTTTGACTTTAGACTTTCATTCTCAATTGTAAAGAATTTAGAGATAATGGAGGCCTACACAACTACACGCTATATAACATAACTATGTGCTCTTGTAAAACAAACTGAGCTTGAATCAGCCTGCATAGTTTCTTGTAGAGAGCCATTTTATTCAGCGAAATCAGGCCAGAGTTTCTTAAAATGCTCTACTGAAATATTGGCAAGTACGTCCTTTAGTAGTGAACGTGTTCCAATATGTTATGAATTTTACTTCAGATCCCCAATATTTTACCTCAGATCCCAATATCTTAGATCCCAATATTTACATGCACCAATATATTATGAATTTGTTCCAATATATCAAGGCAACTCCATTCTGAAGTTATAAGAGATATTCTCGAGGAAGCCCCTCCAAGAAGCCTCCAAAGACTGCATTAAATTTTGACCAAAATCCTCCGTGTCTATGCCTTATAGCAGTGACTGGTGCATACTTTGGGAAGATGAAATATCATCCTTGGGGGTAACACAACGCTATCCCGGATGATTTTATCTTCCCAAGAGGATAAAGCATTTTAGAATGTGGGGAATTCATCGCGATAAGGCAGAATGTTTGAGACAGCTTTTTAGTTGCTTTGGTTGTGTTTTGAAGATTTCTCGAAATGGCTTTGTAAAGAAGATTCCTCGTGATTTCAGAGCGGAGTGGCCATTTTCAGTCAGGTCAAAGTGAACTTGTTTGAACATTACGCTGTTTAATGCTATGCTTCCTGATATCATTTTCTTAATACTTTCAGGGAATAGTAATTTTTCAAACGGGGTTCATTTCATTGACTCACCCAGCGGTGACACAAGACTCCACTAAAATTGCTTGTAATTATGGAACGGAAAGACCAAATTCGTGCAAATCGATTTTCCAACCTTTGTCAGCCTTTTCCTTTTGCGATCAATTTTTGAAGAAAGCAATTGGTGCAGTAAATTGTATCAATAGGACTTTGGAAACGCCCCAACTTTTTCCGACTCACCCGGTAAGAATTGTGATATTATGTTTTATGAATGATGTACTTGCGTAACGCACTTTATTTTGTGTATTTAAAATGTATTGTAGACACTTATATAGCATTCACACGATGACAGCACGTTTTGAAAAACTGTGCTAAATGTTACGTTAGCAAAATTTAGGCTAGAGTTCAAACGATACATGCACATTTTGAAAACGATAAAAAATTCAACAGGAACTAACGCGATGGTGTCTCTCCAGGAATTTGATGCCACAGCAATTTACCTACAAGTAAATAACATAAAATCTACGCACTTTGATGCGAAATGAAAGAAGCGACATGTCGAGCATAGTTCGTTATCAAACAACATTCTCGAAACATCGCTTCTTTCAATTCGCATCAAAGTGCTTATATTTCATGTTATATACTTGTTTATCTTTGTATTATGGCACTACACGCAACAAGAAGATTTTTTTGAAATGTACTAGCATCTTGTGAACCGTTTAGTCTCATTTTAAAAGTGGTGAAAAGTGTTGCGTTTTCATTATTTTAGAGTGTTCGCACGATGCTGTTTTCAAACTGTGTCGGTTAAGTCTGTTAGAGTTCCGTGTTCAAAATCTACCGTTTTCATGATCTGCCGACAAAAGCATGTGCCGTTTTCATGTGAACAGGAGGCCTATCCGTCGCATTTTTTACCGTTTTCAAAACGTGTTGGCAACGTATGAATGCATTCTTGATAAGTACAACTTGTTGGTATTAACGTTTCGGTGTAAGCTCTTTCTAATTCCTACAGAACAAGGATTCGGAAAGGTTTTTACTGATGATGGCTTACGCCGAAACGTTTATACCAAGTTGTATTTTTTTCATTGTCAATTTATGCTTTGATACAATGTAATGATTTAGCTAAACGAAGGCATATGCTTTATTGTAGCCTGTATTGTATTTATAGAACTTGTTTATATCGTATTGCACACACAGGAAGCCCAAGCAGTTAACTGAACAATAATAAGTTTACAATCTTAAAATCGTTAATTGCATAATACATTTGTGTGTTATTTGCTGCATTTCTCCACAGCTGCGTTGTAGCTCATTAACTTAAGCATTGCAGTGCATTGCATAATAGTTCGAATGCGAGAGTTGGATATGAAATAGCTCACTTGCTTTGCTAGCATTCCAACTTGAAAGTTATCGTCCAGCCAAATTCAATTAACTGTTTTGTCCTCGCTCGTAATCCGGTATCCATGCTCCAAATTCGCAACATACAACAAAGTGTTCGAACGAGGACAAGTTATCAAAATGTTCCTCACTCATCGAACTATGCTTTCTGAAACTTTGTTTCTTCATCTGCGATGTTTCCCCTCCTTGATGTGTGCTGAGAACGAGACGACCCGACCATAGTTGTTTAGAGAAACTACTCTCAAGTTCGGAATAAATCATTTCTCGGGGGGGGGGGTGAGAATAATCGGATGGGGGTGTTTGGAGAAATTGAAAATTGACGTAATCTTAGTTACAGCCAAGGCAAGAGTAGTGTGACCGATTGAAATAGATTATGCGAATATTAATCGTATACCAATCAAATCTTGATTTCAAGAATCAAATAATAATAATGTTTTCATTCGACTGACCACCCATACACTGTATAAGTTGGACAATAGTTCAGCGGATGTGTGCGCTTGAGGAGGACAAAACAAGACACCACATGTCACATCATTTTTCGAATTATTATTCAAATAATAATCCATTCATGATTTGAAAAAATCAAATATTTTAGGATTATACTGGTCACACTACTCTTGCTTTGACTATAAACACGTGTATATATTTATATTCTTTTTTCTTCTTCTGACATTCTTCTGACGATGACCGCAAGAAGTCGAAACGCGTCAAGAATAGCAGATCAGATTAAAAGAAAAGAATAGAACTCCAAGGCGTCTTTTTCTTGTGTTCATCTTTATATTCTTTTTTGTTTACATTTTGGTTACTGTGTTGTTCCGCTTAGGCTATTGTTTGGTATGATTTTTGAATTTCTAAATCTATATGTACGCCCTGTTTGATTTGGAAATGTCATTACCGATGAAGGTACGCCGAAACGTTTACAAGAATGCGTGTTTTCTGAGTTTATCTATCTATTTCTATCACACATTGAGATTTAGCTTATGAGTATATGTTTATGTGAACAGTGATGTTACTGATACATGCACTGATGAACTGTGGTTCTGTTGAATGGACTTCTTGAGACTTCTTCTTGCTTTTATTCAGAAATTATGTTATGTTTCTATCATTTCATTTTTCCAAAAATTAACCAAGGGGTGTTGGAATAAGAGCGGATGGACGGGGGTTGAAAAGTTTTTCAAAAAATGCTAAGGTAGATTTCTGTAACTGCGCAGCCGCATATTGATCTCATTATTGGTCTCCCTGTGCCCATGCCGACCGAGCTCGCAGATCACTTCCTGCTTCGTATGGCTTCGTCTGGAAAAGCAAACCAAGATTGAGGACCGAAAGATGGCATTAGATCAGGTATTTATTCCGTACAAACGTAATAGCTGCCTCAAGTTTTGGCCATTGCCCCTTGAGCAATGAAATTGGTTGGAAAGTCAAAGAAACTCGGCAAAAAAGCCATCCAGCACTTTCTTGTTTAGGCCAACTGCGGTCAGAAAAAACATTCATGCCGATTTGTTGTATGAATTGCTTTTTATCCCGGTATTCGGGCTGTGGAATATGTGCTTTTTATCCGCAGATTCGGCAGGTATCCGCAGATTCGAACTGCCCCTTGGAACATCAGCCACAACAAATAATTTGTAACGTATTCCGGAATGAGATTAAAATGCTCGCTATTCCCATAAGATACACGACAATTTCATCTATCAGTTACCTGTCAGAGGTGAACCAATTTTCCAGAAAAACTTCGTTTCTCTACAAAAACTTAGGTCCTGAGCTTTTCTATACACAAAGGAAGTGACCCCCGTACCAAATACCACAGCAAATTTAGCAAAATGAATTAAATGCTCGCCATCCCTATCTATTCTACTTCTATTTAGTATATAGTTTTAATTTTCAAAGCGTGTTGTCTTTCCAGGAAAACTTCGTTTCTCCGCCACAACTTAGGCCCTGAGCTTTTCTATAGACAAAAGAAGTGACCCCCGTGCAAAATACCACAGCAAATTTAGCAAAATGAATTAAATGCTCGTCATCCCTATCTATTCTACTTCTATTTAGTATATAGTTTTAATTTTCAAAGCGTGTTGTCTTTCCAGGAAAACTTCTTTTCTCCGCCACAACTTAGGCCCTGAGCTTTTCTATAGACAAAAGAAGTGACCCCCGTACAAAATACCACAGCAAATTTAGCAAAATGAATTAAATGCTCGCCATCCCTATCTATTCTACTTCTATTTGGTATATAGTTTTAATTTTCAAAGCGTGTTGTCTTTCCAGGAAAACTTCTTTTCTCCGCCACAACTTAGGCCCTGAGCTTTTCTATAGACAAAGGAAGTGACCCCCGTACCAAATACCACAGCAAATTTAGCAAAATGAATTAAATGCTCGCCATCCCTATCTATTCTACTTCTATTTAGTATATAGTTTTAATTTTCAAAGCGTGTTGCCTTTCCAGGAAAACTTCGTTTCTCCGCCACAAGTTAGGCCCTGAGCTATTCTATAGACAAAAGAAGTGACCCCCGTACAAAATACCACAGCAAATTTAGCAAAATGAATTAAATGCTCGCCATCCCTATCTATTCTACTTCTATTTAGTATATAGTTTTAATTTTCAAAGCGTGTTGTCTTTCCAGGAAAACTTCGTTTCTCCGCCACAACTTAGGCCCTGAGCTTTTCTATAGACAAAAGAAGTGACCCCCGTACAAAATACCACAGCAAATTTAGCAAAATGAATTAAATGCTCGCCATCCCTATCTATTCTACTTCTATTTAGTATATAGTTTTAATTTTCAAAGCGTGTTGTCTTTCCAGGAAAACTTCGTTTCTCCGCCACAAGTTAGGCCCTGAGCTGTTCTATAGACAAAAGAAGTAACCCCCGTACAAAATACCACAGCAAATTTAGCAAAATGAATTAAATGCTCGCCATCCCTATCTATTCTACTTCTATTTAGTATATAGTTTTAATTTTCAAAGCGTGTTGTCTTTCCAGGAAAACTTTGTTTCTCCGCCACAACTTAGGCCCTGAGCTATTCTATAGACAAAAGAAGTAACCCCCGTACAAAATACCACGGCAAATTTAGCAAAATGAATTAAATTCTCGCCATCCCTATCTATTCTACTTCTATTTGGTATATAGTGACCGGCTGTTTCTGCAACTTTGATAACGAAATTACAGTCACTTTGTCAGCTGTAGCTAGTTCAGTTTGTTGCTGATATTTTTAAACTGAAACATTGAGAGCATTTCTTAATTCATACCGTGCATGGCTTCTACCTTGCAAATAACTGTTAACAAAGTCAAAATCATGTTTTATCAACAATCTAATACTTCGGTAACTTTCTTGCAGAAAATGTCAACCTTCTTTCTGCTGCTTATCACGACTCTGATGGTGTGGATACTCGTGTCCTTGTGTTCATCTAAATAGTTCTTAATTGCAGTTAGCATTGTTGATGCACAGACGCTAGTTGGGCATCCATAGATGCCTGAGCTTATCGCTGGGAAAGAGACAGATCCCAGTCTGCGATTTGAGACTTCAAATAGTGATTTCTTCACAGCCATTTCTAGCTCTGCTTCAATCTCTGTCTGGTTTCTTGATCTGTAGTCCCATTTAGGACCTAAAATTGAAATCAGACGAAAGAGTGATGAATACTTTCTATCAGATATCACTGCAATTGACAGACACATTTTACAAATAGAGGTAAGTTTCTTCACACTCTGGAGAGGAACCTGACACGAGCAAATTTTTTGCGTTGCTGAATGTCAGGAGCAGGGCAGGCGCCGGAAATCTTCCGACACAGGGGTTGGAGCTTCCGACAGGGGGGCTAAAATGACTAATTTGATATTTTGATATTTGATGTTATTAAGGAGGGTTGCCCTTCAACAGAATTGTTTTATAATGGGCCCTCCACGTAAAAACATTAATTACAATATACAATAACCGAATAAAAAAAAGTTACAATATAAAAACCATAATATAAAAACCTAATACAAAATTTACAAAGTCTAATATAAAAGAAAAAGAGAAAGTCATAAATAGATTTTTTAAAACTAGTCAGGGAAGATGCCTGTTATGTATCGGCAGGAAGGTCATTCCACGCTTTTGCTCCTCGATAGGAAAAACATTTTTGCCCATTACTTGACTTTTTCATGGGTAGTCTTAAATCTGTCTCTGAATTGCGCAGGACATACGAAGAGCACTTTAAGTTTCGGGTGAAAAGGTCACACAAGTATTGGGGAGCCAGTTCATACAGGGACTTGAAGACCATTGTTTTAAATTCACTAGCGACGAGTTGTTCAATGGTCTTCCAGCCCAGCT
Source organism: Aurelia sp. 4 Dawson et al 2005 (assembly GCA_964019985.1). NCBI lineage: Eukaryota > Metazoa > Cnidaria > Scyphozoa > Semaeostomeae > Ulmaridae > Aurelia > Aurelia sp. 4 Dawson et al 2005. The sequence continues at coordinate 16,608,480 of OZ026495.1, read as the reverse complement.
GGTCGATAAGTGGTCTGCTTGGGGTGTCAAAGCTGCTGTTGGTCATAATTCTAGCAGCTACGTTTTGAAGTTTTTGCAACTTATTAAGCTCAGTCGAACCGGCAATGTTTCCTGTCATAGGAGTGTCTTGGCATGTTTTAAAAAGTCGATAGCTCTAGAAACTTTGGTAGAGACATTTTTGATGTGTTCCTTCCAGTTAAGAGAGTTGTCTATCTGCACACCAAGGTATTTTGTTTTTTGGATTACTTGGAGCTCATTGTCGCGAATTTTCAAATCCAAATCTTCACTTCCACTTTTGAGGATATTGGGCTTTTGCTTGGTGGAAACAATCATGGACTTTACTTTTGCAACATTTAAGGGGGTTTGTTGCCTTGAAGCCAAGTATCCTGACTAAAAACGCGGTTTCCTGCTGTAATGTATTATGTATTGATTGGAATTGCAAAATGGTTCCTTACCAACAGCATGAACAATTATCTCCGCACGCAAGTCTCCAGCTTGTGTCACCGCTACCTCACCATTGTTTAACTCTCCATGGCGCTCAATAAATTCTTTTCCTTCCTGTACAAGCCTCTGTCCGGCTTTCTCGGCTATGTCTCTTGCGACCTATGAATACAACTGAACACATCAGCAAGCAGGAAACTGATCATCAAGGTCCACGTCATATCTAGCTAAAGAAAGTGATGAATTAAATGCTTTGCCCGCGGAAGGGGGGGGGGTACTTGATCTAAATTTGTACGGGGGTGTGCCCATGAAAAAATTTTTTTACCTGGCTCCGGATTTTTTTTTTCGAATGATACCCGATTCAAGAAAAAATCAGTTAAAAGTATACTCCGAAACACAAAAATTGGACTAATTAAACAGAATTTAATAGAATTTCCCTTTTTAACATGTTTCGGCAACCGGCTCCAGAAAAATTGCTCTCTTTTGATACCGCGTTCAAGAAGAACAAGGTGAAAACGATATCATGAAAAAACGGCACATCCCCATCTGTCCAGTATACTAAATACCCCCCCCCCGGATTCCTTGGCAACGTTTAACCGAAAGACTGTCTCTACATTTCATGTCTGTAAAGAAAGGCATGATCCCTTCTTCCATGCAGTTCACTGCCGCTCTTAGTTAAAAACAACAAAACGGAGATTACCTTTGATAACAAAACATGCAGCAAGGTCCATCACTGTCTTAGGACAGTCTCAAGAATGGATTGATGACAGCGTATTAACTACTCACCCCAGCTCCATGCACCAACAGCCCATTTGCAGCATTAACTATGACCTCCGTTCTTTCTCTAGTTATATCACCTTCTACCACTAAAATGGAAACGGCATGAAAAGTATCTTGTTTTTGACAGTTTGATTTAAAATTTTGGTCCCGTGGCCAAAAAAAGGTCATGTCGGCAATAGGAAGGAGTGGAACTTATTCAACGCAGATTCAATGCGGATCACAGACTAAAATAACGAAAAATTAACCACCATTTTGAATAACAGGCGCGAAGAGAAACAATGTTAAGGTCGATCTAAATCAAAAAATTGATATCAAAATGATTCGTTTTCATTTGTTTCCACTAAAATGTTGCAAAAGTTGCTAAATTCTGCCATACACTGCAAGTATCCGTGGCAATAGATCGTGTCATTATTACTTAACTCAGTTGATTAATGTAGATTCTGCTCTCATAAGCCCGAAATCATTCATACTCAGGCAAAACATAAGTTCCTTTTGGAAGATTACGAAGTCCGTCCGTTGCTAAGCAAGCATAAGAGTGTATGAATATTAATTCTTTCATAGCCCCAAATGATCGTTGATGCTGTTTTAGCTACAAAGCAGAGAGATATGAGTGTTACTGTCAATGTCTCTTTCAATCGAGAATCAAATGCCTTTTGTTGGAACAAGAATCGCCGGAACAGCAGTTCTGATCTTTGTGCGCATTTCTTCTTCTGCAAAATGAGGATTATACACCAAAATATAGAGTCATTAGCCCTATTTTGTCTATGTGAGGTGTTAGTTCTTGCACGAAACTGTTTGTGCATATGTGCGAAAGTAGATACCATTTAAGGTTTACGATGACGTAAACTTAATTATGCAAAACATCCCTTCCTGAAAACTTTGCAGTAGAAGAAGATACTTTCTTACCTTGAACCATTACTTCCAAGTACCGAATAGCTTTCTTTACTTTCTTGTCCTGCAAAGGCAAAGCTTGCTTTCTTAATGTATATATTTCTTCAACAACTACGCCTAGTATCTACGAAAGATGCAAACGTGTAACACTGCTTGACTGCTTGTAGAACTTGGCAGTTCTCTATAGATACAGTGAAACAGTAGCACGTAAATAAGAATGATATAAACTTCTAGACTACCAGCTGAGTTTTCCTGTAAGGTTCGCACACATGCTTACCAAACAATTTTAATCACGAAATTTTGTACTTCCAAACATGTTTCCTCTTTATGCTACATAAATCTTAATATCCATTTTGATCCCTTTTATAGTGTAATGGCTTGAAAGATTCCTACAATTTGTTATGGGGATTTCTCTTGCTACTGCAAGAACGAAAATTTGAAGTTGAGCAGAAAATCTCGGTTAGACAGCTGCTAATATACTTTTCTCAGTCATCACCAAAGTGAAGAATCTTTCAGATATCAGGTAATTTATTGGGGCATAGAATTATGATATTGTGTGCTTACCTTGACCAATACAAATCGATGAAATGGTCTCGATCCAAATAGCTCAATTTCAGCTGCACGATAGGACAAGTTCTCCTGGTCCATCTTCCATTTTGTGACCATTTCTGGCCAAACGACAAACTCATAGAACGAAAAGCTTGTCAGACCATTGTATGACATCGCAAATTTGTACAAGTCCATGTTTTGCAACCCATAAAAACCTCTTTCTTTCCTCACTATAAATTGGTTGTTTGCTTCCTGTCGGATTCTGTCATACAAATCTTCTCCAATCCGCTGAATCAATACATCTAATGATCTCATGGAAACTCTCTTGAATTCATTCATATCTGTCATGTAGTGGAACGCAACAAGTCTATCTGTAGCATCTGTCTCTGAATTCACAGCATTATTTATCAGCTGCACTATGTACACTTTATTGCGCTGGAAATTCTTTGTTGCATCTTGGGCAGTACATTCTTCGTCGGTATTGAGGTCAGATGAATCGTCATCGTCTGAATCTTGAGGCAACACTGGACTTGCTGACTTCACTGTTAATTCTGTGGAGCCTGCAACATCATCGTCTGAATCCTGCGAAAGGAAGTAAATGCTTTACAATGGGCATAAGCCTTGAATGTTAAGTGGCGTCGCTCAGTGTGACTATGTCTTCAGGATACCCAAAGGAACCAGGAATATTTCAACTTGATTGCAAGTGCCCAATACCCTCAAGTTAATTTCCCTCATGAGAGACCGACAATGAGAGACGTCTTGTGATTGATGACGACACTTTAAAAATTACCATCTAGAACCTTTTCTCGTACCAGGACTCTTATATCTATTTGCCGCTTTCAATGTCTTAGAAGCCTTGTCAAAACAGCCTTGTCAAAACAGCTTGGTAAACCAAGTGTTGTGTGTTTTATATCTTGCTTTCGGTTAGTTGAATTGAAATGCACGAAAATTTCATACCAAAGTGTGTGTAAGGAACAAAAGATATAAATGGTAAGAAACTGCATTACCAATTACCCTCAAACTTAAGAAATTGCACGACGTTTAGAATTTTCATTTCCTGCCGCTGCGGAGGTAAAAAAAACTCTGAAATAAATCCACCATCAGCTATAGTGATGGTGCTTGTAAAAAGCTTTGCTTTGATCAGTGATTTATCATTAGGATTTCTTGGTTTTTTATTCAAGTCTGAAAAGGAAATCGTTGATAATTTGGTTTTAAGAAATTTCGAAGAAACGTATAGTACTAACAACTCTGGAATAGAATGGTTCTCATCATAAGTCACCGGCCAAAATGTCCTTCAGAAAGGTAAGTAGAAACAACAACATACCGCGCCCTCCAAATCAATTGTTGTGTTGGCTAGTGTAATCGCTGGTCTTTCGTCACCTTCTTCAACGTCGAGGTCATTTGATCCTGTCACTGTTGGCTTCTCTTCGAGGTCTTTCTTGATGCGATCAAACAGTGATTCGGATGCTTTTTTGCAGCGATAGTACGTGTAGACACGTCTTGATGCACTCACGGGTTTTTCGATGCCTTGTATGGGTCCTTTCTTTTCTTTCTCATCGAAACGAGTGTTTTTCCATTGCAATGCCTTATGTAGCAACCAATACCTTATCCTCGGCAAATTTTGACAGTTGTAGGGGAAGTATTCAAGTTTCATTGCACTATAACCATTCATACAGGCATAAACGCCGCAACTTACAGCATCTCGCTGCAACGGAATCTCAGTTGGTGCCACCAAGGTCCAGTCCAAGTATCTGAAATTGATACCACTTGCAATGTAATTTTTTCGCAGAAAAAACAGTACCGTGTCAAACACATACTGTGATATTTTGTGCAACGAATCCATATGGACGATAAGGCGTATTTTCTGATAAACCGCAACTACTGTCCAATGTCCAGGATTGCCATCATGGAAGACTGGAATTATGAGAATGTCTTTAGTCGGCAGCGTGTTATCGTTGACATAATGCTTATATTCTTGATTCAATTTTCCCTTTTGGACAGCATCAAAGAGCCATGTTGAACAGACAATAGTAGAATACTTTGTATCTCTGGCCGTTGAACTCAAAAATGCCCACAAGATTTCATTCTTTAACATCTTAGAATTAGCTGTCGATCGCACCACACTGTTTAGAAACTTACCACCAGGCTTTTCTTCCTCACTAAACCAAAGCCTCTCAATGCATAGCCTGTGTTCCTTGTTCAGGAGCCAGGGCTCCACATTTTGTGGCTTAATGGAAGCATTGATTGCACTTTTCCTCACATAGAATGCTGCATAGACGCTCTGTTGAAATGAACCTTCACAAAGGAGTTCCTGCGTATCTTTCCAAGTTACAATTCGATCATCACACACCAGAACCTTTTCATTGTCAAACAAGTGTGCTACGTAGTGTCCACTGGTAGCAGTTCGCCCATAAAAATTGACCGTTGCAAATAGAACATAGGTAGAATAATCATTCACATCGTAGCTTGGAGAGGTACCAGACACATCTAGTTCAATCGGTATGGAGACCTTGGATTTGATTGTGACTGTGGATGGCCCTTCATAGCGGATTATCTGGAACAGGCAGACTGTGGGATTTTCTACAGTGAAGACAACCTCTTTGAAAAGCTTGGAATCTTTGCAGCTTCCACATGCGTTGTCTTCGTAGCTACATTTACCAGTTCTGCAATCCCAAATGAGGTCTTGTAGGGGCAAAACATTCTTGTTTTTGCACAGAAAAATCTTGGTTACCAACTGCTCTGTGCTGTATCCGGTTACAGCCCCACACTTAACGCATGATGCCGTGACGAACATGTTCAACGTGAAGATCTTCCCAATTGGAGACTCTGGAAATCTTCCAATGAAGGCTCGCACAACATATTCATAGAATTCGATGCTGTCGTGCTGTGTCTTTGTTTCCAGTGGCATCTTCATCTCTGTTGCTAACATTTGCACAGCGTCACTGACCCCCTCCTCTTCTTCGAGAGAATCCAAACGGCTGATCGACTCTGCAACATCCTCTAAATAGTCTCCAATTAAGAAACCTTTGTACTCTGGTCTCAGCAGATAATTTCGCAAAACTGTGCCAAGAAGAACATGGAGCGAAGCATTCAGCCAGCAGTTCATGAATCTATTTGCAAGACCCGACTTAGAATATATTGCAATCTTTGTGCTTTCAGACGCGGTTATGAGGTCATCATCTGCTGGGAATGTGATCTCACGCAATACCTCCTTCGTCATCTCCGATTTCTCATCAACTTCAGCGATGGTGTTTGAGAGACTCTGGTTAGCAGTGACTGCTCCTGTGCTAAACTTGTGGCTGATATAATGCACAATGGGCCTGTAGAATCTGTTGAAGCATAACTTGCACAGGTAGTAATCAGCATGCTCTGCCAGTGTATTATTGAAAGAAATACATTTGGTATGGTACCATGTGTTACATTTATCACACGCAACCATGAAGCTGTCATCTGCTTCATATGGCTTTCTGCAAAGACAATGTTCTTTGTCTGCTTCTGATGGAATAGTGAATGAGTGTCTTCTTTCATGATCCATCTCATTCCACATCGTGAACAACTTTGTCCGCATCGAGCTTATCGATGGAGAGACAAGGGCAACTTCTTTCCAATTTTGGGACCAGAAATGAACGAAAGCTGGGGAGCCAACGTCGTTTGTTTTCTTTGGATTCTTTCCTTCCTCTACTGTTAATTGACTTCGTTCTGTGGCCGTCGGATTAAATTTCTTCCTAGTCTTTGGTGGGGACAAGAAAGAATCATGCTCAACCTTTCTCTTTCTTTCATGTTTGAATTTCTCTTTTGGAACCCGTGCCTTCGTGAAGATCGTTTTCGGGGTCTCAGATGTCACAGAGGTAGAAATGTTGCAGAGGTTTGTAATGTCCGCTTTGCTAAGGCCAGATTTCTTGACAGCACCTAGATCTGCTTTGCAAAGTTCATCTACAAATTGTCTCTGCAGCCCCTTGATTTCTTTCCAGTTTTTTTCCACAAAGTAAGGAATTGACACTTTCAATTGGGTCTTGTCTGCTTTCTTCATTTTAAAAACGTTCTCGACTGTAGCATTTGTTTGGTTCTTGATCCAGATATTCGTTCCGATGGACTGCGGCAATTGTAGATAGTCGTCATAGCTTTCTTTATCGAACACACTTAGGTCTTGGAGGATGATTTTCGACCATAAAGGGAACTGTGGCATCAGATTGCGTCGCAAGTACGAGTAGAACTCTGGCATGTGGTACTTGTTAATCGGAGCATCCAGCATCTCTGTTGCATTTTCGAAAACATCTGTATGCTCCGGTACCTTCTCTTCCCAGTAATCCTTCCACAGGTGTCCACTGCCTGAGTCGCTATCATCTTGCTTCTCATCTACATCCTCTAATCTGCAACCCGTGTTATTATGGTCATCATCATCATTATCGTCAATAATCAAGTCCGAAAAGGTGGCTACACTCTCCTCGATTTCGTTAGCAGCTTCTTTTACTGCAGCATTTACTCTCTCAGTCGCCATAACTGTGGTTACAGCTTTTAGAAACTTTTCACAAACTCTCAGGTCGGAGATCATCATCATTCTCCCAATGATCCTCATCCCAAAGTGTACCTTTGAGCAGTCATTGGGATACTTTCTCCTCAGAACTTCTTTCGTGTTTCGTATTACATGGGCGGAACAAACATGGATTAAGGCTTTTGCAAGGTCTTGCGTTGTTGCTTTGCCAGTGATAATGTGAAATGCTCTTGCCAGGTACTCCTCCACAGTCTCACCGTTGAACTCATACAACACAGCAGCAATGAGGACTTTGCTGAAGTCGCATATGATCAATTTTGGGATGTTTCTTGAACCAAAGATAAGATTTTCTTTCTCTCTAAAATAAAGAAGCATACTCCGGACGGCATCGGTTGTGTGAGACGATGAAATGAATTCCAGCAATGGCAGTGGAGGTGCCTTTCCAAGTGGATGCCTTAGTGCGAGGCAGTAATTGAAAATCCTTTTGAAGGACTTGGCTTTATTGACAAAACTGCCTGTTGCATCTATATAAAGGATATCCTTCCTGCAAAGCTGATGAAAAATGCGAACCGTCCCTTCTGTGAACAGAGAGATTTTGATTTCGTCATTGGTTATTTCGATTGTGTGGATGTAACCAAAAATCCTTCTGTAGCCTTGCCCTAAAGAGAGGGCTTCTTGTTCATCTTCAAGCCGGAATTTCTTTTGCAATGCAAGTAACGCTGCATACATCCCCTTTATAGTGTTGTTATGTTTGGTCGCCTCAGATTTAATGTTTTGAAAAACTTTCTTTGATGCTGCTGCATTTCTGTTGCCAGATTCGAACTGTTTTGCTGGGATTGACGAGAGCTTATCACGATATACATTGGAAGGTGGAATATTTGGGTTCTTCTTGAAATGATCCGTTATCTCCTGGCGTAGTTTTCCTCTTAGTTGCCGGGCGCCAGTCGATCCAATGGCATGGACTATGTCACCTGCAAATGAGGCATCTGCATAAGAGTCTCCTGCATTTTTTATGGCAATTTTGACAGAACATCTGCAACCTTTAATTTTACAAAAGGCGCTGCATGTGAAGAACGGAGATGACTTCCTCGATCCGGCCTTCTTGATATAATGGCCTTTGAACACCCAAACGCAATATGGATTGACACATGCAATGGCTGTGTTCAAAATATGCGTCCATTCATCAGTGAACTGTCGCCGCCCATCATAACCTAATCTATGGGGTATCGAGTAGAAATCGACCGGAACATTCAATTTGAAAACCTTTTTATCCATTGGTTGATGAAAAGTTCCCGTATTAGGGAAGTTGCATGCCCCTAAGATATTTGCTGTCTCGCTTGATATTCCATATTTCGAGAACACACCGTCTGCAGTGGACGTAGCATTGTTCGACACTTCGGGTAGATTTTCTGAATTGTGAAATGATTCTTGACTGTCATGCATGATCACATCAGGACGAGGCACGCCATCAAGCACACGTTGACCCCTCATGTTGTCTGATGGAGCTGATTCATGAAAGAAGAACTCTTTTCCACATCGAACGATGACATTTGTCACAAGGTCGGAGACGAAACTAGTGAATGAGTGTCCTTTTGATACTTCTGTAACCTTGTTCTTCTGCGGAATCAGATCTTCGTCTGGGTGAATGTTACTGCTTCGTTGGTACTGGAAGGGTGGCATCTCTTCCCTAGAATTTTCTGCCTCTGGAAAATCAAGCTCTTGATCGCTTTCGCCAAAAGAGGAATTATTGGATACATGTTGTGACAATTTCCCTTGGAGAGTGGAAGGAGCTGCTGGATGTTTAAAATTCCCCCCTGAATACTGGTGTTGGTTATGTTCAGTAAGTGGAGACGGTTCTTTCCTTTCATCCGCCTGACCTGATTCACAGAGGTCTACAGTTTCAATGGTCTCGTCTTCGGAAGATTCACTTCTGCTGTATGTTGTCTTTCCGACACTTATTGTTTGTTCTCTTTCACTCAATACTTTGGTAAAAACTAAATCATCAGCTGGAAATGCCCTTTTCTCCTCACGATCATGTCTCAATCGTTTTTCGGCATCTGTTTCAGTCATTCTTGCAGCATGTTCATTTGTGTCTCCTTCATTCGCCTTCCCATGTAATTGCTGTTGGCTGCTGGGTTCTTCCGTATGTTCGTTGGCACTTTTTTTCTGTCTCACAGCCTCTTCAGCGTCGCCTGTCTCTACCGGAAAGTCGCTCGAAACATCTTTCCTTCTTCTGTAAAAATCGTAAAGAGCTATGACTTTTTTCCTGCACACAAAGCCTTGTCCATAATATCTCTTTGCAACACTTGTCCATTCATTTGATCGTCGCTTCCATTGCTCAACGGGCCTCTTCCCGTTTTGGGCCTTGACGCACTCTTCCAACCTCTCCATCGATATACACTGGTTTTTCCTTGGCCGCCCCATGGCAGTTTTTCATGATTTTTCTTCTGCAGATGAGATATCAAACGAAATGAGATATCAAAGAAATTTAAACAGGCTTTCGTATCATTTTACAGTGCCGTTCTATTGCATCAACAAAAATTTGCGCTTCAGACCACCTTTAAGAAACTCGTAAGAAACTTCGAGTAATCAAAATCTGATAATTTTAAGAAACTTTCAGTACTGGCCCAAATTCTTCGTTTCTTATAAAAAGGATACGTGTACTCGGGATGGTACTCGGTGCTTGAGCTATGTCGAAACACCGGAAAGGCATCAAAGATCCTTGTCATGAAATCTTGACAAGGGCACAGGTGGTGAACATGAGGGACAGTGCAAAATCTATTATATGACATGGCCGGTAGAGAAGAAAACTTTTTGGAAAAGGTCTGCTGACCCCATATGAAATTATTGCAGAAAAACTAACTGCCCCGTCGCCCTTTCCTTAAAGTCCTTAAAAAAGTATATGCCCTGTATTCGTGAACAACAGATGTTTTACAGTATCACCAATGAAGTAGCCAAAGACCATAAAAAATCAACCCTCGTACTCTCGAGTACCGAATAATCGCCCCCCGCTTATTAATTTTTGAAAATTTTCCAACCCACCCCGCTCTTATTCCAACCCTCCCCCTTTTATTAAGTTTTGGAAAAATGAAATGATAGTAAACATAATTTCTGAATCAACGCAAGCAAGAGTTGCAAGAAGTGCATTCAACAGAACCAGAACTCAAAAGTAAATGTATTAGTAACATCACTGTTCACATAAATATATATAAGATACGTGTTTACCTATGAAAGCGACTATTTTCTATTTCTCCAAGACCGATTATTCCAAACCCCAGATTATTGTTATATCGAACCATTTCCAACCCCCCCCCGATTATTCTCACCCCCAGATTATTGTTATATCGAACCATTTTCAACCCCCCCCCCGATTATTCTCACCCCCCCCCCCGCTTATTCGGTACTCGAGAGTACTTTCACAGGTGGCATCAATTATTAAAGAAATTGTAACAAAAATTGTAAAAGATGGCACACTCACGTTGTATTCCTTGTTGTATTACTGACAATCTTTCCTTGACCATGCTTGCGAACGTTGTTTTGAAAGAATAGGCCCATTTTCAAAACAACGTTTGCAAGCATGGTCAAGGAAAGAATGTCAGCAATACAACAACGTGAGTGTGCCATCTTTTACAATTTTTGTTACAATTTCTTTAATAATATCATATTATTGGAGATATGACTGATGATGCAAGTAACTGACAAGGAAGTTTTGCGTCATCTAAAATGTATATCCTTCCAAGCATTTCTCTGCTTGCTTGATTCACAACTTTGCCCTTGAAATGAGACATTTTACATTCCAAATTTAATCTTGAGCTCATAAAAAAGATGCTGCCCCGTTGATATTTGCTTCAAAAATGTGTTGACCCACATCTGACGAGCTCAATAAAATTAGTTGCCCCGTTACGTTTTGCACCGGCCATGTTATAAAATAAACTTTGCTATGTCCCTGAATATTGTTATGGAAGCGTTAAGAAACTGGTAAGAACTTCTTGGTACACAAAATCTTTTGTTTTGTTTCAGATCTAATACGAGTCTGGTACCCAGGGTACAGATCTAATTGCAGAAGACACAGCTTGACATAAATGCAAAAACGCAGTAACTTACCTCGAAGCAAACCTGCCCATGCAGCAATTTTCATTCCAGATACTGCAATTGCAGCTTGTGGGTTGAAAAGATCTATGCCCTGCACGGTAGATTTTGAATATATTCAGAACACCCAGTGCAGTGACTAAACGAGAAGCAAACATGTAACGAATATCTGGAACCTTGGCGAGAGCGTGAAGTCATTGAGGTCATTACACGCGAGCTCATCACACAAAAGTTTCCGAAACCATTGAGTGGCAATTGGGCAATTGACTATTGCGAAAATATGGTGTCAAAATAGTTAAAGCTTAGCCTCGCATGTATCGTTCTGTCATGAAGATTAGCGCTGTTTCCCTTTGAAGCTCTTTGAAGACCAACATAACAACCTGACGACCGTCTCTCATGGGGTTAGAAGACAACTGATAAATCGAGATAGGAATGTAATTATAGCGACAGTAAAACTTTAACAAGAAACCGAACGGCTTGAGCACGGTAGCAACAATTTGAAAGTTGCCTACAGTCCACAATGGCCACAAATATGGAGATATGATAATTCGTGAGTTGCGATTTGTCAGTTGCGAGTTCCGAGTTGTCAGTTGCGAGTTGGTTTTTGCGAGATAGGGACTTTGCAGATAGGGATGGCGAGCATTTAATTCATTTTGCTAAATTTGCTGTGGTATTTGGTACGGGGGTCACTTCCTTTGTCTATAGAAAAGCTCAGGGCCTAAGTTGTGGCGGAGAAAAGAAGTTTTCCTGGAAAGGCAACACGCTTTGAAAATTAAAACTATATACCAAATAGAAGTAGAATAGATAGGGATGGCGAGCATTTAATTCATTTTGCTAAATTTGCTGTGGTATTTTGTACGGGGGTCACTTCCTTTGTCTATAGAAAAGCTCAGGGCCTAAGTTGTGGCGGAGAAACGAAGTTTTCCTGGAAAGACAACACGCTTTGAAAATTAAAACTATATAGTAAATAGAAGTAGAATAGATAGGGATGGCGAGCATTTAATTCATTTTGCTAAATTTGCTGTGGTATTTGGTACGGGGGTCACTTCCTTTGTCTATAGAAAAGCTCAGGGCCTAAGTTGTGGCGGAGAAAAGAAGTTTTCCTGGAAAGACAACACGCTTTGAAAATTAAAACTATATACCAAATAGAAGTAGAATAGATAAGGATGGCGAGCATGTAATTCATTTTGCTAAATTTGCTGTGGTATTTTGTACGGGGGTCTCATTCCCTTGTCTATAGAAAAGCTCAAGGCCTAAGTTGTGGCGGAGAAACGAAGTTTTCCTGGAAAGACAACACGCTTTGAAAATTAAAACTATATACCAAATAGAAGTAGAATAGATAAGGATGGCGAGCATGTAATTCATTTTGCTAAATTTGCTGTGGTATTTGGTACGGGGGTCACTTCCTTTGTCTATAGAAAAGCTCAGGGCCTAAGTTGTGGCGGAGAAACGAAGTTTTCCTGGAAAGACAACACGCTTTGAAAATTAAAACTATATAGTAAATAGAAGTAGAATAGATAGGGATGGCGAGCATTTAATTCATTTTGCTAAATTTGCTGTGGTATTTGGTACGGGGGTCACTTCCTTTGTCTATAGAAAAGCTCAGGGCCTAAGTTGTGGCGGAGAAAAGAAGTTTTCCTGGAAAGACAACACGCTTTGAAAATTAAAACTATATACCAAATAGAAGTAGAATAGATAGGGATGGCGAGCATTTAATTCATTTTGCTAAATTTGCTGTGGTATTTTGTACGGGGGTCACTTCCTTTGTCTATAGAAAAGCTCAGGGCCTAAGTTGTGGCGGAGAAACGAAGTTTTCCTGGAAAGACAACACGCTTTGAAAATTAAAACTATATACTAAATAGAAGTAGAATAGATAGGGATGGCGAGCATTTAATTCATTTTGCTAAATTTGCTGTGGTATTTTGTACGGGGGTCACTTCCTTTGTCTATAGAAAAGCTCAGGGCCTAAGTTGTGGCGGAGAAACGAAGTTTTCCTGGAAAGACAACACGCTTTGAAAATTAAAACTATATACTAAATAGAAGTAGAATAGATAGGGATGGCGAGCATTTAATTCATTTTGCTAAATTTGCTGTGGTATTTTGTACGGGGGTTACTTCTTTTGTCTATAGAAAAGCTCAGGGCCTAACTTGTGGCGGAGAAACGAAGTTTTCCTGGAAAGACAACACGCTTTGAAAATTAAAACTATATACCAAATAGAAGTAGAATAGATAGGGATGGCGAGCATTTAATTCATTTTGCTAAATTTGCTGTGGTATTTTGTACGGGGGTCACTTCCTTTGTCTATAGAAAAGCTCAGGGCCTAAGTTGTGGCGGAGAAACGAAGTTTTCCTGGAAAGACAACACGCTTTGAAAATTAAAACTATATACCAAATAGAAGTAGAATAGATAGGGATGGCGAGCATTTAATTCATTTTGCTAAATTTGCTGTGGTATTTGGTACGGGGGTCACTTCTTTTGTCTATAGAAAAGCTCAGGGCCTAAGTTGTGGCGGAGAAACGAAGTTTTCCTGGAAAGACAACACGCTTTGAAAATTAAAACTATATACCAAATAGAAGTAGAATAGATAGGGATGGCGAGCATTTAATTCATTTTGCTAAATTTGCTGTGGTATTTTGTACGGGGGTCACTTCCTTTGTCTATAGAAAAGCTCAGGGCCTAAGTTTTTGTAGAGAAACGAAGTTTTTCTGGAAAATTGGTTCACCTCTGACAGGTAACTGATAGATGAAATTGTCGTGTATCTTATGGGAATAGCGAGCATTTTAATCTCATTCCGGAATACGTTACAAATTATTTGTTGTGGCTGATGTTCCGAGGGGCAGTTCGAATCTGCGGATACCTGCCGAATCTGCGGATAAAAAGCACATATTCCACAGCCCGAATACCTGGCTAAAAAGCAATTCATATTTGTTGTTGTTTGTTCAAGCACAACATATGTAGATCAATTCTTGCCAAATGATATGGGTAGTTCCAGTTGATATCCGTACCCCCCCCCCCTATGGAAGAACAACTCGTCAAGTCAAAGGCCCCGGATTTTTTATGATAAAATATGCTAGAAAGATCCGGATTTTGCTTCTAAAAATAGAGGAATGTCCGGATTTTTCAATTTTACAATCAAATTATGCTTATGTTGCCCCTATGAAAGAGTTAGCCAGCACCTTGACGGTCTGGATTTTTCTTAATTTTTGTCCTTTAATAGGATTTTTGCATCTCAGCAGGTGGATTTTTTTGGGATTTGTGCATACCTCTGGATTTTATCTTCCATGGGGGGGGGGTACGGACATTAACTGGAACCACCCTATCCGTTTCCCTACACCAGTATGGACTATCTGGAATAATTGTCTCTGAATTTTCAAATTTCCAAATAGACATTTAATGGTTTATGAGATATTAACAAACTCATGCCTTTGACCCTGAGGGGTTGAAAAAGATGTGATGGCAACACTTTTCCTGCCATTGGGCCCAAGGAATTACTTCTCACCAAAGAGTGCCAAGGTCTCTCCTTTCTACAATAATAGCACAAGCATGACACTGCTTCTGAGTGCTTTTCCCTTCCAGTAAAGATGTGTACCTGAGCAAGACTGTATGCATTCTCATCCCATCATTGGTCCTGTGTGTGACTTTGATAGTTTTTCTCCAGTCTTTCCTAGCTTTTCTCCATTTTCTCCAGTTTTTCCCCCTCCCCTTACAGTCTGCATGTAATGGTGATACCAGCTTTGAAAAATGGTTGCAGAAGGTGCAGAAGGTATTGTTAAGATTTAGGAATGTACACAGACACTGTTTGCACTTTGAATTTTGCAGCCACCAGTGGCACACTTTCTTTGGAGCTTAGACATGCAAATATACCCAAATTCCATAAACTTCCCAACAATAGTTATCATACAGGGATGTGGGCGGGCCGGGGCACCCCCAGATTATGAAAGTTGGCAACTATCTTGAAAACAAAATGACATAAAATTAGGTTGAAAAGTTATGTCAGAATCCCCTCCCCCTTTACATCTTCCAAATTTTCAGCGCTTATGTTATCGATGCTTGCAAACCAAAGCTCTTAATCATTTCAAATTGACCAAAGTAGTTTCAAACTACTCAATTCAAAGTCCTGAAAATCAAAATAATTCTTCTTTCAACTTTGCGCAGGTTTCAGGGCATGCCCCACCACTGTCGAACTTTTGTTCAAAATTTTGGCAATTTTCCACACTTGTCAGACAAACTCAGATTTGAATGAATCAATTACAGGAAATGCCTGAAAACCCCACTTTTAAGTTGAGAACCTAAGCTATTTACTGAAAAAAGCAGGTTTTTTTCAATGAAAAACTAGTTCAGTCGTTCGAAAAAAGCAAATGTTCTCCTGCAAAATTATCTTTTCTCACCAAAAAGTTGCTTTTGTGGAGAAAGGTTGCCATTTAATCAAAAGAGGAGGCAAAAAGAGCAAAAAGCTTGAACGAATAAATTTCAGACCAACTGTTTTTGGTCAACCACATCTTGGAACTTTTTCATGAATTTTTTATTTTTTTTTACGTAAATTTTGTCACCTAAAAGACAATGGATTTTCAGTTTGGTACTGCATGCTTGCGTAGACTTACAGTACGATGTCTTACATTTATGGATTGTGCTTCCGTATAGGGGTGTGAGACCAGAAATTTCAAGCGGTACTTATTCTTGAGGCTTGATGATGAAAGAAATGATTGCTAGATGATAAATAGCGATCTCAGGGAACTAAAGAGGTGGCTGCAAGGCAATAAGCTGTTTTTTTTTATATTTTTCCAGCTAAAAACTTAGCAATAAATATTACACAATACCCTACAATTAAAACAGTACCATTTGGAGCGAAAAACAATGTCTACCTAATGGCAACGTAAGCAGGAGACACAAACATAGCACTACAGGTGGACGACATTGAAGGACAAAGATAACACATAAACTACACTTAACTTCACTTAATTACACATAACTACTGCAAAAAAGAAAGAATGTTTACTAAAAGGGGAATCGATTGACCTAATCGGCCAAAGTTTTTTTCACCAACTTCGAGTCATGTGACCAAACTCCAGAGAAAGTTTAGTATTATTCAAGTTTTGGTACTTCTGGCTGAACGTTTCTTTTGACACGAAATATGTTGGAGAAATCAAAAGTTAATTTAAACAAGAGATTGATCACATGAATCGAAAAATGCGTAAACAAACCCTAGCCTATTTTATCTATGGCTGTGTGGCGCATCGCAAAAGTTATTATTATTATTATCATAAATTTATTAAAGTGTCTATGTATTTAGCATACTGTGCTAATTGGGGATACTATTTATTACTACAACCAAGATAGAATTACTTAAAATAAATCTATCTACAAAGTAAAGTTTTTTTTAAATAATATAGGATATTGCTTCAACAAGATAACAACCCATGAGACATAACAAGTTATATAACTATCCCCAACAACTGTACTCCCAGCCATCCACAAGAACCCCACCCATGTCAAGCCTGGTCCCCCAAATAAGTAAATAAATAAATAAGTAAATAAATAAATAAAAAACTTAACCCCAAGTTAGGAGTTATCTTAATCAAACCGACCTGTTCGGTGGATGAGCTCGAGAGTGAGTGGGCTCGAGTATGCTTCTATTGACGTCATAAAGTTTATAACCATGCAGCAAGCGTTGTTAGGAAGGGTGTCGATTTGGACAAATGATAGCCTGCGTGCAGCCTCTACTGTCTGTGCGGAGGAAGACGGAGAGGAGGAGGAAAGAAGGAGGCTGCACGCAGGCTAGACAAATGATCATAATAATCCCGAAACTCCTGTAAAAACTTTCATTGAAGGTGGCAAAACTCATTCAATGCTCAAATCCACCAAGCAGAGACAAAACTCTCTCAAAAGTCGAAGTGAAGCCTTGGAACTTAAAATGCGTCACATGAACTCGAAGCAGTTCAAAAGCAGTTCAATTGCAAATCGATTGCTCTTTAGATTAGAACACAGTAACTTTGATTAGAAAGAGCAAACAAACCCTATGTGGACCAGGAGGACTAAAAAGCCCCCTCCCAGTTTTGTCTGGGTGTCTTGTTTTGCTCATTTGTTGGCTATTTCTTTTTTGTGGCTCTACCTAACTATCTTATTAACACCTTCTCTCCAAATTTCATGATGATATCTCAGTTATTTCTGGAAATATAATCACTTTTTGAGGGAGTACGTTTATAGTTTTTTATTTGTTTTATGGTCAAGCCCTTTTTATAACTTCAAACTAAGATAATTCTTGAGAGAATGAAGATAACTTGATGAAATTGTCTGTTCAGCCGTCAGTTAATAAGGGAATATGGAAGATACTCCAAGTTTTGTATTTTCTGATAGAAGACATAATTCATAATGTCATATATCTAAGGAATTTAGGTAATGAATATAAGATAACAAATTTCGTAACTTTTTCAAAAAGCTATGTTTTTATAATGATTTGATGCTTTATCTGTTAACTAAACTTTAAACAATCGTTATATTTCTTTTGAGTAAGTTTTACTGTCAAATCAGTAGGAGTACTGCTTTTGGCCAGAAACAAAGAAAATTGATGACGTCATCGAAAGTACAACGATTACAGTAAAATGAATAAGATGATCAGACTTTTCACGTCAAATTACATTAGGCCACGAGGTTTCATCTCTCTAGCTATTATCAATTCAGAGATCTGGTGGAGGAGGCTAATTTAGCCCCCTCCGGCCTGAGGATGCTCAGAAAAGACCTCTCCGGTAGGGTTAAGACAGTTTCTACCAAGGTTTCCAGGGCGACTGGCTCTTTGAGACATGCTAAATCTTTCTGCATGTGGCAAGTTTGACCACTCTTTACACCGGTATTGTTAAGCCCCACTTTCGGTACTTTTGTTGTCTGGGGTTGTGCTGGTTCTATGGAAATCAACCAGCTGCAAAAGCTCCTAAACCGTGCTACTAGAATCATTTCAAATAGCAGCTTTGATACCCTAGCAGACCACTTATTGCAGAGTTGGGCTCAAAGTCCATTGAAGAACTCATTAGCAATGAAGCTAAAACAATGGTCTTCAAGTCGCTCAAAGATTTTGTTCCACCATACTTGTGTAACCTCTTCACAAAAAACTCAATATGCTCCTCACGCAACCTCCGGATCACTGAGACTGATTTAAGGTTGCCAAAAAAAAGAAAAATTTGCCAATGGGCACAAATGCTTTTCTTTCCACGGAGCTAAACTATGGAATAGCCTTCCTACTGAGTCTAAAACGGAATCCTACCCGAATGGTTTTAAGAAATCAATAATGGGTTAACTTTTTGTTCCTATCATATATATATATATATTGTATAATTGTAAATAGGCTTCTATGTTATAGATTTTCGTAGTAGTTATTCGTAGTAATTTCGTAGTAGTAGTAGTAGACGTAGTTTTTCGCTCCAAATGGCATTGTTCTTGTAGTAGGGTATAGTATTTTGTAAGTAGTGTTATTAGGTAATATTTCTTGTAAGTTTTTAAGATGAAATGTGTATATATGAAAAAAAGATTTACGTATTCTAGTGACGTTTTATATTCAAAAGTGTGTTGTAATTAAGTTCTTAACGGAGGACCCTTTGAAAAACGGCTTCTGCCGAAGGGATACCCTCCTTAACAGATTCAAATATGAAAATATATATTTATGATTATCAAAGATATATGAAAATATTTGAAACATTGCTAAGATAGAGTTAGTTTTAGTTTCCGTAGAATGATGAGGTATTTGAGAAACTGACAAAGGTTTTGAGCGACTTGGATAAGGATGAACTGGAAATAATATTAGTAGGTGATACAAACTGCGACTTCAAAGACAGCAAAAATACCAATTCAAAGAAGCTAAGGCTGGTTTATTCTGAATATCACTTAGAACAAATGATAAAAGATCATACCAGAATTGCCACTACAACAACTGAGACTGGAGAGCAAAAAACAAGCAAAACACTAATAGATCATTTCTCTACCTCCTGCCCAAAGTATATTTTAAAGGCAGATGTTATTAAAACAGGAATGGTTGACCACTATCTGGTGTATGCGATTCGGAAAATCAATGCTTGGAGACTGAAGAAAAAAGAAAGGAAATTTGTTGAGTCTCGCAGCATGAAAAAATATGAAAAAACGCTTTTCCGAATGGATATGCGGCAGATAGATTGGGAATCCATACTTGGCCCATTTGAAGGTGATCCTGCCGGTATGGCGGCCACGTTTCAGGATGTGTTTGAATCAGTCTTGAATCTCCATGCCCCCCTACGCAAGAAAAGGGTACGTAGTGAATATGCCCCTTGGCTCTCTGCTTCTCTTAGAAACCTGATGAAGGAACGTGATAAGGCGAAGCAGATAGCCGAGGGTCAACCGGAGATGTGGCCGAAATATAGGCAACTGCGTAATCAAGTAACAAAAGGGATTCGTATTGCCATTCAGGATTATTATAGTGGGCTAATCAAAGAACACGAGAAAGATCCAAAAAGAATGTGGAAGACAATAAACAAAGTCTTAGATAAAAACACTAACTCAGATATCCCTTCGAGTCTCGAATTCGAAGGAAAACGCTTAACAAGGGAGCCCGATATTCTTGAAGCATTTAATCATCATTTCACCTCCATAGGCCCTAAACTTGCCCAAAAAATTGAGGTTCGAAGTGATGATGATTGTCTTCAGAACATCACCACTGAATCAAATAATATGATTTTCAGAACTGTTGATGAAAATTACATTTTGGATGCAATTAATCAGCTAAAAAATGGAAAAGCATCAGGACCTGATAAGGTATCGACTACCATCGTAAAAGATGTAAAAGACCTCATTGCAAAACCCTTGAAAATAATCTTTAATGATTCGGTAATGAACGGCGTTTTCCCCAATATCTGGAAACTGGCAAGAGTAACTCCAATCTTTAAATCGGGCGCTAAAAGTGATGCAAACAATTATAGACCGATTTCTGTCATTTCAATTTTCTCCAGGATGCTGGAACGCCTAGTGCATGATCAGCTGTTTGATTTCCTCAAAGTGAATAAAAAGCTTACCTGTAATCAGTCAGCTTTTCAAAAACTATGCTCCACCATAACCTCCCTAATCAGCAGCACTGATTATTGGTATGAAAACATGGATTCTCGGAAAATTAATTTGACTTCATTTTTGGACCTCAAGAAAGCCTTCGATACAGTTGACCATTCTGTCCTTATGAAAAAGCTTCGTGCGTATGGTATTAGAGGATCTGCAGGGGATTGGTTTGAATCCTATTTAAAGGAGAGAAAACAGTATTGTGCTGCTAATGGACACCGATCAAACATAAAAAACATCACCTGTGGTATACCCAAAGGATCTTGCCTTGGTCCTCTCCTCTTTATCATTTACCTCAACGATTTTGAAAAGTGCCTAGAATTTTCGCAAGCTAGTCTCTACGCTGATGACACACAAATCACGGTTGCATCAGATGATATAAAAAAACTAGTACTCGACACGCAACAAGAACTGGTCAACCTCTCTGAGTGGATGAGGATAAACAAATTAAGTCCTAACCCAGCTAAAACAGAATACATGACAATAGGTCACCCCCGTCGAATAAAGCAATTAGAAATCTCGGATGCCCTGTTGTTAAATGGCACTGAAATCAAACGGGTACCAAAATCCAAATGTCTCGGAATCATCATAGATGAAAGTCTCACATGGGACGAACAGTTTAAAGCTGTTAAGTCCAAAGTTTGCGGTGGTTTATCGGCCTTAAAAAAGTTAAAAAATATCATACCGCAATCGCAACTGTGTAGTGTATTCCACGCAATCGTGGAAAGTCATCTTCGCTATGCAGATGTTATTTGGGGGAGTCTCTCAAAAACAAAATTAGATACTCTCCAACGTCTGCATAACAGGGCTCATGCAATAATAGAAAATGCACGCATAAAGGACGAATGGTCATCTAATTGGCTAAGTGTTGAAAATCTTATTCGATTTGATCGTTCTGTGATGGCATATAAGATTTTGATCAAGTTAAGCCCAGAAAGCCTTTGGGACAAGTACCAATATAGATCCGCGTATTCAAATTATGAAACAAGGAATTGTAAGGGTCTCCAAATCCCAAGGCTTAAAACTGAACATGCCAAAAAAGGATTTTACTACTCTGCCTTAAAAGCGTGGAACGATATCCCAGCTAATATCAGAGAAATCCAAACACTAGGGCGCTTCAAAAAAGAACTAAAAGCGCACCTGACGAGCTGAGAATGCCAAGAACAAAGCACTGAAACACGACCCCCTGGAAGAACAGTCCATTTTTTTTCCTTAATTTTATTTTAGTATTATTCACTCACATTGTATTAGGTTTTTAACTGAAGGGGTATCGTGTATAAATAATAATAATGAATGAATGAATGAATGAATGAATGAATGAATGAATGAATGAATGAATGAATGAATGAAGTATGCTTATTGAAATGCAGATCTAAACTTATGCATGCGGAAGGAAATTATAATCGCCTTTTTGAATCCGAAATCTAAAATGTTCTCGATTCTAAGTGATTTTTGAAGTATTCTATCTTGCAAACTTCCTACGAATACCTACTTACAATTATTCACACAAAGGGTGTTTACCAACGATCTAAAGGGTGTGGTCATGAGGGATTTTCCCGGGAACAAGCACTTTGACTCCCGGTTTTTTTCTCCGCTTGCACCGTGCATTGGCCTCACTTCCAACATACTTTTATAGATTCTTCACTATTATGGCACCTCTAAATGACGACCAGGCCCGTAGGAGCATTTTTCAGATTGGAGGGGCACCAATTCATGCCGAAGCTGAAAGTGTAAAGAACTTGGGGTTCCGGAGCCCCCGGAAAAATGTTTCGAGCCGTGGCCTGTATTTCCTTGGAAACACCCTTCTGTGAATGCCAAAAGGTCATTTCATGCTCGGAGTTCCTAAGGGCAAAACAGGAAATTTATGAATCCAAATATAATGCAAACAGGCTACCTGAAACTAAACTACGACAGGTCGAAAGCATCGCGAGTTCTCGTGGTTCAGATATGCGTGATTTAGATTGTTGAGGTCTGAGTACTTTCATCTCACTTGACAAAGCGCTTCTTATGCCAAAAGGGCTGAGCGGCACAAAGTTTTCGTGCATCGGATTCTACAGCGTTACTTTTGAGATGCTGAGGGCTGAGTTTATATGAGTTTATCAATGCTCAGGATCGTCGAGAATGGGGGGTAGCCAGGGTAGTTACCAAGGGGCCCGAGGCCATTAGGGGCCCGGCAAATATATACTATTTACTTTTTCTTTGTCGTCACTTTTCCTTAGGAACGTTTCGTGGCTCGCGGGGGACATTCTCACCTTTACACACGAGACAAACAACTTTTCCATCTAAAAATCTTTTTAATAAATTATAGGGGGCGTTTTCATCTAAAAGCATCCTTTTAGGTCCTGTTACTAGTGCATAGGAGGGCATGATCCGAAAGCAAAAGGGCGTGGTCCACAAAATTTTCCAGAGCACGTTGTTGCTGCCAGCCTGAGATAGGTCTTGACCATAGAAATATGGTCTTGGATGGTGATTGCTTGAACTGTTTGATTAGGAAAGAAAAGTACAAAGAAGCTCCCAATTCTAAATTCTCAATGAGAGTGGTTACATCTTATCTCACCTATACCTTGGGTACCAGAGACTAATAAAAAAATTTAAAAAACAAAGAGGAAAAAGAAAAAGAATCCCCCCTTTCTTTTTTCTGTTTACTTTTTTCTGTTTATTTTGTATGCGCATATTAGGCTCTGCTGCCCAGGATAATCTCACTTAGGGTATGTTGAAAGTACTGATAGAGGGAAGGACACTAGAAACACTTTTTGGAGAGTAATTTCATAGTTGATTAAGTCAGCTTTCTGCGTTAAACGTGATGAATGAAAATAATACAACATTTGGAAATTATTGGGGGGCCCGGGCCCGACCGGCCCCAATAGCTGTTACGGGCCTGGACGACAGTTCTAAAAGATTTGGTCAGTGCATTCCGTTGTTCCCATTTTCGTTTTGTCGGAAAATTTTGGCTTTCCGCGCCTCTCTCCCAAAATTTGTGCTCCCACGAAGCCACTGGCAAGCATTTTGCAAGCTGAACTTTTCTTTTGTAAGAATTTTGTTTGCATTCAGGCAAACGTTTCAACTGTATTTCATGTCCACCCCATTTTCAGGCTTCTATCACCCTCGATTATCGTATTGCTTCCTTAAATTCTGTTTATTACACTGTAAGAATCACTCTTGGGAATAGGTCATGTTATCCTCCTGTCAATCAATCGAATCGCAAGACTGACTGTTTTGCTACAGGTTGTTCACTACTGACCTGTTATTTTGTCATCATAATTGTATATACGGTATATCTTGTTAGTGTTTACTTTTTGAAGGGGTTGTGGCGCAGTGGTGTGATCAACCGACGTTGCAGTCAGAACAGTCAGGCCGAGTGGGTTGTATAGCTATTGCCCCTTAGTGTGGATGTTCTGCAACAGACATCTTAATAACAAAATCAACAATATTCATAAAAAGGCACTGAGCATCGCATACAAGGATAGTGTCTCAGACTTTGATGCACTGCTGACGAAAGATAATTCTGTGTCTATTCACAAGCGGAATCTGCAGTTGTTGATGACAGAGATCTTCAAAACAAAATCGAATATAGCCCCAAGCTTTATGACGGAGATTTTCATTGAGAAGAACCATGCCCATCTTCTTAGAAACAAGAGCCTCTTACAGCTGCCCAAAGCCCGAACAGTTCAGTTCGGGATAGAAAGTATTGCTTTCTTGGGAGCTAAACTGTGGCATGGACTCTCAAATGACATTAAAGAGTCACTCAATGTTTCCGTCTTTAAAAAGCACATAAAAAAATGGAAAGGCGACGACTGCGGATGCCGATTGTGCAAGACATACGTAGCACAGGTTGGGTTCTTGAACTAATTTAGTTTTATCTTCATTCAAAACTCACCTGTAAATATGTAGTATATGTAGATATCATTTATTGTTAAATTAATTAGATTTTACTTTGCACTTTGTAATCACACCTATATTTTTGTACAATAGTGAACTATGGACACTAACGAAAACTCTAGAAAATCAAATCGATAGCTTTCACAGGCGAATACTGCGCTCACACGTTCTAAATATTAGATGGCCAAAGATTGTAAAAAATGAAGACGTATATGAAAAAACGAAAATAGAACCATGGAGCAAAACAATCGAGAAAAAGCGAATAAAATGGTTTGGTCACCTGATGAGGTTAGACGAGAACACGCCCGCACAAAAAGCATTAAGAGTAGCACTGATGCAGTCCAAAAGACCGCGAGGGAGACCCAAGCTTACATGGATTGAAATGATGAGGAAGCAACTACAAACAATAAATTTGACATGGGAGGAGGCAAGTCACCTGGCAAAGGATCGAGAAAAATGGAAGGATATTTTGAAACGATAGGGGGCAGGGGTGATGGCATTGTGGGGTCTGCTGCCGGGTTTTTTCTGGTTTTTTAGCCTTGTTGTCCAAAAGAGTTTTTCTAAAACTGTTTTTGCCTTTTTTTTAAACTTTTCTTTTCTTTTTGCTCAGTCTCGCTTGACTTTTTAAGTTTTCTTTTAAAATGCATGGTTTGGGCTCCTGAAAACTCTGGTGGTGGAATCTCATGGTAGCATCACCCTTGCTACCCTACGAGATGTAAATCTGGATAAACGTTGTGTGGCATTGCCACGTTATATCGTTTATGTATATACTTTGTAATTATTTTATCTTAGTTTTTTTTTTTTTTTTTTTTGTTTAGTAGGCATCAATTAGCTGTAATGTAGCTATCTTAAAAAGCCTACTATAAAGAAATTAATAATAATAATAATAAAGTGCCCCACCACTTAAGCGTCATGACAAGGAATCGCGGACTCGATTAGCACTTCGCCACTTGAGCGATCCCGTGCTTGGCGCTAAAAACCACAACTACACCTTCACATTCAATTTTTACTAAAAAGACATATTGCAGCAAAGTAGGTGATAATAGTATTGCGGCCAAAGTGGTTTGGCCAGAATTCATCTTCCATTAGAAGCTCTACTTGTTGCATAAGTTTCATCAATTCCTTGAGGGGAGGGGGGGGGTATCTTAGTATATTGGCGATACAAGGACGTGCGATTTTCAGTTGCTTCTTTTCCAAAAAGATGCAGAGCTACCTGGTAACATTTTCAGAGATTTCGCAGATGTATTGAGCCACGCTGGAGCCGCACTTGTAGAATCATCAAGAGCGCCGGAAATGTTTAGTTATTTATAGAATCATTGTCCGATTAAAGATTTTTATTAAATTAATGGAATCATGACGGTTTTTAAGTTAATTTGTGATATCATGACCCTGAAATTCTTAAAACTATGGGGCAGCCATTTTTTTGGTAAAATGGCACATACCCATCTCATGATAGGTTAGCAAGCCTCTCCTCCATCCCCCAGAAATATAAGTTTTAATAAGCAGGCAATGTTATTTAGAATTAGACAATGTTATTTAGAATTAGACAATGTTATTTAGAATTAGACAATGTTATTTAGAATTCCATTGACTCCCTTCTGATATACCATGAATGATCATGGAAAGGAACCAGAATGTTCATTGAGATCAACGCAACTTCTATTATTAATACAACCTTTTATGCAAGCACAATTTTAATGCTTTATGTATTTCGAATCCAAAAATAAAAAAATTGCCAATCTATTCATTGGGCATGTAACCCTGTAAGATACTTGATACTCACCTCAAAATGGTGAGAGGACTCCAGATGGGGCTCGTAACTCTAATCTGTGCAGGGGTGTACCTGTGAAGGACATGTGTTTTGTACGGTATAATTACGGTTCCAGAATTTTCCTTCTGAATGATAGCCAATTTTAGAAGAAAATGCAATGAAAGTTTACCCAAAACATGAAGATTGGATTTGCACAAAGCTGGCGGTAGAAAATTGCTTCCTTTACCAATAATATCTATCGACGCGGAAAATAGGTGGTCGTCAACATGAGGCTAAAATATTTATAATTGCATACAATTTTAATGATTGTCGTTTTATTTCTGGGGGAGGTCCAGGAGTGTAAGTGAACTTCCTTGAAAAATGCTTTCCCCCTCGTGGTGAATTACATTTTCCTGAGTGTAAATCCATTATTACTCCTCAATTTATATTCAGATCTCACGATGTGACTCGAATTTGAGCCCTAAAAGTAAAGTTTTGGGTAAATATTTGACTCGGCAAAGATCCTTTTCAGCGTAAGCCATCATTCCATTTTCACGCGCCTGTCCTAGCCTCACGACATAGTCCCAGATACGCAACAGCAACAAAAATAATAACAACAACAACGAAATTTTTTATATTTGCTCAATCTGGGCCTTATGGACTTTGATATGAAATTTTGAGACGGAGATGAACACGTTTACGTGTGCCCTCTGGAGCGAGGCTACAGTGTACTCTCAGAAGCCAGGCAAGCGACCCTCGACAGTTGGAAATTCTCAATGCTGCGATGAAATTTATTGAAGCTAATTGGCCTTGAAAATGAGGAGCGCCTGATTCACAGTGAAAAGGTTTGTTGATTCTTGGGTTGAGGAAACATTCGTATGGATACTGGTGGCTTTGTTCATGGCTGATATCACTGAAAACTTGAACTCTGAGCTGTTTTAACACTTGGGGCTCGAGCCGGCAACTAAGGCCCGTCCACCATTGTCTGGATTTCGTACAGTGTTGCTATGGTTTCCATATCAAGTTATGAAATCGATAGGGGAAAGCTTCATCCCAAATTTCAGTGTCAAAGTCCATGAGGCGTAGTTGGAGCGTCCGTCAGTCTATCAATAGCGATCACTACGAACTCGGCGAAGATTCTTCTCAGCGTAGGCCATCATTCCATTTTTACGCGCCTATCCTGTGGAATTTTTTGGTAATTTTTGTTTCGGCATGCCCTGGGGGGGGGGGGGTATTTCACTATAAATTCATACCGGGGTGTGTGTCACAAGGATTTCTGCTACGACTCAATCCCAGAATTTTTGTCAGATATTGATACCCAATCCCAGAATTTCGAAGAAGTAACAAAAACAATTCGACGTCAAAGGGATAAGGGCTTGAGGGCTGGGAACAATAATTTTTGTCCCAAGTGGCCATTGGAACGAAGTTCTGATCTGAGCACGTATCTAAAAACGAAAAATACTTGAAATCTGTTCACCTGAAACTGACCACGTGTTGCTGGAAGAATTAATTATCCAGTTGTACTTTCATTCAGTACCCATTACCAGAATTTTGAGTATAACAGTAAACCCCAATCCCAGAAAATTCCAAGTGAAAGTATACCCCAATCATAGAAATTTTCAAGTAAAAGTATATTCCAATCCCAGAATTTTCAGGCCAAAAACTACCCAAAACTGGCGCACATCCCCGTCTTACCCCATAGTGAAGTACCTCCCCCGGGCGGCATGCAAAGGACTCCTAAAGGTTGCGGAATAAATCATGATTTCAGGCTCTACTGTTATCTTATTGGTCGTATTGTATAATTTGCAAAGTAGTTGACTCTAGTAGTTGTCTGCAAAGTAGTAGCAGCCCCTGTCAGGGCAAAGAGAACTAGGCAAAGTGCTAAGGTTTGCAATAAATGTTTTGTAAGACAATAGAAAAAGATTTGCAAAATAGCCAAGGTAACTCCTTGCCACAGCTCTCTGTGTTTGTGCCAAGAACGGGGCTTATGCTTTTGTTTTCCTTCACAAGTTTACCAGATTTGGATGCTTGATCCAAACCTCTTTTTTACGAAGTAAGAGGGTCTATTTCGGGTCCCCCGACATGTATGATCGAACATGTCGAAGGGCACGAAGTATGGAGAACGGAGCAAACGAATCAAAGGTGACCACGCCCCATGAACAATTCACTAACCAAAGAAACAGTGCTGTGCCTGAGTGTTGCCTTTGTTCGCTTATTGGCAAGGTAGCATGTGACGGAGGAGATGGCTTGTCCCCCGTTGTTGTAGTCAATTTTCGCTGGAGCTAAATTCTTGTATCGCAGGGTCTCTGTAACGTTGATTTCTATACATAGAGGATATTTACATACACTCAGGAAAACACAATGCGAAATCGTACGGAATCTCTGTCATACCATTGCACGAGCGAAGCGAGGGCTTACTATCAGGAAGGAACCGAGTTTCGTTCCTGGTCCGCGCATATTTTATTGTGATTCATTGTTATTTTCCGCTGGTCATTTGGTCTGCATCAATAATTTGCATAATTTAACAAAAGAAATCCCCTCACGTTTTAAATGCTGTTATTGTTTTTGGTTGTTCCTTGTTTGAAAGGAATTGCTTTCAACGTCAAATAGGTCATCCTTTTATGATTTAATCAACTGCAGGGTAGAGTTTAAACTTGGTTTTGTTGTTTGATTTTCAATCAGTGTCTGGAAACGAACTGAAATAAAGGTTTGTTTACGTGGGTTCTTTGGTTAGGCCTAATGCAACGGTCAGCAAGGTTTTGCCACTCATTTAAAATAGCGTACAAGCTTTTTAAAACTGGAAGGGTTTTTACGTACTTTTTGCGGATTTTTCTTGAAGAGAAAGAAATCTTCGTCAAAAAAATACGAAGTTTTCCCTGCTAAGAAGACACCATTTGGTTGTGAGCACCCAAGGGCTTCTTGGGGCACATCGCTGAATTTCTTTAAACAGGTTCCTTGAAATCAGCAGGAGTCGATCATTAAGCAAAGTTCAAGATTTCACGGTATATGACAGAAATTACTGTAAGTCACAAGAAGGAGGGGAGGGGGGGCAACAAGCCGATACACGGATGCTTTTATTAGAAACTATGGATTTGACGTTTTGCCAAGTAATATGATACAGTAGCAAGTGAGAATAAAGTAAAAACATGATTCTTGTTTCTGACAAACAAAGGATTTCTCGTCAAGATGAAAAACCACGTCAGTTTCTGCATATCTCATTTTTGGTCAGTATTCCGAAGCAGTGAAGCATGTCGCTGCCAACAATTAAGAACGGGGCACGTGCACTTACTAACGATTTGTTACTTCTAGTTTTAATTCATAAAGGGGACAGATAACTTTTAAGTTTCTATGAGTTATTAGCAGATTGAATAGATTTGTGTTTAGTAATATGAGGAAAGACTCTATTGACTCTTGATTATCTTCTCTTCTAGGCTCGTTCAAATGAATTTGACGAAACATCGAAAATTTGGCTAAAGCCATTCTCAACCCTCTTAAACTTTATGTTTCCAGTTGAATATATTTACGGAGAGTGGTACTGGTGGAGAGCTGTGCACGATGCAGCGAGAATGGATCCAACAGCTTTGACGTCATCGCCTGCACCGAGGGGCAAATCACTGCTTAAAATCTCGTACGCTCTAAAAAATAATCACACTTTAATCACAAATTAATCACATTAATCACACAAAAATCACATTAATCACTAAAAATCACCAGTCGTATTAATCACAAAGTTTGAATGTTTACCCATTTGAATTTGTTTACTTTTATAAGAAATGAAAGGATTAGATTGTCCCTGTCACCATTTCCCATATTTATGTGAAAAAATTGCCAGATATGCAAACACAAGCTCGCAGACGTGAACAGCACAACAGCACAACATTCTGAGTTCCTTGCGATGGAGGAAAAAGGAAAGTTTCGTTCTTGTGTTACAAACAACTCTATCAAATTGGCATGATAGTCTATGACTTGATTTATGAAACAGCTTACCTTCATATTTCATCATTTGGCTGATAAATCTTGCTCTGTCTTGCCCTATTCTTACAATTGCATAGTACAGGAGGTTATTTGAGAGCATTTTGGAATGTGTGATTTATTCTAGAATAATCACAAATTAATCACGTAAATCACCAAAAAATCAGATTAATCACAAAATAATCACTTGTGATTATTAATCTCGTACACCATTTTCAGGAGTGATTTGCCCCTCGGCCTGCACACAAGGTAGAAACGGGTAGCAAAGTTGAAGGATTTTGTATACCGCAGCTGTATCTATCAAGAGGAGAAGGAAACCCTTTCTCGGAGAATTTGATGAAAAAGGAGCATTGGCAGCCGGATAGTGATTTCATGTTTGTTAAGAGTCATATTTTTGAAGACGGCAAAGGTGCTTCGCATACCATGTTTACTGTAGAGACTACAAGGGATGATGCTAGGTATGTGAAGCTAAAACTGACACAACGATGGAAGGATGAGTTCCCGCAGTACAAATCAAGTGCATTTTTAAACCATGCATTCGTTTTTCCAACTTCAGACCACCCTTTAGTAGAGAGGTCACAAAAAGAGGGTACAAATGAGTGGTCCATTGATGTACATGGTCCTGTACGCAAGCTTCAAAAAGGAGGGTTTCTTAACCATGAAGAAGACCAAGCTCATGTATTCACGTATCCTACAGCTTGGCCAGAGCATGCGATGGAGTGGTTGGTACGACCTCGATCATATTCCTGGCCATCTCCTGACCTCATTCAAGACATCATTGAATCTGGTTGTCATATTGCTCCAGTAGGTAGAGGCGTTCGCACTAGAGATCCAGTTACAACTCTTGATTATATGAAATGCCCCAATGCTGGTCAGCCTGGGTTAGATTCCATTGGTGCAGCCAAAGAAATGATAATGGATGAGATAGAGTGGAGAATATCGTTTTCTGTAGCAGAGAATAAGCTAGCTGCA
Organism: Aurelia sp. 4 Dawson et al 2005; assembly: GCA_964019985.1. Classification (NCBI taxonomy): domain Eukaryota; kingdom Metazoa; phylum Cnidaria; class Scyphozoa; order Semaeostomeae; family Ulmaridae; genus Aurelia; species Aurelia sp. 4 Dawson et al 2005. Next base: position 16,577,598 of record OZ026495.1, on the reverse strand, counting down.
AGTGTTTCTCCAGTTCAAAGGCACGTCATGGTTTTATTGAAAATGTTGAAAAAGCTCTATTTTGAAAAGATGATTTCATCATATCATTTGAAGAATTTGCTGTTTTGGGAATGTGAAATGAAAGATTCAGAATTTTGGAGTGAGAAGAATTCAAGTTTTGCCTTCTTATCGATTCTGGATCGCTTGTCAAAATGTCTCAAAGAGCAGTGCTTACCTCATTACATAATACCAGAAAGCAATCTGCTGCAATATGAAGACCCAGAGATGCTAAACAAGGCTGCCGATCTTGTGGATGATGTGAGGAAGAACATTTTATCGAAAGTTACCAGTATGCTGATGGGTCTGCAATCATTTACATATCTCTCGAATGTTTATCTGAATGGTCTTCATCTAGAAGGAATTATGAGTAAAATGCAAGATAGCGGCCTATCAGAGAGTACCAGTAGTGATCTTACTGTTAGCATTTGCAAGGTTTTTGCAGCAAAATGCAAAGAGGTCATTATGTGTTCAATAAGAGATGACCATGAAGAGGCAAAGATCTTTTCTCTTCCATTACATGCTTACAAATCGATTTTAGCAAGAATTCTCTGCATAGAGTGGTGTTTGAAGGACATGAAATGCAATGAAACAGATGAAAGGCTGATTGGGTTTCTCGAGGAAGAAACAACTGATCTCCCGATATCAAATGAAATAATCAAACTATCATTAGAGTATCTTTCACAGTTCAACAAAGGTAATGAGCCATCTTTAGTCATGCCCAACACAACAGTAATGGCACATATTTGGGAATTTCAGAAGAGTAATGCCGCTGAGAATTTCTCCTTTGCAACTGCAAATGTAAAAGAGACGGTTGGATGGCTTTGCAGCCGTGAAGACTTGAAAGATATCAAGCAGAAACTAACAGCAAAGTTGAAGGGAACTTTGGATACAATATCAATGAAGGATATTGAAGCAGAGCTTAATAAGGAGCTAGCAAAGCTTTTCGAAAAGAGTCATCACAAGTAAGGACCAACATAGTTGAAGTGGACAGAGCATTCGAGTATTGATATTTTGTCTTTTTTAGTTAAGACTGCGTTCATACGATGCCAGAACAATTTGGAAACTGTAGGAAATTCGACGGTAAAAAACTCATTGCAAGAGTTTGGTGTCAAAGAGTGTACCTACACCCTAAGAATCAATCAGTCTAAAAGCGTCAAAAAATGTTCTGCTTTCATGATTTTCGAGTGTGCCAGTTAGAGCTCCATTTTCAAAATCTACTGTTTTCAAAATCTGCCGGCAAAAATGTGCCGTTTTCGTGTGAACGGGAGGCCTATCCGGCACATTTTTCATCGTTTTCAAAATGTGTCGGCATCGTGTGAACGCAGTCTAAGTCTCGAAACCTGATTCGAACTTTGCACATTTTTGGGGAGGATAATAATAAGTTGCATTGATATCAGTGTGAACGACGGGCACGAAAGAAAGCTTGATAATGAGGTATAAATCCGTTTCAAGGACTTTCCAAACCTGTTGAGCCAAATGAATTTGAATTTTGCTCACAAATCTAAGCATATTGAGATTTTGAATGCTTTATTGATGACTTTGCTTGAAACATTACGGTTTGAATCCAGGAATACATAATTTTGAGTATGTGACTTCCTTAAATGGTTGCCTAGCAACCGATCACATGATTGACTTGGAGGAAATGCTATTTTTGATTTCTCTAAAGATGAATTTGTGTCAACGTTTAAATTGGATATCATCATCCAATTAAGAAGTAGGAAGGGAGGGAGCAAATATCAATGTACCAGTCTACATTCCGTGAATTTTGTCCGCCACATATTTCCGCCATTGATTAGGTAGCAAAAAAAATTACGGCAAAATTTCTAATTCAATAACTAAATACGTTCCCAGCAGCTGAAACAGTATAAATTTCACGCCAAGAACCACTGGCGGGTAATTTTCCGTCATGGCGTTCCGCCCAGTTTTTTCTGCTACAGTGGCAAATCGACCATTCAGATCCTGAATCTGTGGTAGATAAAGCGCTTCGATGCCTAGAAATAACGTTGCACGCTATGCTATATCCCCATTGTATTGCTCAATCCTTCAAACAACGGGGAGTACAACAAGATCTAAAGTGCTTGAGACACTTGATATCACTAAAGGCGGGTTTCCACTTGTGCGAATGTGGTCGCGCGAACTGTGCGACCGCTCGAAGGCAGTCGCACGAACCAGTCGCGCGACTGTGCGACCAATGCCCTGAGCATGCGTATTAAGTAATCATTGCAGAATCAAAGCAATTGATTGGCTCTGCTCTTCCTGGTCGCAAAAAAGTTGAAGTCAATCCAACTTCCAAAATCAGTCGCGCGATCGCCAAAGACTGGGGAATCTTCGTCATTGAAACAAACTACGCATGCTCAGACCACTTGTCGCGCGATCGCACGACCAAATTTGCACAAGTGGAAACCCGCCTTAAGAATTTGATACCATTAGAATTATCATTTTCGAATACATTTGAATACATTAACATTAAAATTAGAATTTGGTAAATTTGATAAGACTTCATTCATTTCATTTCATTTCATTTTTATTTATTTAGGCACGGTAGCCCCGTCAGTCCATGAGAACTGCTTTTCAGGGGGCCGTGGCACAAACGTTACCAGTTTACGATTTGATTCTTCTCTTAAAGGTGGCAAGAGATGGTGCCTGTTTAACATCAAGTTCAAGGCTATTCCAAAGCTTAGGTCCACGAAAAGATATAGCCCTCTGCCCATTGTTAGTTTTTCGTAAAGATATCGAAAGATCAGTTTCGGTGTTTCTGAGTTCCCTGACATTTCGAGTCGACCTTTTTTCAAACAAGCTGGAAAGGTACTCCGGGACGAGACCGTTTAGCGATTTGTACACTGTAGTTGCGGTTTCGCCTCTAATGATGTCGCTTACAGTTGGCCAATTTAAACCTTGTATCAAACCTATAGAAGGGGTATCAAAATTGCTTTTCGTAACGATTCTAGCAGCTCGATTTTGCAACTTTTGTAAGGTTTGCAGCTTGGTCACCCCGCAGCACCCCCATACCGAACAACAGAACCGAAATTGGGGCTCGACGATACCCGAATACATTTTACTCAATGTGTTTTGAGGTAAAAATTTGCTGGAGTATTTCAGAAACCCAATTGCACGAGAAACTTTGGTACGGACATTGCTAATGTGCTCTTCCCAATTTAAGTTCTTATCGATTATCACACCCAGGTATTTTTCTCGGTCTACATTTTCAACTTGAGAGCCACCAATGAGAAATTTTGGATGATCAACAATTTTGGCAGTAATTTTCTTAATTTTGGGCTTGGAGCCTACAACCATAGCCTGAGCTTTTAGGAAATTCAAAGAGAGTTTATTACCTTGCATCCATAGCTTCAAATCATTCAGTTCACTATTTAGAGTTTGTTCTATGTCTACTAAACTTGAGGAGGAATAAGAAATACTCGTATCGTCTGCGTACATCGTCACTTTGCCTTTCTTTAGGGCGAACGGAAGATCATTGATATAAATTAAAAACAAAAGAGGGCCAAGACAAGAACCCTGGGGCACACCGCAATGAATATCTTTAGTTTTGGAACATATCCCGTTAACTTTGCAAAATTGCTTTCTGTTACTTATATAAGACGTAAACCAAGAATGTTCTAGATTTTCAACGCCATATTTCCTCAACTTAGCAGGTAAAATGTCGTGATCCACAGTATCAAATGCTTTTTTGAGATCAATGAAGATATTTGCAGTGTATCTGCCATCGTCCATGTTCACATAACCGTCATCTGTGTTGTTAAGAAGACAAGTGACAACAGAATGAAGAGCTCTGAAGCCGGATTGGTTTGAAAACAGATGTTTGTTTCTGTCCAAATAATCGTATAATTGGTTATGAATAAGTTTTTCAAAGACCCTAGCTAAAACAGGCAGAACCGATATTGGTCGGTAATTAGATCGGTCATCTGGTTGGCCACTTTTAAAAATGGGTGCTACTCTGGCAATTTTCCAGCTATCTGGAAAGCAACCAGTAGCAATTGAAAGGTTGAAAATATCACAAAGAGATTCTGAAATAACCGGAAGTGCAATTTTTAGAAAACAGCTAGCAATACCATCATTCCCACATCCCTTTGATGTTTTCAATTTGCCAAAAACTTTTCCTAATTGAAAGATGTCAATCACGTGGAAATTAAACATAGTTTTTTGTGGATTAACCTCGTAATCACTATCGAGAAGAGGGTTTTTCGCTCTGGGAATTTTTCCACTAAGTGTCTCTCCTATGGTACAGAAGAAATTATTCATAGATTCTGCCATGCCAGAATCAATATTCTTATTCATTGATACATAATACAAGATTGCGCTAAAGATGGTGGCGGGGAATTTCTTACCGAGATACACTGCGTTCTTTAATCGATTTCCTATAGAATTGGCAGTGCATATCGGTAAAATACTCCTCGCCGTCACCTTTAGCGCAGTCCTCTATGTGGGGGTCGTAGGGAGTCAACGAAAACCGTAAAACCGCCTCAAAATTCAGCTAAAACCGTTTTCACATTTTTCCGCGCTTTGCATGTATTTACCCGGTTCTTTGCTGCAGAGGACTGCCTCGTTATCATTTTCATGACTTCCAATGCCTGAAATTCGCTGGTAAAGGTGACAATTAGTAGAATGTTCACATAAAACCGTCATTTTTACGTCCAAAAACCGTTAAACCTTTCCATAAACAGCTAGAAACCGCAAGCCGTCAGCCCCTACAACCCCCACCTCTATTCATTACCGGTGATTCGAATGAATTTCTTCCTGTTCAAAAATAATTGCCGCAAATAAACTTACACTATAGTCACAAAAGTTAATTCTCTATTGGTTACAGTATCCTTACGGTAAATTTAAAAGATTCAAGAGTCTAGTCTTGCACAACATCCAGAAAATGGTCAGAAAACACAACATCGAAGCACCTCGAAATAAAAGAAACATAACTTGTCAGTTTCACTATTTTCAATGATCCTTATTCAGAGAAGTAGGTAAGATGTCAAGTTCAACTGCCGTCTGTCAGTTCATTTCATCAGTCATGCTAACTCTCAAGAGCATTTTGAAAAGATTTCAAATTACGTCCTAGATTTGATGACTCTTTTTAGGCAATCTTCCGGCTGTTCTGACAGACTGGTTTTCATAAGTTTCTAGGATTTACCAAGAGACGATACACTGGTTTGAAAATTACCAGAGAATGTGTAAAATGCTGCCGTCTTTCATGGCATACGACTAAAATCTTTCAAATCTTTAAATAGACAGGTATAAAATTTTATCATATTCTTCTATGAACTGAATTGCTTGAAATGAGCTTTTGGTAATTTGCTGTAGAAACTGCCGTGACAAATATTTTGATAACTTGGTTGGTTTCAACACGGCTGCATTTGATCATTTTTGTAAAAATTCATCAAAAAAATATTGATGAAATTTAAATCATCATAGATCTTAAGTTACTGTACAAAAAATTGATATAATCTCCTAAAGAACCATCATTTATAAGCGTCTCCGATTTGGTGGCAAGCAGAAATCTGCAACTTTTTGTAACACTAAATGCTAAAACAGCACAAAAGCATACACAAACATTTTCGACAGATAAAGACGGCAGCATTTTATACATTCTCTGGTAATTTTCAAACCAGTGTATCGTCTCTTGGTTTTCTGGCTTACATCTATGAATTTGATGTCGTCACTGGCTCAAAATTGATAAATGCCACCTGAAACGAATCAAGATATGAAGGACTACCGTGGCAGATTTACAGCAAATTACCCACCCAAAGTCTCTTCCAGACACTTAAATTCAAAGAAAAATGTAACAGAATTTTACACCTAACCTTTTAATGTTTTGAGCCCTGTGCTTTCTTTTTTATCCAATATGAAAATTTACAAGAACGAAATTACCTAGAACAGCACTTAGAAGCTACTTTACTGCGCTACAAGGACGATGACATGAGGAGCAGTAGACGATGAGTAGCTTAACAAAACATAGAGATTGGTAACTAAAGCTAAATCTAAATACTAAAACAGCACAAAAGCATACACAAACAATTTCGACAGATAAATGGAGGAGTAGGGTTCACATTGGATGTCGGGCAATTGCTGTGTTTTCGATATATCAGTTTAGTGTTACGTCGGATGGACTGTAAATATTACTGAAATTTGAAATTAAAATGTGAGTTAGACTGCCATCTGGGCTAACACAACACACTGAATTTCCCAAAATCCAATGTGAAGCAGCCATAAGCAAGTGAAGAATGAAAACAAGAGAAAAGGACTTAGTTGAAGATAGGAATCAAATGTTTCAGCCGAATTTTGCTCGTTGCCCATGGCCGGAAACCTTAAAAGCCTCATTTTCACGGACCAATCAGACTGCGAATAAGCAAAGAAGACAAGAAACTTGTGAAAATTTTTCCAGATTTTACCTGCCTTCATAAAACACAACCAGGACAAAAACTGCTGGATATTTCTCGAATTTTTGAAGAAATTTACTCGCCATATGTTTGGGTGTCCAGGTTTGGATGCCAGTTTAAATATCTCATGGTTTCTCGGAGTTATGGCCTTTCCAAAACCGATGAGGCACTAAACCTCAAACAATAGAAATTCTGGCAGAGAGACAATGGTAATAAAAACATTGATTGTTGTAAGAACGATCCCAGAACGCCAAATATCCACGTTTCCAATTGTTCTTGCTATTGTCCTTCCACCAGAGTTTTTTTGGTTCAAGATTCAATGCCCTTTCGATTTCTATGTGAACTGAAAAGATTTGCAAAGGTTAGTTATCACATTTCAAGTCATATATATAGCAAACTCTTGGGAAATTTCTGTATTATACTACTTTTTGCATTCATGTCAGTCACAAGTGCTCATGGTGCGAAATAAGGTATGAAGTTGAAAGGAGGTTTTATCAAGAGTTTTAATCACCTGGCTTGAAGTGGCGTAAACAAGAATCGAAAAGATTCTGCGGGTTTCATCGATTGGAATTGCTCTATCTCCACGAAAGCGTGAGATATTTAAACCAGCATTCAAACCTGGATACCCAAACATCTGGCGAACAGATATCTTCAAAAAAATTCGGGAAATTTCTACCAGTTTTTTTGTCTTGGTTGCTTTTTATGAAGGTAAGTAAGATTTAGAAGAATTTTCACACGTTTCTTTGCCTTCTCCCCATATTCGCCGTCTTATTGGTCCGTGAAAATGAGGCTTTGAGGGTCTCCGGCTAAAGGCCAATTTCCAGTCAGCGGAATTTTCCGAGCGGGCGGAATTTTAGACAATAAAATGTTGCTCAACCGTAACAATCTATTCAATTTTAGAGCGACATTTTCTCTCGTAAATAAAAGAATTTCCGCCCGCTCGGAAAATTCCACTGACTGGAAATTAGCCTTAAGGGCTACGAGCAAAATTCGGCTAAAACATTTGATTCCTATCTTACTTAGTGGCTGATTGGAGTAAACAGACTTTCAGATCCATTTTAATCAAATCGACCTACATTGTGGATGAAAACCAGTTTCATTTCGTTTTGTTGAATTCATTAGAAAGCACGATACACTAGAGTCTGAAAAGGAAAGTCGCTAAGGGGGTGTTAGGGAGGCTGGTTATTTCAACAAATGGCCGTAATGCTACCGAAACTCCGGCGAGATGTCGTCGATGCTTTCTTTCAGACGTAAGAAAATGTAGCCCCCATCAGTGTCGTGAAAATCATTTGGCTGTTACAATTTTCATGCAGAAGGACAATTTTTGAGCCACCCAGTAATAGTTAACATTGGTAGTTTTAAACTGTAAATGAAATTTTGTGCTGTAACAATTTAATCATACAACGTCGGACAGTACGCAATGTCAGTTGGAAAGGTACACCAACTTTTAAAGAGCGCAGCTCAGAGATTTCTAAGGCAAAGAAGGACCTGTTAATTTTCAAACAAAGAGTGGCCTTAGGTAGGGACTCATCTGGATAAACCGTGGGTGTACAATAAACTTATATCCTGTAAAAGATAAACCTGTAACTGGAGAGAAAGCTGTTAAACCTGAAAGAAACATCAAGTAATCAGTTATCAACAACGTTATTACACCAAATAAGCATTGCTTTGCAATAACGGTGTTGGTAACTGATTATTTGATCTTTTTGCAGGTATATAGATATGTTGTAGATTTCTTACTAGGTGTATTGTCTATCAAAATTATCAGAAAACGTCATAATACACAAAGTCAGCATCATCTTCAAATTTGTCTGGGTCATCAAGAACAGTCTTGTCATTAAGTTCACAAATGTAATTCCCTTCACTTGAAATAGACCAAATTGATAAATTCAGTGATGAGCAATAAAATGGCTTTAGTAGCATGCATTGTTTGAAACAGTCTTTCAATGAATCAACATTCACTGTTTTCTTTGTATGCCCAGTCAACCTTTTACCCGCACTTTCAGCAGTTGATATCATTTGTGGAGTGTCTAAACTGGCAACAGCTGCAAAAAACAGAAAGCAGCACTAATGCACTTTGCAGCAGTTATTCACACATAAGAATGGTACATCAAAAGTTTTAACACTAATTCCCAATTCACACTGCAAGTTAATCTTTTTTTCTATCAAATCTTAAAAACTACAAGTAATGTAATCAATTCAACTGTGCCAATCATAGCGGAAAAAGACACAAGGTCATCGAGTTTCCACTATGAATGGCACTTACAATATAAATTAGTTTCTATTAACAAGGGAACACAAGTGGCACATACAATATTACTTAGTTTATTTACATGAAAACACAAATATGAAAAAAACAATTATGACTGACAAATACAAGACATAAACAAACGAAAGAAATATAAATACAATTACAAGATGTATGTTGCTGCGTTTCTCCACCTTAAATTAAACCAGGTTTCCGAATATGAACTTCAGATTGGTCAATTCAACAAATCCAGTCATTTGATTGGTTGAAATTTAAACTGGTTTAGATAAAGCGTGTTTAATCGTGTCAGTGTGAATGCAGTATAATTAGGAGAATTTTACTCGTCAACTGAAGTGATCGTTTGCACATTTGCAACTTCACCTTAATTGATAACTTTTGAATTGTAACTTAATTTCATCAATAAAATTCAATTAACCAAATTTAATTTTGTAAATACCTGTTTGGGTCAGAAAATGTATGCTTTGTTTGGAGTGTTGTACAGAAAAATACATGCGGCCAAATTCTAATATTTCAAATCCATCATATTTCTAAAGCTCAATTTAATTGTTGAGAACTTCCCCTTAATTTTAGGCAAGGGCGGCACCACGGAGTGGACTGGTGTTTACTTGTCCACCCTCATTTTCCTCAGGTGAGTATATATTCTGAAGCAAAACCATATGAAAAACATCATTGGGTATACCTTCTGACAGTCAATTTTACCTCTTGTACACCCCACTTTGTCAACGCTTGTGCCGTCCCTGATTTAGGTATATCTAGTGCCACACCAGCGTTGAGAAAGTGGGGTGTACAAGAGGTAAAATTGACTGTCAGATGGTATACCCAATGTTTTTCAGGGACGGCACCAGCGTTGAGAAAGTTGGGTGTACAAGAGGTAAAATTGACTATCAGAAGGTATACACAATGTTTTTCAGGGTCAGGACCAGCATTGAGAAAGTGGGGTGTACAAGAGGTAAAATTGACTGTCAGAAGGTATACCCAATTTTTTTCAGGGACGGCACCAGCATTGAGAAAGTGGGGGTGTACAAGAGGTAAAATTGACTGTCAGAAGGTATACCCAACGTTTTTCAGGGACGGCACCAGTATTGAGAAAGTGGGGTGTACAAGAGGTAAAATTGACTGTCAGAAGGTATACCCAATGTTTTTCAGGGACGGCACCAGCATTGAGAAAGTCGGGTGTACAAGAGGTAAAATTGACTGTCAGAAGGTATACCCAATGTTTTTCAGGGACGGCACCAGCATTGAGAAAGTGGGGTGTACAAGAGGTAAAATTGACTGTCAGAAGGTATACCCAATGTTTTTCAGGGACGGCACCAGCATTGAGAAAGTGGGGGTGTACAAGAGGTAAAATTGACTGTCAGAAGGTATACCCAATGTTTTTCATATCTTTTCTAAATCTTTTCAACGCTGGTGTATCTTTTCCTTTCTAAAATCAGGACCTAGCCAAAGCTACTTCTAAATTTGCTATAAAGCAGCAAAATATGAACTGCAATGTACTAAAAATGTGAATTTTCTATGCTCAGCATTAATGACAGAGCATGATAGCAATTCAACACTATCTGTATCAATAAACAGCAGCGATTGCTGACTAACCTCAGAGCATGAATATTTTACCACTTCAATGGTGGACAAGCAGATAGATTAGTTAACACACGTGAGCTATAGTATTCTATACTCCTCGATTAAGATCGTGCGTTGTTAATTATAAATAGATTCTCAAAGTCAAGTACAGTCTCTGACAGAAAATGGGACTGCAATTTTTCCAATCGGTTATAATCCTTGTTGTACGACAACTTCCACAGTGCATGCATTTTTTTACTCAGCCGGTTCAAGATCTGTATCGCTAGAAAGTTATCTCATATGTATGAAAGGAGATACATCACGGTGATAGATCAAACAGGTGAATGTAAATTATGGATCTAATGAATAAGAAAGATTGACCCAATGAAGTGATTTCGTTTAATTGTCAAAGTTCAATTGTATTTCTGATTTGGAAAATTTCTCCTCGTATATTTTCATCATGGGCACAAGTATTTGGGAGGCATTGTAAAGAAAAATATTGCCTTTGAATTTCTTTGGGAATTTTTTTAGATCTTTTTACGAGCCTCTCATTTCGAATAATGCTTCGAAATTTTGAAAAGATCGTTCTTCAAATTGCACTTTCATTCTTCACTGCGATAAAATGTGGCTGCTCATGATCTCTTTACTTTCTTTATCACATGTTGAACTGGAGATTTGATATAAGATTGAAACAAATATTTGTGAACAGTGGTGGCGCCAGGGGAGGGCTAGATGGGGCTACAGTTCCCCGTCCCATCGGAAGCATCTAGCTCCTATGTCGGAGGAAAGTTTTGTGTTTTTTTCGGAGGAAACTTGGTGAATTGACGTATGAAAAGTGCACTTTTAGCCACCTTAGTCCCCCTGTCAGAAGCTCCAATCCCTGTGTCGGAAGATTAGTGGCACCACCCCTGATTTGTAAGATAGGCATACATTGTTTACAAAAATCTATCGCTTAAAATTTGATTCTTCAATCGACAGCTCCGTAATTGATGCCTATTTTGATGAAATAACCATTTCATATAGACATGCACAGAGATTTTGTTTTCACTATCGTTGCAGCTCTGATGAAATAAACAAAATCTCATAATTTAAAATTTGCAGACATTTGTTGACATACCTGGTGAAACTTCTGTAAAGGAAAATCATGCTTGGAAATAGCACAGAATGGAACGTACCATTATTTTCAGTCTGGATGCCAGCGAAGTAGGTAGCAACAGAATAATTGAAGCTGCATTGTAGGAAGAAAATTCGCATTACGCCGTAGACAATAATCGATGAGGCAAATCTGTGTGAAGGCATCATTCTCAATCGATGTGGTGTCTGCTATAAGATTAGTTTGGATGAAGAAGTCGGTTGTACCTGTTAGTATTTTTACAACAACGGGGGTTATATCTAGACTTATGACCTGGAGTCTCTTGATTCCCTTTGCTCCTTTGACTTGATGATGACGCTTCGGTCAAAAGGGACCCATAACTTTACTGTAAGAAACCTGACCCTATTTGGTCCAAGCTCTGAGCTTCCTAGAGTGCCAATCATACTGTGTGATCTGTGAATACCTATGGTTACGGAAAATGTGATAGAATTTTTGATTCGATCGAAGAATTGATAAAATTCCCATAGTAGATTCCATATTAGTTCCATTGATGGAGGAGCCGATATTTCCTTTTTGCTTATATTTCCTTCTCTTTTAGCCGTGAAGTTGGAAGTGCCAATGAAGGCATAGAAATGATAAGTATATGTCCTAGAATTTAGCCAAAAATAAATATTTTAATGGACTTCAAGCAGAAAAACTAAGTTTATCACCTTTGGAAAATAAACATATCTTCCTCAAGTTCTTGATCGACGCGGGCATATACTAAAGATACCAGGGTCCGAAAAAGGCATGCGGATTCGGTTGACTCCGGTGATGTGTATCTTATACTGCATTCACACTGACACATTAAACCAGCTTTATTTAAACCAGTTTAAATTTCAACCAATCAAATGACTGGATTTGTTGAATTTACCAATCAGAGGGCCCTATTCGAAAACCTGGTTTAACTTAAGCTGGTTTAACTTGCAATGTGAATGGGGCATTAGCTTTAATTAATGGTTAACTTCTCTCAAAACGTTACTCGACAAATATGTGGAAGATTAATGACTCTGTGTGTTGATATTGATGCTGTTTGTGCAGAAATATTGAACTTGAAGCATTGAAAACTGAAATTTGTGCCAACCTCCAAGCCAGACCTCTTTGGTTTTTGACTTTTCAAAACGGACTTTTTGCTTTGGCCAAGAGGCTAGAGCTCTGGTCTTGAGGTGAATAAAAATTTGAGCTTTAAGGGGCCTGATTACTTGAGGCAAAGCTGGCTCAGTAGACGGGCTGGCTCGGCAAACGAGCCTGCTCACTCCCATGGACTATTCCACATAAAAGTCAGTTGATATTACGTGGAAGTAAACCCGCCTGGTAAACGAACTGACTCGCTTTGATCAACCGGGCTGGCTCGCCAAACGGACTGGCTCGTCTCCATGTAATCGCATCAAAGCGAGCGAGGCCGGAAAACGGGCTGAAAATGCACAATAGAGCATCCGCAGTTTCCCTTCATCCACGTGTCGCAGTTAATAGAAATCAAAGGGATCACAAAAGCTTCTTGTCTTATGTTGTTTCAATTCCTTGAGCAGCGAGTTGCCGTTTTGTAAAACCACTCTCCTCAGAAAACACTTAATTTCTCCAATAATGTTCGGTCGATCGAAAATCGGTAAAAAGGGCCTTGTTCCACATAGCCTTGGCAATCGAAAGATGTGCAAATTGCAATGTTTCCGTTAAGGCTGGCTTTGCAAATTATTTTAAAACCTTTTGTCGATTTCAGAAATTGGATTTGTCTCCAAAACTAGCTACTCGAAAGGATTTTGGTTTTTTTCGCTATACCGTTTGATTGTTGATATACAACTTTACCTGATCCGATTGAAAAAATTAGACTAGGCCTTTCGCAATCAAATTTTGTGTTTCTGTTTCCTTTCGACAGTGAATGGTTAAGATTCCTTGGTCAGCTTTTCTGAAATCAACAAAAAGTTTTGGAAAATAATTTGCCAATCCATCCCTCACGCAGACACTGCGATTTGCATACCTTTTGGCTGCCAAGACTATGTAAAAATACTTCTTTTTTACCGATTTTTGATCGACCGAATAGTATTAGAGAAATTAACTGTTTTCTGAGGAGAATGGTTTTGCAAAACGGCATCTCGCTGCTCACTGGAGCTTAAAGCAGAGTACCTTAGCCATTGATTGAAAATAAATTCACATTGCTGGAGCCAAACCAATCATGAATCTTCTGTCTTGGGAACCCAAAATCTCACACGAAATGGAAGTTATGTTTCCTTTCATCAGTTTATCCCGGTTACCCCTGGCATTGCTAAAACATCTGTTTAGCCAGCTGCTATTCGTGTATAAATTTGTATCCCAAAAATTGATAAACCTACCTTGTAAAGACAATGCCGGATGTTATTCAAGTAAGGTGACATGCTGAGTAAGTTTAATGTTGCTGCAGGTAGCGCATTATCTATTAAAGAATTCATTCAAAATTCAATTTTTTGTTGATGGGCTGCATAGATATGCCAGGAAAGCGATGATGAAAGCATTTCGCTCTTCGTCCAGGTGGATCTGCACACTTAAGTTGGCTTGCCACTGAAGTACTTCACACTGACACAACTAAACCAGCTTTATCTAAACCAGTTTAAATTTCAACCAATCAAATGACTGGAATTGTTGGGTTGACCAATAAGAAGGTCTTATTCGAAAACCTGGTTTAGTTTAAGCTGGTTTAACTTGCAGTGTGAATGGGCAAAAATTTTAATATCACTACAAACAACAATAAGGTAAGTAACTAAGAACTAAGATAAATTAAAAAAGAGAAATAGATTCAGTTAGGTCTCTCACAAGATGGTTCAACTCTTAGGCTGCGTTCACATTGCACATTATTTTGAAAACGCTTAAACGCTCGTGCAGAAATCCGCCATACTAATCCCTTAAGGCTGATTTCCAGTCAGTGGAATTTTCCAAGCGGGCGGAAATTCTTTTGTTTGCGAGAGAAAATGTCGCTCTGAAATTGAATAGATAGTTATGGCTGAGCAACTTTTAATTGTCTAAAATTCCGCCCGCTCGGAGAATTCCGCTGACTGGAAGTTGGCCTCAACACTGTAAGGATTAATATTGCGGATTTCTACACGAGTGTTTACGCGCTTACAAAGATTGTGCAATGTGAATGAGCCTTGCATTAATACCCGCGTGGTGTCCTATCTCTAACGCTTTGACAAATCCCAAATACGTTAAATCCCTACTAGCTTATCGATCTTCTTTTTGGAACAATAACATTCTAAAAAGGGTCGCATACTTTGCTTTCTTTTTGTCTCGTTGAAATTGAATTCACGCCTTGGCAGTCTGTCTTCTTTGATCAACGAATATAACATAGATAAAGATCTCTACAGTATGTTCCAGAAATTGTGCCAATTCGCTTTATCAAAAAAGAATCAGGGTTGGTAGAGATTCTGTGATGCATGGATTTGTCTTCCTTAATTTATCTTTCATTCGCTTTTATTTGACTTTCAGTACAAAGAACAGGTGATAAAAGAAAGACAAAAGGTCAGTAGAGGAAGTGGATATAATTCTAGAATAGGCTATGAATAAGCAAAATGCCTTCAAAATGTATTTGCTTCAATATAAACAAGAAGTGCCATTTCTGGCATTAAATCCTAAAAGCTCACACCATCTATTCCAACCGCCTACATAACGCTGATTTCTGCATTTAGTCACAATGTCCAAGCGGACTATGAATGTCTTTCTTTTATTTACGACAGAAATGATCACTGTGAATTAGAATACAATTTACGCGTGAGAAACCTTTTATTGAGTAAAATTCCATCCAACAGGAAAGTCACACTGAGTAGATAAGCTAGGCTTTAAGCTACGCTTCCAACCCACTGCCCTTTTTCATGTCTGTTCCTTCTTGTTGATGAATACGGTAGGTGTCCAAACTAAGCCATCAAAATGGAGTTGTTAACTCCACTTCAAACAAAGCCTCTCGTTTATCCCGGTTATCCCCGTTACCCCTAGCATTGCTAAAATATCTGTTTAGCCAGCTGCTACGCTTGTATGAATTTGTATCCCAAAAATTGATAAACCTACCTTGTAAAGGCAATGCCGGATACTATTCAAGGCTTGAGAAAGCTTGAAATTCATATATTTTGGTATTAAGACTAATAGAACATTAATTATCAAGCTAACGAAATATGATTTTCTTGTTTCATTATTATCTAAAAACTGAAATTGTAAGATTTGCTGTTGAGTTCATGCTTATATAGCCAGTAAGTTAAAATTCTTAATATGGCAGTCAAATTCAAAATAGTTTGTGGGGAGCAAATTAATGTTTTGTGCCATTCAAGGCTAGGCTAAAATGACTCTTAGTTTCGAGAAGTTTTGTCTGGCTACCGCTGCCTTGGATCTGGCAGTTATGGGTTCCACTTTCCTCAAGACTGGGCTCTCTAAACGGGGCTGGCTTAAGGTGTTCTTGGTGATGGTTCTGTGGCTGAGGGCAAGAGATTGCGCCAGGAAAAATATTCCGAAGAGACAAAAACCATCAGAGTGCCGACAGCGAGCAAGCGAGCAACGTTTTTATGGACCACACCTTCCAGATTGGCTTAAAATGCGACTACACTCTGTAAGAGCATAAGCAAGTTACAGAAGAGCCGACAGTGCAGAGCAATTTTCAAAAATTCAAGTGCCGACGGAGGGCTCAATTGATTTTTGAAGGCTCCTGCCCCCATGCCCCTTCGGTCACGCTTTATTGTTTCTCGTTGTACTTTGGTGTAGCATTTTCCTTGGTGAGGTGTACTTTTGCATCGATTACTGGCTAGATTTGTAACTTTTTTCGAAAAATTCTTCTGAGTGGAAGTCAACCTCTACAATGAATCCAAATTGAATTCATTGTAGAGGTTGACTTCCACTTAGTAGAATTTTTCGAGCGGACTAAATTTGACACAAGAAAACGTTAGTCACGCGTAAAATTCTACTCAGATTCAACATATTCACACGTAAACGAAAGAATTCCTGTCCAATGAGAAATTTAAATGGAAATCAGCCTTAAAGTCAGTCTGTCACGTCTCCCGTCTCTGATTGGCCGTGACAAAGTCAGCGCTAAACACAACAGATTTCTTCGTGTATCTGTGTATTTGAAACAACGGAGGACTAACCACATTGACTTTCTACGGCCATAGAAAGTCAGAGGATTGACAGCCATTGAAATTTCCTATTCTTAATATTGTCTAAATCACCCAATCAATGCGTGACAGACTGACAAACTTGATTCAAGATGACAAAACATGCGTCTTTTCCTGTCAAAATCTGTTTAGATTATTCTATTAAGTTTCTTTCCAAGCTATAAAAGTAAATGGTTTGAGATGGACCAAAAGCTACTCTTATGGCAGCGAAACATGAAACATGCAACTAAACCTATCTGACCTTGGGGGATGGATTCCAACCTCCTCGTAAATTGCCATACATATATTTTACTTGTTTACCGAATTCCTCTGAGATTTATTAAGTTTAACTGTTTATCATACAGCAAATGAACTGAAACAATTTCAGCATTAAACTATTTTAGCCTTGTCTGCATGGTGACCAAGCTGTCATGCTACACTTTGTAAAAACATATTTTATATCTCTCTTAATCCTGTTTAATTGGTTCAGTAAAGTCTGAACTATGAATTTACACTTATTTTGATCAACAAAGGCAGATTACAATTCAAAAGGATTAGCGAATTCAGACAAAAGAAATTCTCTCAACCAGTAATTCAAAACAAACATAACCGCAAAGTTGCCGTGAAACTAGTGTGCAAACTCTCGCTTGGTGCAGGCTAAGGGTGGTCTTTAAGAGAAGTTATGTGCTTTAGAAGAAAGAAGAAGGGTAAATGTAAAGTCCTCTCTGGTGGATTTTATGTACGTGATTCAGAAGCCGAGCAGAGGGCATTACAACTCTTGCACAGTTATTGCTCAATTGCAAACAGTTACTCTTAAGCTCCGGAATTAAAACCAGAAATTTCCTCGAATAAAAACTAAGAGGAAAGAGAAGTTTCCGTCTCTTGAATTAAAAATCTTCGGATATTGTGCCTTTTTTCTAACTTTCCCCGGAGAAAATTCTCATGAAACTTTGATATTCTTTGCTGTGTAACTTCTCCTAATAACCTCCCTTCGGCCACACCAAGCGAGAGTTAGCAGTACTGATTTCAGGGCAACTTTACGGCTGTATTTGTTTTGAATTACTGGTTGATAGAATTTCATTTGTCTGCATTTGCTAATCGCTTTCAATTGAGTTGTGAGCCAAAGCAACTGATGCTATTGTTTTGCAAAATCTGCCCTTGTTAGTTTGATCTACATTTTTCATCTCCTCGTGCAAAGTAAAGTTTTACGACCTTTTAACACACTTTCATTCTTATGAGGTTGTATGTAATAATGATAATCATGCCCTAGCAGCAATAGCAATATCACTAATTAAATGATCTATTCAAAAATTCATTGTTTATATAATGAACAACCTTCATGCAAAATTAGGTTGCCATATCTCAAACAACAACCGACATTAACAGTGGGCGGGATCCCAAGCATTGAGATGTTCAAAACGCCCAGGTCAGATTTAAGATACGGCAATGGCAAAATGCAATGAACAAATGTATCTTGAATTATGCCAAGACCTCATAGTAGATGTATTCTCTATCAAAATTAAAGTTGTTGGAAACATCATGTTCTTTTTTCTTCGTATTCAGTTCACAAGAATGGGTTGATGCGTGGCCATTGTTCACTGTCTTGTAGTTCAATGATTTGCAATGCAAGGGTTTCATTTTTGAGCATTCCTCAAAACAAGCTTGAAGTGATGCAACGTTGACTGTCTTCGACGTGAAGCCAACAAGCCTTTTCCCACTCAGGTTTATATTGGAGAAAAATACTAGCTGTGGCTTTAATGTTTGAACTGTGGAAATTTCCTTCCCTTGAAAATAGAGCAAAAAATCTATTGATATCAAGGGAGCAGTCATAAAGTACGTGCTATATATGGGGCTGGATGATCTTGGATGGACCATGAAAACTTCTGCTATGACTTTCTGGGGCTATGAGAAATAATCAAATGTATTTTATTGGGCCATAAAAGTTTTATTACAAAATTTTATCTCTAAAGTTTAGCAACGGCTGCAAATGGTGCAAAAATTGTTTTCTGGTACTTTCCGCCACTTGACAATTGTTTTTCTATTCATTTCTTTCCTTCTCCTTCCTTCTCTTGTTTAGTGTAGTGGCTAACCACTGCCAACAAGTGCTTCATTATTCAGTTATGTTTCTGAGATTACACTACCGGGTAAAATCGTCAAGCCTACATTCTGAAAATTAAGTTATCATCTTGTCGTAATTGTGTTATCATCTATTAGGCCATAAATAAATGAATAGGAATCAAAGATAGGCCATTAATTCTTTGCTAGATTTTTCGAAGGTCATCCATCCCCATATAGCAGATACTCTATGACCGTTTTCTAAAACTAATATTTGTTATTTTGAGGAGGATTCTATAAAGCTATCTCCTTTACCAGTGAATATAAGGGATGGGAATTAGCTTCATGTTTTGCGAGTCATTAAATGGCAACGAAGTAACCATCTAAGTCATAGAACCAAAGTTATAGGTGCAAAGTACGGAGAGTTATTATGAAGGCTTTGAGCAGAACATAGAGCCATGTTTTCGTTTCCCGAATAATTTCGCAGTCTTACGGTAGTTGGTGCCACCCCTACAACCCCCACCTAAAATTGAGAGGCAAGTAATGTAAGTAATTCTATGCAAAACTTTGGGACATCGGAGAATACCCTTGATGATTAGAAATTGCTCTTACAACAATCTTCAATTCTTATTTAACTCCAGGTGTCTCATCTCAAAATGATACATATTCTCAATACATATTAATCATCCGAAAATATACAATTTCTAAACAACAATAACATTGCGACAGCACAAGGAGAATAGATACATTACAGCCTTGCAGGTATTACACCTAACATGAATACTAAGATGAATACAGGAAAATAGAGCTCGCAATATGAAGCATGGAAAAGAACCGATCCACAGTGATATCTCCATACAACGAAATGATCCCTCAATGAAGCAAATAAATAAGTTCATACGATGTTTCGGTGTTAGTTCAAATGCAACATTTCGAAGTATGGACCTGTTTCAATGAAATTCGAAATATCTGTTAGCGGAAGATTTGCTTTGATGGACAAATTTTCTCACTAAACACTGTCATGGCTCTTCTTTGCTTACAAGTTGTTGCTAGCAGGCTTTAAAGAAGACCTGCAATATCCATGATCCTGCACTGTTTAATGATTTTCACTAAAGCAAGTTACCTGATACATAGACCGCACATTGCACAGATAATACGATTATCCAGATGTACATTATTCCAGAAAAGTGACTCATCTTTTTTGAGGAACAATGAGCTCTGTTATAAAAGCCAACCAAATGAGGAAGGACATCGATAAGTTGAAAGCTTGAGATAATTGCGAGAGAACGATATCGTTTGTTTAAGCTACTATTCTCCCGTAAGTATCAATATGATGGAAACATATGTATCTGTATTCAAAATAGTTCTAGAGACTGGATTCATCACATTAAAGAACAGTTCTAAAAATTGAATGCTGCTGTCTGCTCTCAATGTACTAACCAACAATTGGACCTGTCATTGCGCCATCATATCGTATCACTGATATGAATATGTGTTGTAGATACTGTTGTCACACTCTTTTAACTTTCCCCATTATTGATTCAATATTCCGCACTACACGCAATTTTTATCGCAAAGTCTGGTGCTAGCAGGTTGTTATTTGAACTCTACGACATATCTGCATATTGGTCCATTACGCATAGTACACCGGCAGTGTCGAGTTGCTTCAGATTTGATAGATGGACTTTCAAAACCATCGTTAGGTCCGCCATGTTTTTGTTTGTGGTTGTAGTTGTACTTGTAGTTGTTGTAGGACTTGTTCCTTTTACATACATACATACATACATTAATTATTTGGCAATGCAGGTTTACCTAAAGGCAACTAACGTTGATGTGGACCTGCAGCTACAAACAAAAATAAGCTTAATTACCTTTTTTTAAAATAGAAAGTAAAACAAGAGATTAAAATAGTTAAAAGTACTTACAATGTCAAAAGTACCTAAAATCTTTGTTCTTGTTATTAATAGGATCTTGTTGTCAAATTTGTTCTTGTTATCTTGTTATCAAATTTGTTCTTGTTGCAGGGAGAGAGAGGAAGAAGGCCTAGGTGAAGAAGATTCCAAATACTGTCTGTAGGAATTTCCATGGATAGATTGCCTCTACAAAGCAGGGACTGCGCAGTCATTGGGCCAGCAGGGGCTAAAGCCCCAACTTTATTTGAAAGACATTGGTTGGAATTTCTGCAAATTGAGAAACTATTCGTTGATAAGGTTCAAGATGGTTCAAGCCATATGTTTTGATATTTTTCTGAAGAAGCTAGGGGTTTTACATTAGAAGAATCTCAGGACGCAGATCTCTTGAAGTAAAATAGCCTTGACATTGGTATGCACTGAAAGAGTTTTATGTTGCTTTGTTGCTCCAAAGTAACATCGTAAGACAGTATTCACTTGTAAATGTTATGATTGGTATCAGGTATTGCAATGCAGTCTACTGAAATAAGATCCAACTTCACTTGTAAATGTTATGATTGGTATCAGGTATTGCAATGCAGTCTACTGAAATAAGATCCAACTTCACTTGTAAATGTTATGATTGGTATCAGGTATTGCAATGCAGTCTACTGAAATAAGATCCAACTTCACTTGTAAATGTTATGATTGGTATCAGGTATTGCAATGCAGTCTACTGAAATAAGATCCAACTTCACTTGTAAATGTTATGATTGGTATCAGGTATTGCAATGCAGTCTACTGAAATAAGATCCAACTTCTTTCAACGGCAAATCGGCAATATGAAGGCTGTTAATTCCCTCGAAATAAAGTTTTCCAACGTTCTAAGTTGCATGGTCTCAAGAACTTTCCGGGCTAGTCCTTTGACTCCCTTTTTACTCCCTTGGCAAACGACTCAGCCCTTCTACTTTTGAAACGTTTTTCGGTTCCTGGCTAAGTCAACCAACTTTAAGCTTTCTCTGAAGTGAGAAGCATGAAGAGGTTTTTGTACGAATGGTAGTATTTCCTTGTATGATTCAATCCCACAACGTTCCTCACAGAAGGCGAGCAACCAAACCACTGGCTAACCTACCCCTAGGCCAGATGCTCAGGAGGTGCAAATATGACGAAGTCAGTCCGATATCTCTGGGCCAGAACATTGCCAAAAGCAAAGCTCTTAGGTCCTAACAATCTAAGACTATTCCATAATATTTCTTGCATCAAACATAGCAGTGATTGTGTTTTCTGGTTCTGTCAAGGCCATCTTAATCTCAATTTACATCGTTTCAGGATATTCTATGTTTGTCAGTGGCGTAAAGAAAAAGATAAGCTGACATTTTCGGACTGCGATGAAGCTGAACTGATAACTTTTGATAGCCAATAATTTCTCGGACTGAGCCTCTGTATGTGTATGTGCTGCGTGGTGAGTGGCCCCCTATGAGAGTACCACCCAATTGCTGCGTGGCTGCATAATGCTAGCATAGCAGCTGCATTGCTGCGGCGTAGCAGCATAACCACTTCGCTTTAGATTCTGCTTGCTTGTTTCTCCGTCTGTCGGTTTGTTTTCGACAATTTTTGTAAGGCTTCATTGTGGCTGCTAACTGCATGCCCAAACAGTATTTATGGGCTGCCAATCCCACCACTGCAACAGCCAAATTACTCTCTTCGCAATCAGGATATTATTTGGCAGATAAGAGGAAGAACAGAGAAATTCTTGTCAAGCTTCTATCCTAACTGCATTTCTGAATGGAATAGACTTGATCCAGGAATCAGACTCGCACCTTCTGTTGGTGTTTTTAAAACAAAGCTTCTGTCAAAAATTCGCCCCAGTGCAAAGTCTGTCTGTGGTATTCATGATCCAATAGGCTTAAGTTATCCTTTACGAATAAGGGTCGGTCTCAGTAAATTGAATTTTCATAAATTCAAGCACAATTTTAGGGATACAGTGAACTCAATGTGCCCAACGAATGATGGCATTGAGGATATGGAGCACTTTTTGTTGCTTTGCCCTTCATTTGACAATCAACGACAAGATCTTCTCGCAGGAGTTTCAGAATTGTTACGACCATTTGTCCAAATCGAGACCCTTCCAAACAACGTTCTTGTTCAATACCTATTATATGGTAATGAAGAACTTCCCAATGACGTTAACAGAATTATACTGGGACATACTTTAAACTTCATCCATTAAACAGGTCGGCTTGGATAACCGCAAACTTTCCTTTACGCCACACATGACACACAGCCGCTATGTAGATTTTTCCTCATTTTTTTTGTAAGTCTGTTTCACATTTAATGTTAATGTTAGGCAACGAATTGCCAATGGAAACTTCTTGATGCTGATCCAAAGTAGTTCAGATTATCGTACGAAAACCAGAAACTCTGACTTGACAGCATATGCGCATTGTGTTGAGGGATAGGGACTCTGGGGGAGGATCAGTGATGGTATTTGCTGTCGTTGCTGTTCTCTCGTCTTGGGTTCCTGTTGTTCAGCATCTTTCTCCTATGCTGGCCTGACATCCAATGTGAAACGGATTTGAGTATTTATGTGTATAGTGCTAAATCGTATGTTTTATATTTTGTAGTTATTCATCTAGCTTTTAATATTTGCATGTCTTTATGTTAATTGCCACAGGGTAGTCACTGTCCTTTGCTCCTTGTGGTCCTGTCCCTGTAGTGTTTGTATAGTTTGTAAAGTAATTAGAAAGTATTGTAGAATGTAGACGTAACTTGTATTGTAACATTTTAGATGCATATAAAAAGAAAATTGACTTCATTAAAGGGCAATATACCAATCATTTTTTCATTCCAGTGCTACAATGCTTCGATTTTCATGGTTTCGGGACTTTAGGGGATGCTTACATGAATGGATTGCCCTTGAAAGTTGCTATTGACAGCAATCGCAAACAATTAGACAAGAGTTTTTCTGAGTAAGACGAGTATAATGCAGCCCCTGACCACTGATAGTAAATGAAATAATGAATTTATTACTAAAGAATATTTCTGAATCTGCACCCAATTAAAATGGCTGCCGTAAGGGATGGTTTACTGTGACGTGACAGTTCGGATACGAGAAACGGCTATCAAATACAAAATAGAAATGTTTGAATAGTTTGACATCAAATTTATATGAGGGTTTGCCTCAAGCTAACAGAGCTTCTGTCGGCGATATGTTGATTAATGGGCTGTGGCCCCAAATTTCGAAGATCATAAAACCCCGGCCATCGCTCTTGTCAAAAACTAAGGGAAATCGAATACAGGTTATGGCAAAGAAACTGCTCTTACCAGTCAAGCCTTCGTAGAAAGGCATCGGGAAGCCTTGAAGTAGATCATTGCTACCACCATAACGGAACTTCCATAAAAATGGATACTTGAATAAGTATAGAGCATCACTGATCCCAACAGCAGCATCTATGTTCGATGGTGCATCTTTGTGAATGTGCTGCAGTAACTTTGGAAATCCAGGTTTAACCTCCCTTCTGTTGTCTTTTGATGTCCAACATTGATCTCCTTTGAAGAAACTTTTGGCACGTTTTCCAGGACGAATAGCAACTGCATCCGGCCTAGAAGGATATATACTAGACCAATTCCCCGAAGGAAATAGATTCGAAGCTGTTGTTTTTGCACTCTGATCAGAAAACTCCCAAGCATTGCCATCCTAAGGGTAAAGCAGAAAACGATGTAAGTAAATCCTACTGGGTGCGCCTAAAAAGAAACTGTGCACTTTTGATAGGCCACAATAAATCAGATACAGGATCGGTTGTGGAGATCTATGAGTTGATCTCTTTAGCTGAGGTCTTCACTAGATGCTGATATTTTTGAACATTTTTTGGCTTCTATTTATGGAGCTATAAGCGAGTTTCCTAAAATTTTCGAACTTGAAAGCACTGAAAAACAGCCAGAAGACGTTAATCCAATTTCCCAGGACTTCATATATGAATGGACAAAGAGAGAACCTTTGGCTGCGATTTTGGGATTTAAAAATTGATCGGTTAAGCCAGCCATATGATCGTAACAGTCGTCGACTTTGCCAAGGCAGGCTCAGGGGCACATATGTCTCCGATATACCAAAAGGGTTGTAAAATTTGCTTAAGCACTTACTTCTGCGGAACTCCACGTACTGCGGTCTGCCAAATCTGTCCCAAAATCTGCCAAAAATGATACATTTCCATCTCTCTGCATAAATCCATCGAATTATTCAAAAACATACAGTTGGATTCCAATAATTCAGCTCTCTTCTGACAAATTGAGACACAAACAAAATGACTTCCTTCAAGATTCGAGGCATAAAAATGAAGATGAAATTTTCCAAGCAATAGAAGGAGATTTATGAGTAGGCCATGTGCTGTGATTTGTACACCTATTTTATAAAGACCAGTTTTTGGGACAAAGATGGTGAAAAAGTTCTTCGTGAACTACCAGTTTTCGGACAAAGGTAGGACCATTGTCCTCAGTGTGACATGCCCGCCCTTGAATAGCTCTGAAAGAAAATTCCCAGCAACCGCAAATTTTAGTTTGTGTCCTCATAAAAATGAGCGTATTGAACCCGATGGAAAGTGGGGAAGAATTTGCTCCAAGCAACGGAGCAAATCGGACTTGGGCTTATTCAAGACTTGGGCAAAAAGATGACTTATTCCCTGGGAGAGTGTTGCTTGCTCCATTTAGCCATCAGCAGATGCAGACGAGATGACAGACGCCTGCGGATCGATGAAAGGGATGTTAAATCGATGGCTTCAACACGCAGCACCGGACATCACCATTACGGGATGCTATTCACAAAGCTTAAGCGCTGGTGAAGGGGGTATGTAACTCTAGAAAGGATTGTCAAGCTGAATTGAATTGTCATAGCTCATTTGCATATTGGAACGACATTTGCCAAATTCTGAATGACGAATAACAGCTTGGCGAATGTGAGAATCTCGAATGATGGATTTGTGGTTTGCAGAATGGCGTAATGACAAATGACAGAATGAGGGAATGGCGGAATCTGAAATGGTGAACTGATGTTTGCAAATTCTAAAATGACTGATTAATGAATGATGGATATTCGAATGACAGAATGGTGTTTTACAGCGGTAATGGATATTTGAAATGGAAAATGTGGTATGACAAATCAACGAATAACGCAAAGGTATATTGGATTCTGGAAGGCATTTTGCCAAATTTCATATTGGATGAGTGCAAAATTCGGGATTTTGCGTATGCCTGATTCATAAATCTCAGTTCATACATTCCACATTTCGATTATTGATTTTTGTCATAGATGACACCTCATAGAAAATGGCGACAACAAAGACCAGCCAAGAGACGACACGTGTAAGGAATGCTGGATGAAACAGACCCTTTAAGAAACTCGTTCATAGCTCCATAAATAGAAGGCTAAAACATGTACAAAAAATACTAGCATTTAACTAAGGATCTTAGCTAATAATTAACTCATAAATCCTTAAAATTGGTCCAGTACACGATTTATCGTAACCTTTCAAAACTGCATAGCTTATTATGGTGCACCCGGAAGTCTATTTCTAGTTAACTATTCATCTTCATTGACGGGTAGTACCGTGAAAGTTTGCCTGCTTGCAGACTTTACATAGATAAGAAATGTCTGGGTAATGACTCACAATTGATAGACCAGGCGTCAGAGGGGGTATCGTCCAAATCGGAGGAACTTTGCCAGACAAGGTGGTTAGGTCACCTTTTGGGGTAGAATCAGAGATACTTGTTTGGCCCTGCTACTAGCTACTTAATCAAGGATATTAAATCTCTATACACATGCATTCCCCACAACCATAGTCTACAGGCACTAAAGTTCTTCCTTGACAAAGGACGTCATCAAAGCCCTCCAACTACCACTCTTCTTCGCCTAACAACTAATGCCTTTTCATAACAACTAACACATTTTCATTTAACAGTCAATGTTATCTTCAGAAATCTGGTGTTACCATTGGCAGTAAACTTGGCACAAGTTATACTTGCCTCTGAGTTGGCCATAAAGAACAACTAATCCATGAATTCTATGATGGTCCTTTGCCTTGCCTCATTAAAAGGTACATCGACGACATAATTGGTGCACCTTCCTTTCGTCTGGCCAATCTCTGAAGATTCATTAACTACACATGCACCTTCCATCCAGCTTGGAGTCCACCCATTCTATTACCGAAGAAATTTTTCCATTTCTGGACGTCCTCCTTAGCATCTCAAATAACCGAATCTCAACATCTATCTTCTACAAACCTACAGATGCCCACTGCCTCCTCGACTATGAATCATCACATCCGAAGAAATGCAAAGACTCCATCCCCTACCGCCAATTCTGCCGTCTCCGCCGCATTTGTTCAAATGATGATGATTTTAATTCAAAAGCAGAGGAAATGCCTTCCTTCTTTAAATAAAACAGTTATCCTGAACACATCACTCAAGCAGCATTGAATAAAGTTAAGGATCTTTCTCAAGATGACCCACTTCTTCCATCGAGCAACGCAACCAGCAACAAGCGCATTTCTTTCACACTGACCTATCACCCTTTTAACAAAAACGTAAAGGACATAACTTATAGCAGCTTCAACATTCTCACCAACGGCACAAATACAAAGAACAACTTCGACATACCTCCAATGATTGTTTTTCGCAGAGACAAGAACTTGAAGAGCTCCCTACTTAGAAGAAACCCAAACTACTTCACGACAGCTTGGTACCTCTGCATCGCCTCTGTCAGACCTGCACCCGCATCAGCCAATCGAGCACCAACCAAACCGTTTCATTAACATCAGATCCCACTTTACCTGTTCTTCATCCTGTGTAATCTGCTGTATCATCTGCATCAAATGTCAATCCTTCTACATCGGCGAAACTTCCCGACAAATCAACAACCGTTTTGGAGAACACAAGCGCAATGTAAGAAATAAGATTCACCTCGAAGAAAACCATCAAAACGATCCTGACAGCAACATATCCAAACATTTCAATTCAGCTAATCATTCAACTGCCGATATGTCCATTCTTGACTTGTTATATGCACCTCAAGACACCGCGAAACGCAACACCTTGCAGAAAGGCTTGATCTTCAACTTATAAACTCTTCATCCTAGTGGACTTGATAAACAGTTTATTTATATGCAATGGGCCCCTTCCCCACTCTCTGTAGACTTGCTCCAAGTTACGCCCCCACAGAGGTAATTATTTTCCCAAGTGCTGATAAACCACGGAATAGACTTGGAGCAAGTCTACAATATGCCTTCTTATTCTTTATTGAGACTACTTCATGTCCCATCTCGCCTTCTTTCCTATCTGTCAGATCTTGTCTTCTCTTTGCTCGGCTCGACTGATTGCGAGTCACTTGATAACGAGTATGCGCTCGAAACGTCATCTTTTTGAACATTTACGTTGCATTTTGTACTGAAGTCATTTATTTATAACATTATCGTTTAACTTCTATGTTACCACACGCAACGAAAATTTTTTCATTGAATCATTAAAGTAGTCGCTAATTGATTCTTGAGACAGGGAAGCAGGCATTGAGACAGGTATCTATCTTGGAAAAATGTAACTTTCAGAAAAAACGCAACCCACTTTCATTCGAGTTTCTCCAGCAAATGATAAGAATCTGAATCAATATGAGGCATACCATCTGAAAGTACAATCTACGTTCTTTCCAATGATACCCAGTTTGGATGGGTTAATTGAATTTTGCATTGCTTAATTGACGTTTTCATTTTTCGTAAGTATGGCATAGTTTAGATGCTGGAAAGTGATTGGAAGTGATTGGGCCCATGCTTAATTCACAATTGTCCTCTATTCCCCTAGCGCTATTCTAATTTAGTTGTTTACTCGCTTTTGCTGTTTCCATGTTTCCCCCTGGTTTCATTTACCCTTTTGATTGACATGTTTTTTCCTTCACTCGCTGTATTTTGCACGTTTTTGCACGTTTTTTGCCTTTTTTGGTACCCTTTGTTACTGTCCTATTTAATGGCTGTTCACGCCCTATTTTACGCACTGATGATGGACCTTAGATTTGGTCCGAAACGTATGTTTAGCTAATCAAATTATGGCTTAGCCACTCTACTAATTTTAACATGGATTTGTCATAGCTCTTGGACTTTCACATGGACTTGTCGTTAATATGAATATGTCATAATACTCTTGGACTGTCAAATCTTCAAATTTATATGCTGAGAATACAATATGATCTTTTTTGTCGTCGTGCTTGCCCTCCGGTTTATCGTGAAACTGCGCTTTCCACCTGATGTTCCAAAGTCATTGGACATTTACATAGATGATAATCCGCATTTGTAAGAGCATATTGTAGCATTATCTATAAATTCATCTCACGAGGATTTAATTGTCTTTTCCCCCTCAAGGCATCACATCTAGTGGTTCTAGGCCTGAAATTTCTCGAAAGAATTTTTCTCAACATTTTTTACCAGAAAAGGGAGCTGATTTTGTTTTTGCAGGATGCTTCATTTGAAATTGGGTATACTTGCTAAAATGTAAGTCAAATGATAAATGATTCCATTAACGTTTCCAAACTAAATACAATAGGAAAGAAGAGAAACAGTACTTTCAAATGGTATACATTACACGTACTCAAGATTTTTGAATTTTCTAAGATTTTAGATAATAGTTAAGTTGCGTTTTTCTGGAACAACCTGTAGTTTAGAAAGTATGTTAGAATCACAGATGTATTGTATCATTCTACATCACCAATGAAAAAGAGTCGCCCAAATGACATAGTTTCTACCTTGAAGAAGAATATTTGCTTCACTTTGTTAAAGAATGCAGCATCGACATTGGAAGGAATTCCAGGGAAACGATCTTTCATTGACAAATCCGTACCAGAAAGAATGTGTAAGCCATGTCTATAGTCGTACGTTGAAAATGTTTCCCCATGAAATATGTAGGTTCTTCGTTCCTGATTGTGGAATAGTGCAGCATCAATTTTGAATTGGCTGGCTGAAACAGAAAAATCATCTATATATCGCTAAATCACTGCAATGTGCTTCGTGGAAGGTGCTGGGTGTTGCAGTGCTGTAATCCCGAGGAGGTAATTGGTCTTCGATCATGCAGGGAGGTGCCGATGGGAAACTTGAAAAGACATCCTGTCCTGGAGTCAAGTTTTGAAAAATGATCCCATGTCTAGGAATAAGACTCTCAAAAAAACACTCTGTCTATGAATTCCTGAGAGGAAAAAGGTGTGCAGCCCTAGCAATTTGTTGGTAATCTACCGGGTGCATAAATGAAACGCCCAGCGTTTGAAATGCTACTGCTCCCTGAGCAAATAAGCAATGACATTTTGCAATATGTGATTGAATAGCTAAGATGTTCTGTAAGCGATATTCTAAAAAAAATTCCTTAGAGAAACCTTAAAAACGTGCTACAATTGCAAGCAATGACTCTCAGCAAACTTTAGCATGTGCTTTCCTTTCGGCTGGTTAAAATGTCTTCCCCTTAGTGTGAATACCTTATTCAGGGGGATTCCATTCTCCAATATGAGAAAAAAATACATGAACACATCCATGAGTCATTATTGCTGGGAACAAGAACAAAGAGAAATATTTTTTTGTGTTTTCACTCGTATTTGCAGCTTTTGAAAGGGGATTTCTGAAGAGAATCTCCTATTTTGACGGTAAGGAATGACCGATTAAAGCCGGGTAAATAAACTGAACCTAAGTTGGCATATCGGAAATAATATAAGACAGTTTCCAATATCATTGCTTTATATTGGGGAGCAGGATGTTTTCAAACGCCGGACGTTTTTATTGACTCACCATGTATCAGAAAATGCAGCAATGCTGCCATCCAAAAGTCTCGCTTCAACCCTTTGTATCTCCTTCAACACCAATATTTGCTTCATTGAAAACTCTCAACCTGAAGATATGATTCATCAGGATATTCTGGGGTTTTTCTGCAAATCTCTTAACCATCTTACACCATCTCATTTTCATTACTATTTTCAGCTCAGTAACACTGTCCATAGCCATGGAAGAAGAATATTTCCACGCATGCTCGACTGGACCACTCTTGATTATTCCGGAACAGGCTAACTTCTTAGATTTGTAAGCGGCACCTCCCGGTATGTTTGCAGTCCGTATGCTCATTTTAATTCCTTTTTCATTTTAAATTTTTTAATCACGGTGGCCCCATCACCCAAGAGTGGCTGCTTTTCAGGGGGCCGTGAAGAAACCTAATTACAATGATACTAAAATGAACGATAAAAAAAGAATATTTACAATGTTAAAAAGAATTAATGAAAAATTAAAAGCTATTTACTTTTCAGCCTACATCTAAAAATAGAGAGAGAGGAGGCTAGCTTGACCTCATGTTCTAATTCATTCCAGATCTTTGATCCACGGAACGAAAATGCTTTCTGGCGATTACTTGTTTTCATTCGTGGAGCAAGTAAGTCAGTCTCAGAATTTCTCAAATTTACAGTCTCCCTTGTTTAGTTTCTTGTGAAAAGAGTAGAGAGGTAAGTGGGTGCGAGACCACCTATTGATTTGAAAACAATAGTAGCTGTCTCTTGTTTGATCATGTCGTGGACCGTCGGCCATTTGAGCTCTTTTATCAAGTTTGTTGCTGGTGCATCATAGCAAATGTTGGTAACTATTCTCGCAGCACGATTTTGTAACTTTTGAAGCATTAACAGGCGAGAATCTCCACAGCTACCCCACACAGAGCTACAGTAGCGAAAATGGGGCTCAACGGTTCCTCTATGCATTTGACACAGGGTATGCTTTGGAAGCAATTTTTTAGCATATTTTAGGAAACCCAAAGAGCGAGAAATCCTTGAACGTACAGCCTTAGTATGCTCATCCCACACAAAATGTTTATCAAGTTGTACTCCCAAGTATTTCGCATTATCTACAACATCAATATGCGAGTTGCCAATGGCGAAAGACGGGGTCGGTACTGATTTGTCTGATATCTTCTTGATATTAGGTCTAGAGCCTATAACCATTGCTTGAGTTTTAATTACATTCAGAGACAGCTTATTACCTTCAAGCCACTGTTTCAAGGAGTCTAAATCACTGCTAAGGGTTTCATTAAGTTCGTCGATATTCTTAGAAGAATATGATATACTGGTATCATCGGCATACATCGTTACTTCACTGTTTTTAAGAGCAAATGGCAGATCATTTATGTATATGAGGAATAAAAGGGGCCCAAGGCAAGAGCCTTGAGGAACTCCACATTTTATTTCTTCCATATTTGAGGCTACCCCATTCACTCTATAAAGCTGCCGCCTGTTTTTCAGGTAGGAGGAAAACCAGGTGTGTTCAAGGCCAATCACTCCATACTTTTCTAACTTTTGGAGTAGAATATCGTGATCTACAGTGTCGAATGCCTTTTTCAAGTCGATAGACATTGTAGCAGTGAATCTACCTTTGTCCATATTAACATACCAGTCATTTGTAGACTCAAGAAGACAAGTGACAGTTGAGTGTAGGGACCTAAACCGAGACTGTTTATAGTATATGAGTTTGTGCATGTCTAGATACTCATATAGCTGATTAAAAACCAATTTTTCTAATACCCTCGACAAGAAAGGGAGCACTGAAATCGATCTATAATTTGATCGATCATCAGATTCACCACTTTAAAAAGGGGGAGGGAACTCTAGCAATTTTCCAACAATCTGGGAATACACCAGTTGCTATAGAAAGATTGAATATGTTGCAAAGTGACTCACCGATGACAGGAAGCGCAATTTTCAAGAAATGATTGGCAATACCATCAGTGCCAAAACCTAAGGACTTTTTGAATTTTACAAAGACCTTCTCCACCTGAGCAATACTTACAGCTTGAAATTCAAACTGCAAATTATGCTCGTTAACAGAGAGCCTACTGGAGGGGGTTTCTGTCTGTGGCAGTTTGTTACTGAGGTTTTTGCCAATATTGCAGAAAAAATCATTCATCGATTCTGCAATGGCTTTATTGTCGCAAACCTGCTTTCCATCAATATTAAGGGATGCTATTTGCGTGGTTTTTGACTTTTTGTTCAAAACAAGATTAATGGTCTTCCACGTGTTTTTAAGGTCTCCATTGTGCGAAGCAATCTTATTTGAAAAATACTCGCGCTTAGATTCTGTGTTAAGTTTGTTAACTTTGTTGCGCATTTGCCGATGGTCTTGCATCAATATTTCAGAGTTTGAGCGAACCCCTTGTTTCTTCAGCTCATCTCTAGCAGCAGACATAAGCTTAAGATCCTTCGTAAGCCAAGGGCAGAACTTTTCTAAGACACGTCTTTCGCGAAGTGGCGCATGTTTCTCAAGAATCTGTGAGAACGAATAAGTCCACTGTTCAACGATAAGGTTAACATCATCGTTGTTATTGAAAATGCCGTTCCAGTCAATTGAAAGCAAATCGTTTATAAAGTCAGCAGAGTTGAAATTTCTGAGTTGCCTTGTAGAAATGCTTTTATGCTGTCTTCTAGAAGCACCACGAGATTTACTAACACAGTACACCATATAGTGATCAGTGATGCTTGTTTCATGCTCCCCAAACGTGACTATATTTGATCTGATTGTAGTCGCGATATGGTCTATGAGTGTGCTGGATGTTGAAGTTTCCCTGGTACCTCTGTCAATTAGCTGCTGAAATCCGAAAAGTTTATAGACTTCTAACAATCTAGACGAGTGCGTAGGAAGGTTAGCACAGGCACCAGCACAATCCCTTTTCCTCAAATTAGGCAAGATATCGCAATCTGTATCTCCCAAAAGAATGATTTCTTTGTTCTCATTATCTAAAAATTTTAAGTTGTTTTAAATTTCATTAAAAGTGTCGGGGGATGCATCAGGGGGGGGGGGCGATCATTACGAAGTTTAAATTTGTCATGAATAGAGTCCCTTACGTAAATAGCTACCCCAGCACCATGGCGGTTGCGATCACGTCTTCTAATTGTGTAGCCCTCAATACTGACAAGCTGACAAGATCATCGTGAATATTTTCATCAAGCTTTGTTCCCTGGTTTTATATACGTTAACCTTGAATGAAATCTTGCTTGTTTTGATTACCAGAGGAAAGGAACCTTAGTGATAGACGATGATCCATGTGTAGTAGCGATGATATAGAGCCATCTGATAGAACCTTGAACTTCAAGCAATCCAATAAAGTTCGATTGCAAACAATGGAGTGAGTGAAGACTTTTCGTCCAAATTCTCGCCTTATAGTTAAGAAAATCCTAATTGGCTTGTAAGCCAATTCCAATTTGTTTCCGATTTGTTTCCGACTTTCCTTGAAAATGTATCTGTATCTGTCCTGCATTCATCAATAACAGATATTATGAAATACCGACGCTGAACTAGCTAATGAACATATTGAATTCAGCTCTTGCCGCTACGATAGATTTACCTCGAAGATGAGGAGAAATGACTGATGACTCGTTCTTGGACGCAACGGACAAGGATATTTTGCATCATTTCATATACACATGTCAAGCATTTCTCATCCTGCAGGACTTGCAATTGTGTCTTCAAAATTAAACATTCATATTTCAGACTTCATCTTGAGCTTGTAAAATGCTAATGCCTTTATGTTTGCTTTAAAGAAAGTTTTGACCCGTTTCTGTGGCAACTCAAGAAAAGTAGTTGCCCCGTTAAGCCCCGGCCAAACTACTCAACAAAGGTGAATGAAATGAATTCGCACAATATGATCTTTTTTCGTAAAAGTGATGGTAAAATAAGTCAAATTCTACTGCCTGTGAATACTAAAAACAGCTAACTCACTTTGCAGCTCACAGAAAATCTGTTATTAGCAAAAATATGATTTTCGCTGATTGTGACCAATTTCAAAATAGACCCAGGACCACTTTCGTTTTTAAACGTTTTTACTTTAAGCAAAGAAAAAGTGCATCGTAGAAATTACCGGGAGAACAACCTACTTTGATAGGAGCAAGGAAACAACAATCCTCGCTAACGAGCCTCCTAACTAATTAGTTTAAACGAAAAACAGCGAGATGTTTTTGATATTCATGTGGCGAGAATGTTAGTTAAATAGGCTCTACAAATACTCTTGAAAAGCAAATCAAAGAATTTATCTGTTGGAAAATCATCAATCTGAAAATCTCGATTTCATATACACTGCTTGCAACTTTTCATACTTAGCCCTAACACAAGATCAGCTTTTTGCCGCCATATCCACGAGTGACCCCATTTTCATAAGATCAAAGGAGAAATACATTACCTAAGGCTGGAAGAGGAAACGCAACGATAATAAGACCTGTCACAAGAACATGTGATTCACCATGCATCTTTAACGGAAAAAAACAGCTAAATTCTTATCTTCGCTCACACTCTTAGAAGCTTGTCAAGCACAAGGAATAATTCTTTGCCTATGGTCATGTGAATCTCTTTGAAGCAAAACTAAATCTTTAAATACCTTGTGTTTCTATAATTGGTAGTATATTTACTGGCTCTAATAATAGCTGTTAGAATAGCGCATCGATTCGGTTAAAACTGTCATTTTATTGGTTTTATTTCTTAGATTTCCTACTGTGAAAGCCAAATTTTAATTACCAATCATATGTTTCTGTCATTATTAGCTTTTCTTCCACGTATTTTCTGTAATCAGTCAACATTCCTGTTTACAATGCTTAATTAACATGCAATAAAGGACGAGTATAGTTGATCTCAATCAGTTAATGAGCACGCATACATCTGCCAGCTCATGAAATAGTACACTCCACAGGGTTCTTGTTCAGGACCATTATCGTTTTATATCCTCTGGCTGTCAGTTTGAACAATGCCTTCCAAACTCTACTCGAAGTATGTATCTGGAAGATATCAGTCACGATATCGGGTGAGTCTATAAAAAATCGGTTCCCCATTTCAAAAGTCAAAGCTCCCTGGATATATGAACGAAAGGATATCGGCAACTGTATGGTTTGATGATGCAAGTGCTCGGATCTAGCTCAAAATTTTCTGGACTGAAATCCGATACTCTGTTTTGAAATTATGAAGGATGTTCTCACAAAAGCCGCACCAAGAAACCTTCTAAACATGCTCAAAACCACGATCAAATTATTCTAACATTCCTTTCTGGTACCTGCCTTACAGCAAAGACTTCCATCCTCTTGGGAGGATGAACAAGTCTTCCCCTGCCGTTACGAGTTCATAAGAAAGGCAGCAGGAGGAAACTCATAAAAAAGGCAGCAAGAGGAAACTCTAGGATAATGAGACATCTAAAAATATTTATAAGGGGTGAAGAGTTTTGTTATGCACATTCCTGTTTGTGACACTTTATTCTGTGTCTATTACTTTCAAGGCCCTCTTACTCAAATATGCTTTGTCTGGTTTGAATCAAGAAAAGATGTCATTTTTGTGGATATTCAACAAAGACATTCATCAATTCTATTTGCAATCAGATCGGCCAGTTTTTTTACAACTGGCTTTCAAATTTCTTTCATCGTTCTTGGCTCAGTACGAATACACGGAATTCTACTTGACCAAGAAACTCTGACACATACTGATGCGTGTTCACTACCATCGGTGGTGAAAATATGTTGTATAGATACATATTTATTTATGTATTTATATATCAGCTCCTTCTCAATGATAATTAAGATAGATATAAAAACTCATAAAAAACACATTCTTTAAACGTTTCGGTGAAAGCCTTCATCAGTAATGACTGCTCGTTTTATCAGACAGAGCATACATATCAATCTCGAAATTCAGAAACAATACAAAACAATAACCTAAGTGGGATTTTACAAAATACAATGAATACTCCTAAGGTGTTAAAGTAGCGGATGTTGACAGAATCCGCTACTTTAACAAGGGACACAGGTTCCACCAAGAACAACATCGGACATCGAATTATCTGCATCTAGCTCAAGCGCAACAACAGTGATTTCAGCAGAATCCATTCCACTTGAAGATACAGAACTGGTAGCACTCAACCGCAGTATTGACAAAGTCGCTCGGGACGAATCACACCAAGAAATATCTAACAACATGCATTAAAGACAAACTTATCCCTACAAATTTCAGATTAGAGCTAGACCCCTCAATTGGCAACCACAACGAAGCATTCCTATCCACTTGGTATGATAAAATCTAAAAGTTTTCACTGGATCTCATGAAAGATAACGTCAAATTTTGCGAGAAAACTGTTGCTGAGACCAAATCTGAAATCAAAGCTCTCGAGGACGAAATAAAAAATCAAACTGAACCCGAAGAATGCAACGAGATAAAAACAACCATAACCAAGTATAACGAATACAAGGTTAAGGAACTCCACCGAATCAAGACTGCAAAGCACAGAAAACTACGATGGAACCTCACCTCAAGGCAAACAAAACAACAAACAACTAGAGAAAAGCAAAAAACAAGCAATGAAGGTACTACACAATAATCCTACCAGCAAGGAAGACAGCAAAATCCTGGAGATGAATCTGCGACACCAAAGGAAGCACCAACACAAACAAAACCACGTACATACGCAGACATCCTCAAACCAAAACACAACAAACCGACGACAGAAAGCACTGCAGAGACAACCAACAACGATAACCCTAGGAGATACCCAAAGACAGCGAGAATACAAATTCAAACACCGACCCCAGCAACACGATTTCAACCCCCAAGAAACACAAATACATACAGCTACCAAAAAAACAAAGTAGACCCCCAACCAAGAAACTTGGTAGGGGGCATGCAAGAACTTCTGACCACAACAATGCAAGCTTTCGAGCTTTTGCGAAACAACTTGGAAAGACTCGTAAACTTAAAGATAACCCAGATGGACGCATAATTAATTTAAGCAAACATAAATTTGGTGTAGATGTATTCAAATTATTAAGTAAGGGCCTAAACTTCTGCCCCCGGCCACCACACTTTGATAAACATATGTTAGAAGACGACCTAAAATCATTTTTTGAAGAATAAGTTTAAGAGCCCATGTTGGAATATCTAAATATGAACGAACTATTTTACAGTAACTTCAAGAAAAAAACATTTCATTTACCCCCAAAAACATAGACGCAACAATCCAAACTTTTGAAATAGCAGTTAAAGCATGGGCGGTAGGAGACTACTGTATTAGCCTAAAAGTGCTTAGATCGCCTCATAAAGAAATATATTCATTCAAACTTACGATGCTGTGCATGTGGTTCATTCATTTCATTTCATTTTATAATATTTATACAGGGTAAAACATTCAGCTAACTGGTTTACAATGTACCCTGTTAAAAATACTTACAAAAGAAAAGAATCTAAATTTACACATAAATCAAAAATAAAACTACAATCAATAAGATCTATACAGCTATTAGCAAAGTGTATAAAAAATTATAGATATGATCATGATACGGTAGAATGTGATGTGAGAGAGAAATTAGCTAGATGCAAGGTTTGGTATGCTTTTTTTGAAAGTTTTCAAAGTCGGGGACAATTTTGATTCTAGGCTGAGACAGTTCCACATTGTCGCGCCTTTATATGAAAAGCATTTTTGGCCATTTGCGGATTTTCGCAAGGGAATTTCTAGATCAGATCTGGTATTGCGTAATTCTCTCTTACTTCTATCCGAGAGTCTTGAGAACATTTCTGTAAGGTAAGTGGGAGCAAGATCATTGATAGATTTGTATACCATAATCAAAGTCTCCATTCGAATAATTTCACTAACAGTGAGCCATCCAAGTTTCTTCATGATAGGCTTTGCAGAAGCATCATATCTACTGTTAGTAACTAGTCTTACAGCCCGATTTTGAAGTTTTTGTAGTTCGTTTATTGCTGTGGTGCCACAGCTTCCCCATACAGGGCAGCAATATCTAAAATATGGTTCTACAAGACTTTTATACATACTTTGTATTGTGAGAAGAGGGAGATACTTTTTAGAGTATTTCAACATCCCTATTCCTCTGGAAACTTTTTTCTTAATAGTAGAAATTTGTTCTTTCCAGTTCAAGTGTTGATCAACCATTACTCCTAGATATTTTGCCTGCTTTATGATAGAAACAGTTTCTTCCCCTACATTAAAGAGAGGCTTTACTCCCTCTACCTTGTCCATGTCGTTTAAACGCTTCCTACCACCTATCACAAGACTTTGTGTCTTGGTCACATTTAGGGACAATTTGTTTGCATTAAGCCAAGATTTAAGATATCCGAGGTCCTCGTTGACGCATTCATTTATCAAGGGAATGGAATTTGAAGAGAACGAAAGGCTTGTATCATCCGCGTACATGTTGACATGTGAGTGTCTCAATGAGAAATGAAGATCATTTACGTATATTATGAAAAGTAGAGGTCCTAGGCAAGAACCCTGAGGAACTCCAGTCGTTATTGATTCAAGATCAGAAAGCTGCCCATTTACCTTACAGCACTGCTTTCTATTAGTTAAATACGAGCGGAACCAGCGTATTTCTTTGTTTTTAACCCCATAATGCTCCAGTTTTTTATAAGGATGTCATGGTTCACCGTATCGAAAGCCTTCTTTAAATCAATAAAAGTAACGGCTGTATATTCACTGTTCTCTAAATTGAGGTACCAATCATTGGTACATTTTAAGAGACAGGTCACTACGGAATGTAGTAACCTGAAACTAGATTGTTGTGAGAATAGAAGTTTATTCACATTTAGAAAGCCGTAAAATTGATCATAAACCAGTTTTTCAAAAAGGCGAGAGATGACCGGTAAAACGGATATAGGGCGATAGTTCGAATTCTCATCTTCTGAGCCATCCTTGTAGATAGGTGCGACCCTAGCTATCTTCCATTCGTCTGGAAAAATGCCAAGAGACATAGAAATGTTAAAGAGCCGACTCAGAGACCCGGCCAAAACAGGCATCCCAACTTTAAGAAAAAAGCTTGAGATACAATCAAGGCCAGAGCCCTGAGAGGTCTTGAACTTTCCCATAGTCTCAATTAGCTGCTTAGGTGTAACAGGTGCAAAGCTAAGAGTGGCATTTTTAGGATTTACAATATATTCATCATTTAAAAGGGGATTTTCAGTCTCAGGTATATCTTTGCTCAGTTTTTCTCCAACAGTGCAAAAGAACTGACTCATCGAGTTAGCAATTTCTTTTGAATCGAAAATAGTAATACCATCGACCCTTAAAGATTGGATTGTCGTCGTTTTCGATCGTTTATTTATAAGTTTATTGATAGTAGACCATGTTTCCTTCACATTGCCTTCCGCTTCTTGTATTTTGTTTGTGAAATATGTCTTTTTAAGATCGGCATTCATCCTATTTGCTTTATTTCTTACTTGCCTATATGCAGCCATAAGGATTTCAGATTTTGATTTGACTGCAGCAACCTTCAGTTTGTCCCTACTCCTAAGCAAGTCCTTCAAACTGGAAGACAGCCAAGGGCTATATCTTTCAGAAACTCGCTTTTGCATCATGGGGGCATGGGTTTCTATGATTAACGAAAGCATACTAATCCACTTTTCAACTATTACATTAATATCTTCAGAGCAATACAGGATACTTGACCAATCATAGGCAGAGAGGTCCCGAAGGAAAGCTTCCTCA
Organism: Aurelia sp. 4 Dawson et al 2005; assembly: GCA_964019985.1. Taxonomy (NCBI): domain Eukaryota; kingdom Metazoa; phylum Cnidaria; class Scyphozoa; order Semaeostomeae; family Ulmaridae; genus Aurelia; species Aurelia sp. 4 Dawson et al 2005. Next base: position 16,537,666 of record OZ026495.1, on the reverse strand, counting down.
TTGAAGTTTTTCATCTGCCTAGTATATATTTGTTTGTGTTTTCGTTCAATACCACCTAGGTGCTTCCTTACTGTATACACGAGATAGTGATCGCTAATGGCAGTCCTCACGACACCGGATTTTGAAATGTTTCTTACATTACTGACAGTAATATGATCTATCAGAGTGGAAGTTTGTTCGGTTTCACGTGTCGGTTCGGATATCAGCTGCGTCAGGCCGAAAGAATCGTACATATCTTTGATGTGTCTAGGGTTACCTGAAAACATAGGTGCTGATCCATTAGTTGAGTTAGGATTTTCCGAAAGGTCACAGTTTGTATCCCCTAATAGAATTATCTCCTTCCCCTCCAATTCTAAGAAACGCATGACTTGTTCAAGCTGATCAAAAGTGTCTATCGGATCGCTGGGAGGTCTATACCACGAGAGAATTATAAAGGGTGCAGCTCTGAGGGGTGTAATCTCGACCCCGATCATTTCCAGTGACGTTTTCGGAATATCCTCTCTTACTTTAGATTTGAAACTGTCTTTACAATAGACGGCTACTCCTCCCCCATGGCGAGTTCTATCAAAGCGTATGAATTTGTATCCATCAATTTTGAATAGATTATCGGGTAATTTGTCATCAATTTTAGTTTCCTTTAACGCTAGAAAGTCAATGCCCCTACTTTTGAGTAGGTACTCGATTTCATCTACATGTGGAAGTAGACTGTTAATGTTTAGAGAGGCAATGACCATTCCTTTCCTGGTGCCCAGTTTATCAGAACTGCCATTAGTTTCAATTACGTTTGGTGGAGTGACCAGATTCACATGTGTTCTCTCAGAAGGTCTATCATCAATGTTATTAGGTCAGATATCATTAATAAAGTTCTTAAAATTATTAGCTAGAAAAGATGTACCTTTACGATTGAGGTGAAGTTTCTTCATACCTTGGCCCGTGTCATCAATGTTCTTATTGTCTTTTAGGTACACATTGTTCCTCGTGGCAACTTCTCGTAAAATGGCGTTGAGCGAATCCACTTTCTTTGCAAAACCTTGCTTGTCTTTTCTAACAGTACAGAGGGAAACTGCAATCTCTGTATCCGGTGACTCAGCCTTAACCATATCGATGACTTTTTGGGTGTTTTTATCGGTATCTTTCCCTACAGTGATATCGTTGGTGCCAAAATGAACTATAATCAAATCTGGTTTCTTTCTGATGATTGGCTTCACATGATCGATCATATCTTCAGTGTTGTTGCCTGGATATTTTCTCACTTTCACAATATGGTTTCGTGATAATCCTTTTTCTTCTACGCCATTAATGATTGAGTCTCCGGGAACATACACCCTTTTCCTTTCTTTTTCTTGTTGTTGAATCTTTTTTATTGGGGCTGCCTGTTGTGCCGCAGCCACTTCACTATCCCTGCTGGCATTTGCATTTTCTGGCTCGCTTTCATTTCGTCTTTTCTTAGGCACATCATGAGATTTTCCATTACTTGCAACTTTGTTTACGCCAGGACTTCGGTTCTTTCTCTTTTTATTTTTCTTTGGTGTTGTTTCGGAGTCATTCTTTACACCGTTTGCCATTGTGCTTGTTTCAATAGGATTAGAAATCTGTTTTTGTCCTTCGTTTGGAAGGGGTCTCGAGGGACAGAGTTGACTTTGATCATGGAGGGCCTTGTTTTCTGGTCTCGGGGATTCCAAAAGTTTCTCGATAATGTTTTGTTTATGGGCATGTTTATGTTTATGGTTGTCTCTTTCTTCTTCATTGTCTTCTGCCAAATATTTCCACCAATACAGTATGCACACCACAACTGAGGCCTGGTGGGCGCCAGCGCCATATTGCATTGATTCAACACTGTGCCTCGATATGAGGTTCTGGTTGTTCTGGGGAAAGGAAAGGAAGTCCCCAAACGCGAAAACAAGAAGGGCCGCATGCGTAGAATCAATGCAACATGGCGCTGTTGCCCACATAGCTACAGTTGTGGTGTGCATACTGCATTGGTGGAAATATTTGGCAGAAGACACAGAAGAAGAAAGAGACAACTACAGCATCGTAAGTTTGAATGAATGAATTTCTTTATTAGGCGATTTAAGCACTTTTAGGCTAACACAGTAGTCTCCTACCGCCCATGGTTAAAGAAGGCATCAAAAACCACGAAAAACGACATTTATCATACGACAACCTGACAAAGAAGCAGCGTGAAGCCCTTACGAAACTCAAAGAAAGTGATGATATAGTCATAACCAGAGCCGATAAAGGTGGAGCAATAGTCAACTGGGGTATCGAAGAGTACCTCATAGAGGCCAAGCCAATAACCAATTAAACAACGCAGAATTTTACCAAGAACTCACAGTTAATCCATTCGAAGATCACCAGAGAATAATAATGAACTCCCTTAACGAAATGCTTTCAAATGTGATATACTAAAACCAATAAATGTTAAACCTGCCCGCTTCTATTTACTGCCAAAAATACACAAAAAGAACAACCCTGGACGGCCAGTAATTTCCTCAGTTAACTGCCACACCACTAAACTATCAAAATACGTTGACCACTTCATACAGCTCCTTGCTCAGAAAGTTAAGTCCTATATACGAGATAAAACAGACCTCTTAAACAAAATAAAACACATCAAACGAATACCACATAATGCAATTCTAGTCACAATGGACGTACGATCTCTATTCTCAAACATAAAGCACAACGATGGAATATCTGCATTAAGAGAATCCCTTGAAAACAGAGTATCAAAACAACCCCTTACAGAATTAATAACAACCCTAATGAGCCACATACTAACACTAAATAACTTTAACTTTAATGGAAGACACTTTCTCCAAATAAAAGGCTGTGCCATGGGCACTGTAGCAGCCCCATCATATGCCACTATTTACATGGGACAGTTTGAAGAAACCCACATCTACCCAAAAATTAACAATGATTGTCTCTTTTACGCCAGGGACATAGACGACATATTCTTTATATACACAGGCCAAGAAACTCAACTCGAAGAATTCCTGACAAACCTCAACATGCAACACGATTCTATCAAATTTGACCATGAAACATCAACACAATCAGTCGCATTTTTAGACACTTTAATATACATCGATGAAAAGAGACAACTACAAATAACGCTTTACACGAAACCAACAGATACCCATAACTATCTACATTTTAAATCTTCCCACCCTAAACATCATAAAGAAAGCTTTCCCTACTCCCAGGCACTAAGACCAAGAAGGATCTGCTCCGATCATAACGAACGGTAGTAAACACAATGACAAATTAAAACAACAATTTATAGCACGTGGTTACTCCCAAACTTTAGTAGACAACAGATACAAAAAGCTGTCGCTATACCAAGAGAAGATACCTTAAAGCTAATGACAAAAGAGCGGACTAATCGCATCTCTCTTGTAACAACATTTTACAATACCCTTCCCCCAATTGCCAAGATTATCCGAGACCGCTGGGATATTTTAAAACTAAAACCAAACTTAAAAGATGTTTTTGAGGAACCTGGTATGCTAGCCTATCGTAGGGCAAAGAACCTTAAAGAAATTGTAGGGAGCAACAACATTTTAAATAACAAAGTCATCCGTAGGACACCCACAATAAAGACTATTAAATTTTGTAAACCATATAATATTAAAAACAGTCTATGCTGTAATCACCTTAAATCTACCGACTCATTCACTAGTTTTGTAACTAAGAATACATATGAAATCTACCACGAATCTAACTGTAAAAGCGAAAATGTGATATATCTGTTAGAATGTACACGGTGCTCAAAACAATATGTCGAAAGTCCGAATGGCCGTTCAATTTTAGACTCAACAACTATAGGCATAGAATCAAATCAACAGACTACGATAAACTGCTTCCCGTGGAACAACACTTTCGCTTAGCAAACCATAACTTCTCTACAGATGCAAAATTTACCATTATAGAAAAGATTGAAAAAGATGTATCAGATGAAATAACTTTTATTTTAGAATCACACGAGGATAACTGGATATTACGTCTAAGATAGGAATCAAATGTTTTAGCCTATTTTTGCTCGTGGCCCATGGCCGGAAACCTTAAGAGCCTCGTTTTCACGGACCAATCAGACGGCAAATCAACGAGGAAGACAGAAGAAATGTGTGAAAATTTTCCTCAGCTTTACTTCCCTTCATAAAACGCAACCAGGACAAAAAAATGCTGGAAATTTCCTGAATTTTTTTGAAGATATCTACTCACCAGATGTTTGGGTATCCAGATTTGGATGACAGTTTAAATGCCTCACGGTTTGGTGGAGATATAGTGTTTTCCGATAAGCAACATCGGCCGAGGCTTGCCAAGCCTTGTTTACGCCACTTCAAGTCAGGTGATAAAACCTCTTGAGAAAGCCTCCTTTCAATTTCATAATTAATTTCGAACCATGGAAACTTATGCCAAGAATGCAAAGAGTAGTATAATACAGAAATTTCTCAAGAGTATTTCCATGTGACTTGAAATGTGTGAACTAACCGAAGCGAATTTCTTCAGTTCACATAGAAGTCGAATGATCATTGAATCTTGAACCAAAGAAACTGCGGTGTAAGGACAATAGCAAGAACAATTGGAAACGTAAATATTTGCCGTTCTGGGATCGTTCTTAAAACAATCACTATTGTTATTGCCATTGTTTCTAACCCAGAATTTCTATTGTTTAAGGTTGAGTGCCTCATCGGTTTTGGAAACACCACAACTCCGAGAAACCATAAGATATTTAAACCGACATGCAAATCTGGATACCCAAACATCTGACGAGTAGATTGCTTCAAAAAAATTGGGAAATTTCCAGCAGTTTTTTGTCCTGACTGCGATTTATAAGGGTAGGTAAAGTTGAGAAAAATTATCACACTTTTCTTCTGTCCTCCTCTCTTATTCGCCGTCTGATTGGTCCGTGAAAATGAGGATTTGAAGGTTTCCAGCCATGGGCCACGAGCAGACATCGGCTACAACATTTAATTCCTATCTTATTACGTCTTAAAACTCTATCCCCAAATGGCAACATTATTCCCCTGTGGTTTGTCATATCTTAATCATTCGTAATTTCAAACAATTGATTTAGGGTCATATTTGTAAACGTAGATTGTAAAAGCAGTTGCATTAGAAAATATCACTCATTCTCCTGATGATGACCACACGGTCGAAAGTAGTTGGGAATTGAGATAAAGTTTAGATGTTTATATTCCGACTCGTCTTTCTTTTTGTTCATCTTTATACATATATATTTATTATGTATAAATATATCTATATATCATCGTTATACAAATATATTTATCATATATAGAAATATATCTATATATATATATATATATATTTATATATAGACAGGTTAACACAGAATGATCGAATGTATTACACACAAGATTCTCATTTTCTGTGTTGACCTGTCTACAACGCTCCGCTACATGCATTGAGCACTTTGGTTACATGCACAAACCATAAATAACTATATATTTATATATACATATATATATATATATATATATATATATATATATATATATATATATATATATATATATATACATACATACATACATACATACATACATACATACATACATACATACATACTTAAAAAAAATCATGCCGGCAAAACACTCAGGATGTCGTCACTACCCCAGTATGGATATCAATGAACTGCGCTAGCAATAGTGTGGTGAGATAGCTCAACTGGGAGAGCGTCTGCCTAGATAGCAGAAGGTCCCGAGTTCAATCCTCGGTCTCACCTCAATTTTTCCATTTTCTCCATTTGTCGAACATTTTAGTATGAAATACATACATACATACATACATACATACATACATACATACATACATACATACATACATACATACATACATACATACATACATACATACATACATACATACATACATACATACATACATACATACATACATACATACATACATACATACATACATACATACATACATACATACATACATACATACATACATACATACATACATACATACATACATACATACATACATACATACATACATACATACATACATACATACATACATACATACATACATACATACATACATACATACATACATACATACATACATACATACATACATACATACATACATACATACATACATACATACATACATACATACATACATACATACATACATACATACATACATACATACATACATACATACATACATACATACATACATACATACATACATACATACATACATACATACATACATACATACATACATACATACATACATACATACATACATACATACATACATACATACATACATACATACATACATACATACATACATACATACATACATACATACATACATACATACATACATACATACATACATACATACATACATACATACATACATACATACATACATACATACATACATACATACATACATACATACATACATACATACATACATACATACATACATACATACATACATACATACATACATACATACATACATACATACATACATACATACATACATACATACATACATACATACATACATACATACATACATACATACATACATACATACATACATACATACATACATACATACATACATACATACATACATACATACATACATACATACATACATACATACATACATACATACATACATACATACATACATACATACATACATACATACATACATACATACATACATACATACATACATACATACATACATACATACATACATACATACATACATACATACATACATACATACATACATACATACATACATACATACATACATACATACATACATACATACATACATACATACATACATACATACATACATACATACATACATACATACATACATACATACATACATACATACATACATACATACATACATACATACATACATACATACATACATACATACATACATACATACATACATACATACATACATACATACATACATACATACATACATACATACAGTATGTAACCAAAAACGTTTCGTTTCGGCAGCGTTTTGTAAACGTTTCGGCACAAGCCTTTATCATATATGTATATATATCAAACTTTGGACCGGGGTCATATGGTCAAATGGTTGTACGATCGTTTAGTCTTGGGTCGTAGGGTCCAGTGTCATAAAGTCCGGGGTCATATGGTCCTTGGGTCCGATTGAAAGGGCATATCTACGGAAGCCCGTAGGAGCCACTGCAGCATTCAGAGCGTACAGGCCTGCTGCATTTTATAAGTTTGCTGCATTTAAAAGAGACCTGCTACATGGAAGAAAAGCCTGCCGCATTTAAAACAGGCCTGTTGCATTTAAAAAAGGCCTGCTGCATTTTATAAGTTTGCTGAATTCAAAAGAGACCTGCTACATTGAAGAAAAGCCTGCTGCATTTAAAACAGGCCAGTTGCATTTAAAAAAGGCCTGCTGCATTTTATAAGTTTGCTGAATTCAAAAGAGACCTGCTACATGGAAGAAAAGCCTGCCGCATTTAAAACAGGCCTGTTGCATTTAAAAAAGGCCTGCTGCATTTTATAAGTTTGCTGAATTCAAAAGAGACCTGCTACATGGAAGAAAAGCCTGCCGCATTTAAAACAGGCCTGTTGCATTTAAAAAAGGCCTGCTGCATTTTATAAGTTTGCTGAATTCAAAAGAGACCTGCTACATTGAAGAAAAGCCTGCTGCATTTAAAACAGGCCAGTTGCATTTAAAAAAGGCCTGCTGCATTTTATAAGTTTGCTGCATTTAAAAGAGACCTGCTACATGGAAGAAAAGCCTGCCGCATTTAAAACAGGCCTGTTGCATTTAAAAAAGGCCTGCTGCATTTTATAAGTTTGCTGAATTCAAAAGAGACCTGCTACATTGAAGAAAAGCCTGCTGCATTTAAAACAAGCCTGTTGCATTTAAAAAAGGCCTGCTGCATTTATAAGTTTGCTGAATTCAAAAGAGACCTGCTACATCGAAGAAAAGCCTGCCGCACTTAAAACAAGCCTGTTGCATTTAAAAAAGGCCTGCTGCATTTTATAAGTTTGCTGAATTCAAAAGAGACCTGCTACATTGAAGAAAAGCCTGCTGCATTTAAAACAGGCCTGTTGCATTTAAAAAAGGCCTGCTGCATTTTATAAGTTTGCTGAATTCAAAAGAGACCTGCTACATTGAAGAAAAGCCTGCTGCATTTAAAACAGGCCAGTTGCATTTAAAAGTAAAAAAACGCCTGCTGCATCGAAGAAAAGCCTGCTGCTGCATTTGTAACTCGAAGACCATCAAACCGACTGGACCCCCTGTTAGGCCATAATTAGAGAGCCCCTCGAGTTGCAAATGCAGCAGCAGGCTTTTCTTTGATGCAGCAGGCGTTTTTTACTTTGAATGCAGCTAGCAGGATAGTTTTGAATGCAGTAGATCTGTTTGAATGCAGCAAGTCTTTTTTAAATGCAGCAAACTTGTAAAATGCAGCAGGCCTGTTCTAAATGCAGCATGTCTGTTTTAAATACAGCAAGCCTGTTCTAAATGCAGCAGGCTTTTCTTCAATGCAGCAGGTCTGTTTTAAATGCAGCAGGCCTGTTTTAAATGCAGCAGGCTTGTTTTGAATGCAGCAGTTGTTTTTGAGATGTTGCAGGCGTGGTACGCTCTGAATGCTACAGTGGCCCTTATCGGCTTCCATACTACATATCCCATGCCAATGCATCCTTTATGTGACCAGTCACTAATCAGCCAGTTATCTTGAGGCTATATTTTACGTATGTGAACCAAAAAGCAATTCCATATTTGCTGGGCGGATAGGGCTAATTTGTGGAAGAATCAGCTTTTAAGATCAAATTTGGACATTCGCACAGAGATCTTTCTCTGTTTTTGATGTTCTCAAATATATTCTTAGATTTTCCTTCGAAACCAAATATGGTATACTGCTTAATCACGCTTATCTGCCATTGTGGGCATTTTCGTATAGAATGAGATCGATGGGTATAATCGTGTTTATTTTCCGTTGCGTTCATACTCGTATCGAACGAGACAGTAGATGCGAGGGGTATGGTCCTGTTTATCTGCCGTTGCAGGTTTGCTTTGCTAGTATCGAATGAGACACTGCAATCGAAACCAGACTTATGTATACTACTAGGAAGTTAAGCGCTCTCTTCGCTCGCACTTCAACATTCCTAGCTCCTGCAGAGAGCTTCTCGTAGACTGGCTAAAAGTCTGTTCCTTCGGTCCTTCAAACTGTTCCATTTACGGTAGGTAGTTCCTGGCTCAGCCATTCCACCAATCCGTCTGGAAAAGAGAGAGAAAGAATTGAACAATTTGCAGCCTTATGAATTATCAATGAGATAGATCTATTGTTTTATAATGTGATGTATTTCATTATTTCTAATTCAATTGGTTGGATAACTATCTTTGCTTATTGTCTTTCAATAATCGTAAGCATCCTGGATTATTTTATAGAAAACAACATACCCCCGCAATTTGGCATAACGGAAAAACCAGACCCATGACCGATAGGACCGGACCCCAACGGACCAAACCCCTGATGAATACCTATACCTTTCCATGTTGCAAGATAATAGATCAGGTATATTCATTGCGGGCTTCTTGCTTTTTGTACACATCAGAGCTACCTGTGGTGTAAAAATGTATTATCTTAAAAAAACCAACATCGAGACTTAATCAGTAAACCAGTTTTGGTAGATTTGGTTTGTATTAGATTTTTTAATTTCGTGTCACCAGAATCTTTGTCTGGACATCAATATGAATCTTGTTCTGAAGAAACTAAAGTAAATTACACGGCCTTGCTAGACTATAGAGGTCTTGTTGAGCCCTATTTTAGGTACTGCTGCCCTGTTTGGGGATCCTGCGGTGCAACAGCCCTAGATAAGTTGCAAAAACTTCAAAATCGAGCTGCTAGAATTGTCACAAACAGCCCCTATGACGCATCAGGTCTGCCTTTGATTGGGAGTCTCGGCTGGCTAACCATTAAAAAATTGATCGACTTTGAGACGAGTAAGATGGTCTATAAATCTCTGAATGTCCTCGCCCCAGACTACTTGCGAAACATATTTCAAAAGATATCTGAAGCTACTAACCGTCAGCTGAGGAACTCTAACACTGACCTTAGATTACCATTATTGAGAACATCAACTGGTCAGAAATCGTTTGCTTACAAAGGGGCTAAGGTCTGGAGTGACCTAGATAGTGTTGTCAAAGCGTCCACATCTTTCTCCTCATTTCGAAGAAATTATAAAGCCAAACTATGACTCAAATCATTTTCCTTTCCTTTTTGTCTTAGATTATTGTAAATAGAGTTGCACTGTATATTTAAATTATTATTAGGTTTTATTTCAGCATGGCTCCCTGTAAAGCAGTATTATTCTGAGTGGATTACCATGGATAAAAAAGTTAAAATGAAATGAAATGAAATGAAATGAAATGATATTGGCCATGCGTGAGTCTTCGTTCCTTTAACTGCTTTTGTCTGTCGATTAGATAACTTATATAACTTATGGTGCATTGTTGCATTTGATGAGGTATCCACAGGTTATTGATGTTTCCAGCGATGATTGTATTGGCCTTGTCTTCTTTTAGACTAAGATTTCTGCGCTGGTATTGCAAACTCACAATGGAATGGAATGTTTATTCTTAAAGGGTCTGGTCTGCTAGGATCCGGTGCTAATGGTCATTGGTCTGGTTATTCTGTTATGGCCCGCGTTTTTGGCAAAACAGCTTACACGTGCCGCATCTCATTGATAATCCATAAGGCTGCACATTGTACAAGTCTGTTCCATTTCCTCGCTTTCCAATTCATGCCTTGGTGGAATGTTGGCATGGCGGATCCAGGAACAACCGAAAAGGGAAGAGTATAACGGGTTGACGGAATGGACTTAGGGCAAGTCTAGGTTTGTTATAACATCCGATGATTCACCTTGAATGTATACTAGTAAGCTTTATGAACATCAGCAATTCCAGGTCTTCGCACATTATCATACTTTCATATCTTGAGAGAATTCTTATGAATGTTTTTAATTTCTTCTGAAGAAACAGTTCAATCTGAGAAAAGATTTATTCTGGTTTGGAAGTGGGTGCACGTAGTTTTTTATTGGAACCCGGGGGGGGGGTACATGACTCGCGGATGGACGGGGGGTCTGTCGCCCGGTTTTCAAAAAGGTACCCTCTTCTAATTGCCGATACTTGCTTTCATGCCCACTTTTATGATGAATTTTGGCTGAAAACGGCCCATTTTTGGCCCTTTTTTGCCAATTTCTGGATGACCCAACCATGTTTATGGAAAATCTGCCGAAAAAGCAACCCTTGTTTAGAGAATTTCGACCCAAAAACCCGCATATATGGGCGGCACATACCCGCACCCTTAACATGTTATGTACCCCCCCCCCGGGTAGTGGAAACTAAGAATTTGGGCCAGTACAGAAAGTTACTAAAAATGATCAGATTTTGAGTACTCAGAGTTTCTTAAAGGTTACATAGCAATCTTCATGTTCATTCTCTGTGCTCTCCTGAAAATTTTAAAACAATGTTTATTAAGGCTTTTCCAATGTGTAGACAGCACTCAAGTAAGTTTCGAGTAACACGATACAAGCAACGATTGAAAATAGAATAAAAATATGTCAAGGAGTTCTGGAGCTTCTTAATTTTTTGGCGATCTGAGAGTTGAGTTTCTAATAAGCAGTCTGTAATAAAAAAGTCGTTTTAGATTACATTTGTACAAAAAGTGGTGGATCACCGCAATGCTCGGAATTTCGTCGTTACAACTTCATAATAGCAAAAGAAGGTAGCGAGTAAAGCCCCTTCTCATTGGGCGGGGGTGACAGGGACGTAGGAAGCATCTCGAATTGGGGGCAGGACACTTCGAGGACACTGTTTCCTTAAGAGCAAGGAGGCATTTCCTAAAAGTAAAAAAGGCACTACTTTGTAGAATGCAAAATTTTGTGGGTCACATGCCCTAGTGCCCCCTCAGTTCCTACGTGTATGTGTGATACATTTCCTTGGGAGCCGCGTGTTCAATCTTCGCTATCAAAGGTTCCTCCACTGGGAAATCAGATTACATATTAACCGTTGCATTTGTTGTTTGATAATCTAGATTATTTTTCATTAACTTTGTTATTTGGTAACGTCTTCTATTTTCTATGTAGCTCCATTTCTTATTCATTTTCCGTGACCTCTAATGTGCCGCTCAGGTAACTTTACTGCGAGGGAGCGTGAAGCAAGGGAGGAAATGCGAAGGAGCGCAGAGCGGAGAAGAGAATGAAAATGTTCAGGATGGATTGAAATTGGAATTGTAAAAGTAGTTTTTTTACATTTGAAAAGTAGGAAGCTTTTTGGTACATGATTTGTGAGATGGAGGAAAATTTATTGACAGTTTTCAGCAAGGATTGAAACTGGAATTGTAAAAAGTAGTTTTTTCATCTGAAAGGTAGGAAGCTTTTTGGTACATGATTTGTGACGTGGAGGAAAGTTTATTGAAAGTTTTAAGGATGAATTGAAATTGGAATTGTAAAAAGTAGCTTTTCCATTTGAAAGGTAGGAAGTTTTTTGGTACATGATTTTTGACGTGGAGAAAAATTTATTGAAAGTTTTCAGGATTGATTTAAATTGGAATTGTGAAAAATAGTTTTTCCATTTGAAAGGTAGGAAGTTTTTTGGTACATGATTTTTGACGTGGAGGAAAATTTATTGAAAGTTTTCAGGATGGATTGAAATTGGAATTGTAAAAAATAGTTTTTCCATTTGAAAGGTAGGAAGTTTTTTGGTACATGATTTTTGACGTGGAGGAAAATTTATTGAAAGTTTTCAGCAAGGATTGAAATTGGAATTGTAAGAAAATATTTTTCCCACTCAAAGGTAGGAAGTTTTTTTGTTGCATGATTTGTCACCTAGACACAGGAAGCCCATAGCACAGGTTATCAGAAAAATATGTTGTTCAAGAAATCATGTTCCTTTCTTTCACATGTCATTGTGTGTTGTTCTCCTTTCCTTTCCTTTCTATTTGGTAGGTAAAATAATAAAAATTTGTAAGAAATGGAGGCAAAGGAACAAGACTTTGAATCAGCACACTAAAGCCTTTCGAACTTTTGTTCTCTTCAGAGTGTGACTAACATTTGAAATTGAAATCTATCATAACGATTTATATACAAACTGCAAAGTATTTTTATGTTTCCTGTTCGGCGAATGATAAAGAAGATATATTTTAACTGTTAATAAGTGGGCTATGTCCGCTTTGAATAGTTTGCTCTCTTCACGTAATAGCATTCTTGGATATGTTAATGCGAAAAAAGCGTAGGCTTTGAAGAAAGGTTCCTTTAAGCCATTGTTCTTTTTGCCGCATTCGAAGAGCAAAGCATGAAAAATGTACAAGGAATAATAATCATACAGTTAAACTGCCACTCGTGAAAACGAAAACTGGACAGAAATGTGTCGCCTTTACTGGTGGGAGAATTTTTAATGAATTGCCGCTTGAGGCAAGGAAGATTGAGTCAAGGATTGTTTTTACTTCGTTTTTAAACGAACATTTCTCGTGAAGAAACTATCTGTACATAATTTTAATTAAAAAACAGTAAACACATAATGTAGCTTTAAGTTCTTTTCCTTTAACTTTCATGACAGGACCCTTAAGATAACAGCATTGTAATTATGCTGATAGGTTATCCTGTATAAATATTCCTATTATTATTATTATTATTATTATTATTATTATTATTATTATTATTATTATTATTATTATTATTATTATTATTATTATTATTATTATTATTATTATTATTATTATTATTATTAGTAAGACGTGTTTTGGGAAATTACAGCATGACATGCCAGTCCTTGATTCCGAAATATGATTATTCAGCCGTTTTTGAAAATTCTTTATTTGTCTGATGTAGTTCATTGCTCCATTGCACATATTGCAAGTTAAAAAATACACGACGTTCGTACTTTTGCATGTTATATGCGATCTGATTTGCCATTCTGTTTCATTTGCTGTTGTAAAATGGTCTACTGGTTGTAAGTAAAGTCTACAAAGTTTGCAACATGTTTTACCACATGAAAATATTCCACGCATACGATTTCGCGTTTGAGATATGCTTTCAGATGTGAATTACGCATTTGTGAGAATAGATGTGAGGTTTGGCGGTTGAAGTAAAGAAAGGATGGGTTTTGTGTCTTTAGCCCTAATAATACCGGGCTATTTGGACCCTTGCAGTACCAGGTGGGGGCACTATGTGTCCCCCCTCCGTAAAGTCACCAAGATGGCAGATGTGAAAACGAAACTTGGTAAAATGGTGTACAGTAGCAAAATCTACACAATAGGCTACTTTTTTTATTTTTCATTACATCCATGACGTCATAATGACGTCATAATTGAGGAAAATTCCGGTATTTGCTTGCTGTTGGCAAAATTGAAAATACTTAAGTTCTTATTTGACTAATCCTTTTTTAAATTTTAATAGATTTTGCCAGTAAGACATGTTTCATGAGTGGAACTTGCAACTGTTTGAATTTTGTGTCCGTTGTTGTGAACAATGAGCGGCACAGATGAAGTTGAAAACTGAATGGGCCGGCCGAAGACTTCCAGATTTGCGTGTACAACATGGTTCAGAGAAGGAAATCGTTTGAGTGAAAACTGGCCGTTCTCACGAGGGGCGTTGTGCCCGGGGGCCATAGCCGAAGAACACGTGCCCTCGTCGTTGCTCTTATCGGAGAAATTTTCCAGATAGAGTTGATTTAAACAGGGAGGTCTAAAATCTATATATACCTTAGCCTTTATAACAGGGAAGTTTTTCATGACAGATAGATAGTACTTATTTGCATCAAACAAACCATGGATTATGCATTTCGGATTGGATGTTTTCACTTCAGCCTCAAATGTATCCCTTTTCACTGAAAATGACTCTAGTCAATTTTAAGTACTATTGATAAATTTTCCCAGGAAAGCTTTCTGTTAGACATGTCCCATGATGTCTGGTTGTCACATGGGAAGAAGTCATCGAAATGGAATTTTTATTATGCAGCTATGATTTTATTGAACCGACCCCTCCCCCAATCCGGGATAGGCGGGCCCAATGCGGGATCATTCACGTTTTTCTCTTGTGAAAGCGAACGATGCCACCACCCATCGGGGCAATATTCTTTTGTGAACGGGAGCTGATAGCTCACGTATGACCCCGCTGAAAGCCCCGGCATGTTGTGCGGGGGACAAATGAAATTCATAGCATTTGCTGTGCTGTGTACTGTGTAGAATAACTTAAAGCTATTTGGATGCGAAATGTTAGGAATTTCAAGGTGAATCCGAGAAGCTTTGGAAGCAACGAAGAAGAGGCGATTAGCCCTGCATCGGCCTCGCCTATCCTTAGGTGGGGGTCGGGGAAATAATATGATAGCTGCATTAGCTGCACCTGCATCATATTGTTTTTAGGTAGGAAAAGGAGCTGGATTCCGATTGTAAGTCCGACTGTAATATTTTTGGCGTTAACTTAAGAAACCATTTATTTTGACAGATAAGCTCCTCACCATATTTTACTAAATATTCACTTGTTTCTTCATTATTCGAAAGGTACATGAGTATCATTGGAAAAGCTTCAAAAAACATTCTTTTGAAAGATTGAGAGGGGCACAGGGGTAGTGGACACGAAGACCTTTATGAGGTCTCTGAGAAATGCTTAAGAAACTGGATACGTGTAATTTTCCCACATATGAAGTTTGAATTTTCCATTTGTTCATAGTTCAATAGTTTTTTAATTTCTCGTATCACTGTACTTTGCATTGATGTTATTCCGTTTCTCATTGCTGACGTGCAGGGCATGTTTTGACCGGTGCGAAGGAATAGTCTCGCGATCGGAAAACTGTATCGATTTTTAATGGAAGGTTCTTGGGAGATGTGCCTGAGGGGGCATTTCACTCCTAAAAATCTTGTACGCTTTTGACAGAAATCCTTTGTTTTGTAGAAAAATCCATCAAAATTGAGAAAAACCCTTTTGTTCTGAAAAATTTTGTAGGTTTCTCAAAATTAATGAAGTCCCTCTCGATTTTGCCAGTACAACATGTTTGTCTTTACCTTGAATTTGGTGTGAGCAATGAGAGCTAATGAAGGGCCCTTGCATTTTAGGCGGAAGAATTTATTGTTATCGCATATAGGAGAAGAGCTCCAATGTAGAATTCAGTAGACGGGGAAACTTTGGAATTCATTGTTTTCAAATTGTATGGGCGGAAAATTTACTGTTCTCACATACAGGAAGAAATACTCCAATGGAAATTCAATAGGAGGAGGAACTTTTAGAATTTATTGTTTTCACATAGGGCAAAAGAGCAGGATTGCGATTTTTGGACTGAGCACCCAGGGCCAAAGTCGACCCCTTCGGAAAACCATAGAATTCAATTCCTGGATATACATCCAATAGACTCATCGTTCAAATACAATAACTTATTGTCATTTTGCAAAGGAGGATTATTCAATCCACAATGGTTAACAAAGAACAAAACTAACTGGATAATCGTTTACCTGCCTTATATTTATATACACGTTTTTTCACACAAGAAACTGGTTTATAAGAAACTAGTACTAAGATGGTCAAAATTTTAAGAACCTCTAGTACCATGTCTGAGAAGTAGTAAGAAACTTTTCAATGTTAAAAGCATGGATATTTTTGCAAACAGATCGTTGAACGTTTATTCTTGAGTAATATTATCGAACCATTTCTGTTTTCAACATAACAGAACACTGTTTATACCTTTAAGATGTTTTAAATGTCAAGAAACATATATACCGCAATGATAGCGACCACATTGATAATTCCGCATCCAAAAAATAAGAAACCAATTAAGAAATTTTTAGTACTAAAATGGACAAAATTTCATGTGAAATTAAGAAACTTTTAGTACTATGACCTGATCCAAGTTTCCTATATAAAAAACCATGTAGATCGATTGGTACGTTTCGCTTTCGACTGGTATGATCCTGTTTATTTGCGGTTGCAGGTGTACCTGTATCAAATGAGGCACTGGAATCGAAACCAGACGTATATTCGCTTTAGATTACTATGTTTCCCTTTCGACAGGTACTTCCTATAAAGAAGATTACTTCTAAGCAAGTGCAGCTCGACAACTTCATGGTGGTAACTGGCGCTTTGAAGTATTTCGACTCTCAGCAAACAACAATTCGTAGCTTAGAGATGTTTCTTACGCACATAATTGAAGTAGGGCTATGTCTGGTCGCATTAGGAGGTGGAAGACATTCAAGTGGTGAGATTATTTTTCAGCCTTTTATTTTATGATATCTATTCCAGGTAGCATATAGCTCAAATCCTTACTGGTTGCTGAAGCACGCAGAATTCATACAATTGCACGGTATTCAGCCAATCAAATAGCCCCCTTTCCAACCACGTGATACCAATTTGGCCGTTCGAAGCGAAGTCTTGAGTACCCTCACGAAAGTTGAAATGGCTACTAAGTTGCAATGATTACATGGAATTTGCTTTGATAAATCAGTAGAAGGGGTGCCCCTCCACAGTTTGTAGAGTGCTTGGAAAAATATCTCATTTGGAGCCGAAATTACCTTCATTTTCCTGTCGAAGAATTTTTCTACCATCAGGGAGTAAACAAGAATTCATAAGAAGTTAAGAATATTCATAAAAATTCTCTCAAAACAGCAAAATATAATAACGTGCGAAGACCTTGCATTATTGATGTATGCTGATAGGCAGCTGAGGTGAATCACAATATGTTCAGACGTGCAATGGAGCAAGAAAATTTAAGCTGCATTGTGATCAATTTATCTGCATAAAATTGATTTAACAAAAATGCAGGTTCCAAAGGGGTACTCCATATAAATAACAATGCCAATATTTGAGGTCAAACGTTTACGTTAAATCAATATTTGGGATCTGTGAATTACAACATGGACAAAAATTCAATAGTTTGTGTCCACAAATATGAAAAAAGGAAGAATCATGGAATGTGGTGCGGGTCTCTTAAATATTAGACTCAATGGTTAGGGTCTCCAAAACATTAGGCTTAATAAGTCTCAATATTTGGGGTCCCCAAAACATTAGGCAAAGAAATAGTGGCATGGCCCTTCCCGCATTGAAAGTTAGGGAGTACCCCCTGGGAAAGGGGTATCGCATAATCAAACCTGCTAAATAAGGGACTGACAAAACATTGCACTGTAGCATTTTATAGGTACAATGGGAGAAGCTTTGGCATTCTATCCACAGCTACAGTCCATACATTATGAGGTATCTTTTTCCTATAGAGCCTGTTAATGTGCATGCAAGGTGAGTTAACACATCATGATAGAAAAATCTCTGAAGGGACAAGAAATGTTGAAGCACGAGTGAAGCGATAGCTTAACTTCCTAGTCTATATACTAAGATGCGTCATAGGAATGACCCGAAACCTTTGTTTCCCAGTTGTTTCCCCTCTCATCACAGTAAACAGGCAATATTCAGCAGGTAAGCAGCTTTTTTGAGGCAATATCTATGGGTTTATGCCCTGAGTATGACATGAATTTAAGACTAAAGAAAGAAGAAAGTTAGTCAACCCAGGGGGGCACTCAACGCACACGCATATGGTGGCGGTCAGTCCAAGGAATTTTAAAGCAGCCCTAAAATATTAGTTCAGCTAAATTGAAACCCAAAAATATCAGCTCATTTGATGCCAAAGTTTTTTAAACTCTCGAAAACTTAATATGCTTCCGGGCCTAAATAGAGAGTATGGTTTTGCTCCAAATGCCCCTCAGCTTCTGTGTTCATACGCCGCCATTAGCTACAAATCCACCACAAAGTCACGTGAAATTTAAGAGCCTTATGATTGGCTCCCAAGAAAAACGTAAACAAACACGCACAGAATATAAACAAACACGCATAAAATGTAAACAAACACGCAATTGCCAAAAGATTTTTCCTCCTTGTTCGGGTCCGGTCAAAAGAACGTCTCATTCTTTTGTGCGAATGATGGACACATTACGTGTCGGGCAGATTTTCTGTATTGCGAGTTGGGAAGTTAACGGCTGCACGCATGATACAAGTAAAACGACCTCAGAAGTGATCTTGAAGGAGAAAATCTGTTCATTATTTGACCTTTTTGTGCTGAATTCTCTTCCAGCGTTCGTAAACAACGTGGTACAAAGGATAATACTGCAAGAAAGAAACGAGTCATGAAGTCATTTACTAACTCGTTGAAAAGTAGACCTAGGACCGATAAGCAATAATTTCAGACCTGGTAACATAACATTGTCATCGACTTTAAAGCAGATTTTGCTTGCCTTTCATCATTATTTACTGACATCTACATAAGTTTGAAATCATGGAAAAGCGATGAATCAGGGGAGTAGCAAAGGCAGTTACTGGATTCCATTATTTTCATCCAAGAACAGAACCCAAGAAATAGCTATTTCGTTATCAAATGCCACTGGTTTTGCCAAAATTCGGATTATGCACACCTCAGTCATGTTACTCAGCTTGGCCCCAGCGGTAACAAAGTCGTCAACCCCCCCAAATATTGGCTAGCTATTTCATGTAACTGGAGCAGGAATTCTAAGGCAATTTTTGTGAATCTACAGTTTGCGATGACTGTCCTGTTACAGCTATGCAAAGGCGTGAGAGATGACAACGGTTATCCGGTAAAAGGCTCTACGAAGTAAGCGAAAAACCGTAAACCGTTTGTTTGAATTCCAATTTTCCGCAACCGCGCAGCAATACAAAACCGTATACCGCACTGATTTTCTTGCAGCAACCGTTTTCCGCATCTAAAATAATAGACCAGGTTATACTGGAGGTAGGTACCACCTTCAGGCGGAGAAATGCTAATAGTCATTTTCACATAGCTAAATGCCCCAGCATGCAGAAAAGTGGCGGTAAACGGGCATCTGCTGGGGTTTAGGGGTAAAATCGGAGGTTAAATAATGACCGGTCAAAGGCTTTACTACTGCGGAGGAGAAAAAGGGATAATTTCCGTTTTTGTGATTAATCATTGAATTTTCTGTGCCCTAATAGCAACCATTTTTACTTCGATGAATATTTTGGGCGATTAGATATCAAATTAAACTTTATCAGTTGTCACGTGAGACATTTTGCCCTTTACCATATATGGTAAACTAGCCTTTCACTCAAACTTAGAGTTGTATTTCGTGGTTAGGCAGTGTCAGCTTGCTGCCAGGACTGGGTGATTTCTTTCTTCAATGTAATTCAACTAAGGTGTCAAATAAGTATCGAGGTCTTTTGTTTTGCTTTCAATCGTATTAATGACTGCAATTCAATTTCAGTTTTCATGATAATAACCTTATAACACTGCAAATGAACTACAACAACAACAATAACGAGAAAACCTATCTAAGTACATAACATTTACAGAACTATGGCAATAAACTAGTAAAAAAACTGACTTCAAATATAAGTGGTATTGATTTAACTTTCTCTCTACACTGAAGTAGTGGATAAGCAGGTCATATGCAACTGACTGCATCATGATCTTCAACATATCAACGTATTTCAATCGAATTTCTTGTGAAACATATTACATACTACCCACTTTATTATTTGCAGATTATCACATGACATCGTATGAATAAATTTTTGTTCGAGTGTGAGAAGCTTGAAGTTTATCACAAAATTTCAGTTTATGGTCCACTTTCATTCGTAAATTGTGATATTTGGGGCAGGCAGGCAGGCAGGCAGGCAATAAAGTTCATCTTCGATGATGTTTTCATTATGCGTGTGGCACGTTCGTTCTGTCATCGACGGACAAATTGTCTCTCTGGACGACCTCGATGTGCACTCTGATCGCTGCATTGAATTAAAGCGACTTGTCCATTGATTTGGTATAGGATTCACGTTGAAAGTGCCCCTTATATGATGCATAGGTTCTCAGTTTATTACCTTCTTTATTCGACGGGTCACTGTGTTCTGTCATTATTTCATGATCTTTGTCCTGGTACAATCTTCATCATCCACAAAGTTGTTACCTCTCACTAGCATTTACACTGCCCCAGAAGACAATATTCTTTCGACAGAAAGAGCGAAAATATTCTGGTTTCGCAGGAACAGTGTAAACAGGAGGCTGATCCTTTACACGTTTGTTACCAACATGTACTGGTACAGCGCAAACGGGGTCTAAGTGTACCTAGTTTTACAGATTCCCATCGACTCTTGATGTTCATCTCCCTTTACCTTCATACGAAATATAATCAGGGCTTACCATTTATCATTCTTATGTCTTCGAAGGCAGAATCGCCAGCCGAACTAGAATGAATTTTTAATTACGTTCGCAAGGATAGTAAATATACTAAGATCAAGCATCGGATGCTGGCAAAGTAACAAAGAGAGTACATGAGCAATATTGGTGCAAATCATCATGAAAAACGATGTCTTTCTATCCCAAAGGATATTGATCTAGATAGACATTAGACATGCATATCAACTTTTATAAGAAACCAAGAATTTGGGCCAGCACTGAAAGTTTCTTGAAATGGTCAGGTTTTAAGTATTCAAGAGGTTCCATCACGAACCTCATGGCAAAGGAATTTAAATATCATGACTCTTGCTGCTAGGAATTAACTTTAAAGACGAAGAAATCGCCTTCGCTTTTAAGAAACGAAAAAGATACACCACGATACTCTCTTGTTAGGAGAATCGAACCGTTTCCAATGACAGTTTTGCATAACATCTTTGGACTTAAAACTGAAGACACAGGATTTAGATCAAAATTTAAATCAAGGGTACAAGCTACTTTTCAATGTTGGAAATGCAAATTTGTTAGCCGCATGCCATTTGAAAAATAACAACAAACTTTCAATCAAAGTTTTGAAGTAAAAAGGAAGTTGACCATATATGGTAAAGGGTATAATTGCTTACGTGACCATGCATAAACTTGAATTCGATATCCAGTCATCCAAAATATTCATCAAAGTCAAAATTGTTGGTATTAGGCCACAAATAAAGTCATATTTGATCGCAAAAAGGAACACTATTTCGTTTCTCCTCCGCAGAGGTAAAGCCTTTTACCAGTACATATTTAACCCCCGTTTTTACCCCATAAACCCCAGCAGATGCCCGTTTACCGCCATTTTACCAAATTCAAGGATCTATGTCAAGCGCTAGAATGGTTTGAATCAAACAGACTGGTGGCCAATCCATCTAAATTCCACATGATGCTCCTTGGTACCAAACGAAATGATAAAATATGCATGAACATAAATGGAGCTACTGTATGCCCATCAGCCAGTGTAAAACTTCTAGGCATTACAATCGCTGCTGGTCTTAAATTTAACCAACATGTCAAAACCCTGTGCCAAAAAGTGAGTAAAAGTGTGAAAGCATTTTCTAGGGTAGCTAAAATGCTAGATCTTGACAAGGCAAAATTGCTATACAATTCCTTTCTGCTGTCAAATTTCAACTACAGTCCTCTAATTTGGATTTTCTGTGGAAAGCAATGTAATCTATATATATAAGGCAGGTAAACGATTATCCAATTAGCTTTGTTTCTTTGTTAACCATTCTGAATTGAACAATCCCCCTTTGTAAAATAACAATAAGCAATTGTATTTGAACAATGAGTCTATTGGATGTATATCCAGGAATTAAATTCTATGCTTCTCCCAAGGGGTCGACTTTGGCCCTGGGTGCTCAGTCCAAAAATCGCAATCCAGCCCTTTTGTCCTACATCAAAACAGTAGATTCTAAAAGTTCTTCCTCTTATTGAATTTCTACTGGACTGCTTCCTATATGTGAGAACAATAAATTTTCCTCCCATACAATTTGAAAACAATAAATTGCAAAATTTTTCCGGCAATTGAATTTCCACCCACACACATCTCCTAGGGTGGTTCCAGTTAATGTCCGTACCCCCCCCCCCTTCCCCCTATCGAAGAGAAAATCCATAGATATGCAAAAATCCCCAAAAATCCAGGGGCATGCAGAGGGTTT
Organism: Aurelia sp. 4 Dawson et al 2005; assembly: GCA_964019985.1. Taxonomy (NCBI): domain Eukaryota; kingdom Metazoa; phylum Cnidaria; class Scyphozoa; order Semaeostomeae; family Ulmaridae; genus Aurelia; species Aurelia sp. 4 Dawson et al 2005. The sequence continues at coordinate 16,514,702 of OZ026495.1, read as the reverse complement.
TGCCAAAACTTTACCACATTTTCAGGAGTGAAATGCCCCTTGGGCGAAATCCCCCCCCCCAATCATTTGAAACAAAACAGAGGATTTCTGTCAAAAGTGTACAAGATTTTCAGGAGTGAAATGCCCCTCAGGCACATCCCCCAAGAACCTTCCATTGAAAATCGATACAGTTTTCCGATCGCGAGACTATTCCTTTGCACCGGTCAAAATATGCCCTGCATGTCAGCAATGTGAAACGGGATAACATTATAGCAAAGTACATGGTACGAGAAACTGAAAAATTATTGAACTATGAACATATGGTAAATTCAAACTTCATATGTGGGAAAATTACACGTATCCCTCTGTAAGAACTAAAAATTTGGACCAGTACTGAAACTCCTTTTCAAAATCATATACATATTGAGTACTCCCAGTTTCTTAAGCATTTCTCAGAGATCTCATAAAGGTCTTCATGTCCACTACCCCTTTGCCCCTGTGAACCTCTCAAAAGAATGTTTTTTGAAGCTTTTCCGATGATACTCATATACCTTTCGAATAATGAGGAAACAAGCGAATATTTGGTAAAATATGGTGAGGAGCTTCTCTGTCAAAATAAATGGTTTCTTAAGTTAACGCCAAAAGTATCACAGTCGGACTTGCAATCGCAATCCAGCTCCTTTTCCTACGTCAAAACAATATGATGCAGGTGCAGCTGCTAATGCAGCTATCATTTTATTTCCCCGACCCCCACACCTCGAGATAGGCGGGGCCTATACGGGGCTAATCGCCTCTTCTTCGCGTCTTCCACAGCTTCTCCGATTCCCCTTGAAATTCCTAACATGTCGCATACAAATAGCTTTAAGTTATTCTACACAACACAGCACAGCAAATATGCTATGAATTCCATTTGTCTCCCGCAGCCGCCGGGGCTTTCAGCGGGGTCATATGTGAGCTATCATCTCCCGTTCACAAAAGATCATCTCCCGTTCACAAAAGAATGTCTAACAGAAAGCTTTCCTTGGAAAATTTATTAATAGTAAATAAACTTGACTAGAGTCTTTTTCCCGGGGGGGGGGGGTACTTCACTATAAATCCATACGGGGGTGTGCGCCGCAAGGATTTCTGCTACGACCCAATCCCTGAATTTTTGCCAGATATTGATACCCAATCCCAGAATTTTGAAGAAGTAACAAAAACAATTCGACGTCAAAAAGATAAGGGATCGAGGGCTGGGAACGACAATTTTTGTCCCAAGTAGCCATTGGAACGAAGTTCTGATCTAAGCACGTTTTTTAAACACAAAAAATACTTGATATCTGTTCACCTGAAACTGACCACGTGATGCTCGAAGGATTATCCAGTTGTACTTTCATTCAGCACCCATAACCAGAATTTTGAGTATGACAGTAAACCCCAATCCCAGAAAATTCCAAGTGAAAGTATATCCCAATCCCAGAATTTTCAGGCCAAAAACCCAAAACTGGCGCACATCCCCGTCTAGCCCCATAGTGAAGTACCCCCCCCCCCCGGGGTCTTTTTCAGTGAAAAAGGGACACATTTGAGGCTGAAGTGAAAACATCCAATGCGAAATGCATAATCCATGGTTTGTTTGATGCAAATAAGTACTATCTATCAGTAATGAAAAACTTTCCGTGTTATCAAGGCTACGGTATATATATATATATATACACACACACACACATATATAGATTTTAGACTTTTAAGTCAACTTTATCTGGAAAATTTCTCCTACAAGAGCAACGACGAGGGCACGTGTTCTTCGGCCATGGCCCCCCGGGCACGACGCCCCTCGTGAGAACGGCCAGTTATTCACTCAAACGATTTCCTTCTCTGAACCATGTTGTACACGCAAAATCTGGAAGTCTTCGGCTGGCCCTTTCAGTTTTCAACTTCATCCGTGCCGCCCATTGTTCACAACGACAGACACAAAATTCAAACAGTTGCAAATTCCACTCATGAAACATGTCGTATTAGCAAAATCCCATCACCTCCCTCACTCCCCCCCCTCCCCCAGTCCACAGATGTTGACTGGATGGATGGACCTGAAAACGATTCATATGAAACTACACTTTTGTGACATCTAACAATTTAGAAAAAAACCGACAGCCTCACGCCTAGCCCTAGCACATGATAATAGCTGCCATGAAAGAACAAAACAGATTGTCATACGAACTAAAATTACATATCCTAAACAATTCGTGAAAACTTGGAATTCCCGATCTTTTTCCGCACAACTTTGGTCGACGAAAAAGGACTGTCACGGAAGAAACTCCCAGTATTCAAATCTTGATAATCTTAAGAAACGCTCGGTGCTGGGACGAATTCTTAGTATTATACACAGAGAATGTCAAAAAACTGAGAAGAACTTGCCTTTTTCAAACATCTCCATGAACTGAGCTCTGACATGTGAACATTCTCCTCGCTCTTTTTAAGTCAGCCTTTCTACCAACTTCATCAACATTGGTCTTATATCCTCGATTTGTGATGATTTACCAAACAATAAATTTTCCTCCACGTCACAGGAAGCCCATATTACAGATTATCAAAAAATGTGTAGGAGAACAACACAAACTGTGTCTAGGTAACAAATCATGCAACAAAACAACTTTCTACCTTTAAGTGGGAAAAATATTTTCTTACAATTCCAATTTCAATCATTGCTGAAAACTTTCAATAAATTTTCCTCCACGTCACAAATCATGAACCAACAAAATTCCTACCTTTCAAATTGAAAAACTATTTTTTACAATTCCAATTTCAATCCATCCTGAAAACTTTCAATAAATTTTCCTCCGCGTGACAAATCATGTACCAAAAAAAACTTCATACCTTTCAAATGGAGAAACAATTTTTTTACAATTCCAATTCCAATCCATCCTGAAAACTTTCAATAAATTTTCCTCCGCATGACAAATCATGTACCAAAAAAACTTCATACCTTTCAAATGGAGAAACTATATTTTTATAATTCCAATTTCAATCCATCTTGAACATTTTCCTCCTCTTGTCCGCTCTGCGCTCCTTTCCATTTCCTCCCTCGCTTCACGCTCCCTTGCAGTAAAGTTAGCTGCGCGGCACATTAGAGGTCAGGAAAATGAATAAGAAATGGAGCTACATAGAAAATAGAAGAAATTACCAAATAACAAAGTTAATGAAAAATAACATAGACTATCAAACAATAAATGCAACGGTTAATAGTTAGTCTGATTTCCCAGTGGAGGAACCTTTGATAGCGAAGATTGAACACGCCGATCCCACGAAAATGTATCACACATACACGTAGGAACTGAGGGGGCACTGGGGCATGTGACCCCCAAATTTTGCAATCAACGAAGTAGTGCCTTTTTTACTTTTAGGAAATGCCTCCTTCCTCTTAAGGAAACAGTGTCATCAAAGTATCGTGCCCCCAGTTTGACATGCTTCCTACGTCCCTGTCATCCCCGCCCAGTGAGAAGGGGCTCTACTCGCTACGTTCTTTTGCTATTATTAATTTGAAAAGACGAAATCCCGAGCATTGCGGTGATCCACCACTTTTGTACAAATGTAATCTAAAACGATTTTCTTTATCACAAACTGCTTATAAGAAACTCAACTCTCAGATCGCCAAAAACTAAGAAACTCCAGTACTGGGAAAATATCACTTGAGAAAATGTTTATTTTCATAAAGGAACTCTTTGACATATTTTTATCATGTTACTCGAAAGTTACTTGAGTGCTGTCTACACATTGGAAAAGCTTCAATAGACATTGCTTTGAAATTTTCAGGAGGGCACAGAGAATGAACATGAACATTGCTATGTAACTTTTAAGAAACTCCTAAGAAACTCTGTGAGTACTCAAAATCTGATAATTTTTAGTAACTTTCAGTACTGGCCCAAATTCTTAGTTTCCAATAAAAAACTACATGTATCCACTTCCAAACCAGAATAGATCTTTTCTCAGATTGAACAGTTTCTTCAGAAGAAATTAAGAACATTCATAAGAATTCTCTCAAGATATGAAAGTATGATAATTTGCGAAAGCCTGGTATTGCTGATGTTCAAGGCTTACTATACATTCAAGATGAATCATCGGATGGGATAACAAACCTACACTTGCCCTAAGTCCATTCCGTCAATCCGTTATACTCTTCCCTTTTCGGTTGTTCCTGGATCCGCCATGCCAACATTAAAGAGCTGTTTTGCCAAAAATGCGGGCCATAAGAGAATAACCAGACCCAGGACCAGTAGGATCGGACCCTAGCAGACCAGACCCTTGAAGAATAAACATTTCATTCCATCGTGAGTTTGCAATGCCAGCGTTGAAAACTTAGTCTAAAAGAAGACAACGCCAATACAATCATGGCCGGAAATGACAATAACTTGTGGATACCGCATCAAATACAACACCATAAGTTATATAAATTGTCTAATCGACAGACAAAAGCAGTTGAAGGAACTTTAAGACTCATGCATGTCCCATAGTCCAGCAAGGCCGTGTAATTTACTTTAGTTTCTTCAGAACAAGATTCATATTGATGTCCAGACCAAGATTCTGGTAACACGAAATTAAAAAATCTAATACCAACCAAATCTACCAAAACTGGTTTACTGATTAAGTCTCTATGTTGCTTTTTTTAAGATAATACATTTTTACACCACAGATAGCTCTGATGTGCACAAAAAGCAAGAAGCCCGTTATGAATATACCTGATCTGTTATCTCGCAACATGGAAATGTATAGGTATTCATCAGGGGTCTGGTCCGTTGGGGTCCGGTCCTACCGTTCCTGGATCTAGCTTTTCCGTTATGCCAAAAGCGGGGTATGCTGTTTTCTATACAATAATCCATAATGCTTACGATTATTGAAAGACAATAAGCAAAGATAGTTATGCAACCAAACGGAATGGTGGAATGGCTGAGCCAGGAACTACCACTGGGAACTACCTACCGTAAATGGAACGGTTTGAAGGACGGAATGAACAGACTTTGAGCCAGTCTACGAGAAAGCTCACTGCAGGTGCTAGGAATGTTGAAGCGCGAGCGAAGCGAGCGCTTAACTTCCTAGTAAGGAAATAAACCGAGTGCATAAACGTGCACTACGCGCACTGCTTGGTGATTATGAATCCACTTTTGAATGCCTCCTCACCAAGAACAATGAAATAGCAATCCACACGAAAAACTTACAAAAATTAATGACAGAGATATATAAATCATTAAATCATGAAAGTCCACCATTTATGGGAGAATTTTGCGTGCAGAGGGAACTGACGTATGATCTACGAATCAAAAACACGCTACAAATTCCGTCTACCAAAATAATATTGTTCGGCATGAACTCTCTAGCTTTCCGAGGAAGCGTTCTCTGGAATGCAATGCCTGATACAATAAAGAGTGCTGAAAACGTATTCAGATTTAAGAAAGGCATAAAAGCTTGGAATGGAAACAAACGTAGCTGTAATATATGCAAATAAGTGGATTTATATTGTAATTTTTCTTTTTTCTGTTATGTAAATAGATGGTATTGATTAGTTTGTACATAATCATTTATGTATATTAACTATCTCCCTACCAACTGTAAATAAAGAGATTATTATTTTCATATTACAGATATGCTTTGTCCGAGGAAACTTGCGTGTCCCCTCGTGCACCTCCGTGCAGCAGGTTATAGCTCATGCGTAGTAACGATTTGGGCTGAAGCTCTGGCGGGAGCATGAGCTTTAACCCACTGCTCTGGACGGGGGGGCGCATTAGTTTCCCCGGGCAAAGCGTATCTCGTCTCCCCAGCAAAGTTGCTTTTGACCTCTAACTTTGTTATCAACAGGGGTGGCGCTAGCCCTGAAAAAGTGGGGTGGACAAAGGGTAGAATTGATTGCGAGAAGGTATACCTAATGCTTTTTATGTGATTTTTGCTTAAGAATGAATACTGACCTGAGGAATGTGGGATGGACATATCCACCCCTGTCTACCCCGTGGCGCCACCATTGGTCATCAACCATTATCCCTAAGCTTGTGTTTTCTTTATATTGTTGATAATTGGAGCGCCGTAGGTCGTTAAAAGAGCACCCTTAAAAAGGCCCAATTCCGAATAATGCAGCACTTAGGTCAGTCTTTTACACATACTGCATCGTACGCTGTACCTCACGTCATTCATTTCTTCCTAGAAGCTTCAAATGAGCACTTTACATACGAAATAACAAACTCTTTGCTGAATTGGACAGAAGCAAGACAACGTTGTTTGCAAGTTGGAGGTGACTTAGCAAGTATTCTCAGTGCTGATGATCAATCAAAGGTAGCAGCATTGCTGGTAAATCATGGAGGCTATTGGATAGGACTGAATGACCGTACAACTAAGGGTACATTTGTTTGGAGTGATGGTAATGAAGAAAGCTTTCAAAACTGGGCTCCTGGAGAGCCTAATGATCACCGCGATGGAGGGCGTGGAGAGGATTGTGTAATAGCAGCGTATGGTAAACTATTTGATGAAGAGTATTACAAAACTTGGAATGACTTGGGTTGTTGGTACAGACTTAAGTCGATTTGTAAAGTACCAGGTAAGATGTAAGAACAGATAAAAGTTGCTTTCAGTCACGGTATCGCTCAGGCATTAATTCAAGGAAGTTTCATTAATGCGCAAAACAGCCTAAACTGCAGTTTTTGGTTCGAAAGGGATGGTAAAAGGTGCGTCAATTAATTTGTTAAGCCTGTTGTGGACCGAAAATGCATGGAACATAAAATTTTTTCCTGCTCTGGAAGGCATAATTGTTCAATGATTGCTTGAACACCATTATTTGGCTCTACAGAGGTTGAGCAACCTGAGATTGGTGTTTGTGCTGGAAAATGTTTGAAAATATTACCTCTAGAATAGACCTTTTCGCAGTTTAGAAATAGGGTCTGGAGAGGGCGCAGCCCGTTCTGACAGCCGTAGTAACAAGCGGGAAACCCGGGGAATCCTCGGAAAATTCGGGAAAAATCGATGAAAAATGGCCTTTCGTCTTTCTTACGCTGATAATTCTATGGAAAAATCGAGAAACTAGGAACAAACACTCGGAAGACCTTTACTCAGCCCTTTTAAAGGTATTTAGACAATAAAATGAGGTTAGCAAATGCATTTAATGTGAAAATAAGCCCAATTTCTTTGGAGTGAAAATGGGCCTAAGTCAGAAAATTAAGGAACTTTCACCGCAGCTTCCAAAGTGAAATGGCTCGTTATTCTTTGAATTTTGGAAATAAATGGCAAATTAAACTTGGAATAGGTAAAGCATGCGGTTTTGCGTCGATTTTTGACATCGCGAATCCATTTGCCCTGCGCAAAACTGAGTTAGCGGGCAAGTAGGCGCAGGTCAAAACTTTACCCCATTTTTGAGCCCTCCTCATGAAGCCCCGTATCGTACCCCAATTAGTGGCAAACAACACTTTAACGTGATCGGTCTCCTGAAATCATTTTTTCGTTCTAAAATCGGTTAAGTAACCATCGAGCATCAACTCCAAACGTAGCCTCAGGTCAAGAAAAAACTTCTTTCTTTGATCCCCATTTATGACGTCATTTAGCGACCCCCAAAATTCTCGAAACCCCAAAATTCGGATGCGCCGTGGTCTATTACCCCTTTCAACCCTTCACTTGCCTCTCACATGTTTTTAATTTTTTTAATAGCCCATTGAAAATGAGTGATTTTTGAATGGGAATCAATAGGGAACTGCAAAATGGGGACCAAAAAAAGCGTAATTCCACGCGCATGCGTAGAGAGGTGGCTTTTACACCCCTACCATCGGGAAGACAAACCCTCAATTTTTTTTTTTTTTTTTTTTTATACCACATAAAAGATCTCAACTACAACTAAGTTATTTAAATTTTCTATGGCTGCCATAGCTGGAAAGGACATGATGTCAGCGAGTTCCAACTACGGCAGCCACTTACAATAATTTCAAAATATATACAAACAATTTAAGAACAAAACAAAAAAACAACTCGACCGGGCGTCTCAGAAAGAAGACCCCCCACCAGATAGTCAAATAATCACCCAAACATTATCAGAAAACTGTAGTATGCACTTCTGCTACTCATGGTGCAAATGGGAGTGCTTCTTTACAAGACACCCGTTGCAATTACTACAAATAAACGAAAATGTTGCTGCCGTTTTGTGCTTAAGTTCAATCTGAAAACCTTTTCGTATCTTTGATGAAAGAAATTGTTGCTTCAAGGATTATTCGATTGATGATGACACTGTTCTTTAAGTCTCCGAACAGAAGCAAGTCACACAAAGGTTTATCATCAAGATCGATATTTAAACCAGGGATTTCAGAGAGCCGATCAAAGAGTTCTTGCCGCATCGAATCAAACTGCGGGCAGTGCAGGAGAAAGTGCTCGTTGTCTTCCATGTCATTACCACAAGCACAAAATGGAGTAAGGCTATCAAAGTTGTGTCTAAATTTATGCTCATTCAGCACACTAAACTTTAAACGCAGCTTTGTGAGTAATTTAACGCCTTCAATATCAGAAATATTGTAGACAGAATTTCCCTCCGGTCTTATGATTTTTAATAATTTGTTCTTAAACTGAGAAAGGGATATTGAATTTTTGATCTCTTCCCCAAGCAAATTCCACTCAAACAGGGTATTATGAAAGTAAGTATTGGAAAAGCGATTCGTTCTGGCAACATGTACTTCATAATCACGAGGGTGTCTAAGACCGTAGTTAAGTTCACGTTCGGGAGGGATTTCATTAAAAAGGTAGCCTGGTGATTGTGATTTCACTAAGTTAAAGAAATGGCATAGCCTCCTGTACCATCTTCTGTGATACAGACTTTCCCATCCTAATTCTTCGTACAATCTTTGCCTATTTGTACCTCTCCAAGCACCAGCAACAGCTAAAGCTGCAGAATATTGGGTCTGTTCAAGTTAAGCGCATTTCTGGGTCATAAAAGTTAAGCGCATTTCTGGGTCATATTTGTGATAAATGATGTCTCCATAGTCTAGGTGTGGCCTCACGTATAATTTATATATCTGGTCCAACACATCCCTAGCCACATACTTCGACAGATATCTTATCATTCCTATGCCCCTTCTAGCCTTGCCAATAGCTTCTTTAATATGACTAAGAAAATTTAGTTCAGAGTCAAGCTGCATTCCAAGATGCTTGTGTTCAGTTTTCCTTTCAACTTCATCAGTGCCAAGCAAAAGGTGAGGATGGAACGGTTTACTTTTTTTGCAAGAGAAAACAACCTCTTCAGTCTTATTTACATTAAACTGCATTTTCCATTGCCATGCCCATAATCGCACCCTTTCAAGGTCTGCATTGAGGTCGTCAGCAGATCTTCTTTCATCTTCAACAACCGAGAAGAGAGAGGTATCATCCGCAAACATTTTGACATCACAGTTCACGTTCTCGACAAGATCATTAATGTAGACAAGGAAAAAAAGTGGACCCAAGACAGAACCCTGTGGCACACCAGCACATATCGGTGCCCATTTCGAGCTTTTTCCGTTCAGAACAACTCGCTGTTTACGATTTGCTAAGTAGTTCTGGATCAAAGCAAGGACGTTCCCATTGATACCATTGCATTTTAATTTGTATAGAAGGCCCTCGTGCCAAACCCTCAATTATGGCGGCTGCTAACATTCGTTTGATAGCCGCTCAGAGTTTGAGAGTTTTGAAGGATTTTTCCTCCCTATGATCATACAGATAATATCCTGGGGTATTGTAAAGGATCGTCCGTTCTCTGTCCTTTACAGGTTTGGGTTCCAACAGAAATGAGCAACAAAAATAAACACAACTTATTCGTCTTGTTTCGGCAATCTTCCTTCAACGTCGTCTCGGCTGCAAACTACAATTCGTCTCGTCTTATCTACTTATTCGTCAGCTTAAACTTATAAAAGAAACACATCAAACAAATAACTGGAAATAGAGCGTCCTGACTATCGTCCTTCTTCAACGGCTTTCAATCAACAACTGGAGGTGGGTTTTCCAATGCATCCAACCATGGGCATCCAACAAGACAACAATAATCAAATTACGTCATTGCATCACATGTTCATCATACTTGAATGTTGGTATCCGGTGAGCTTTGTTTATAAATTGTAAATGCAATATCAGGGCTCCTCACGAACACACACACACCGGCATCTTGTTTCTTAACATAGCCCTCCCCTTTAAAGAGAAGCCTCCTGGCTTCTACCTCAGGTCACATTTGAGCTTGAACTTCTGAACTGTCCGTCAAGTGGCGCATGGAGTCCGGGGTCGTGGAAAGGCACTTCATATTTATTTAACTGCGAAGGTGATCGACCTGGTGCTTTCTCAGCGGTTATACCATCCAAAAAGTTGTTTATTCCGTGGAATGTTTTGAGCACATCAAGCATAGCTCCTTTGATCAGCGATGTTTCGAATTCTGTTGTTTCACTTGTGAGTTCAACTTTCCCTACATTTGGTCTATATGTCTGCGTTATCATCTCTTCAAGTTCTGTCGCTACTTGTTGCAAAGAGCGAAATGATTTTCCGATTCTCACAAGGAAATCATCGTCTTCATTTTCTATGGGCGCGTTGTTGACTGCGTTGTCCATGCCATGCCCTTCAATCATTTGTTCAACAACATCCAAGTCCCTGATGTTTTGCTGTCTTTCTTGTTCTGTGAGATGCAACTGTTTCAGTGAGAATTTCCAACAATGTTTCTTCACATGACCCAGTCGCTTACAATAAAAGCAGATGGGAAGTCCACTTACGGTTCGAAAGTTTGGGTGCGTTGTCTGATTCCGCTCTCTCCAAACGACTCCAGTTTCAGTTCGGATGATATCAAGCATTTCTTCCTTAAAGTTCTTAACCCAGTTTGGTATGTCTGTTTCCATCATGGCTGTTGTTTCTTACTCTCCAAGTTGTGACCCACACTGGCCACCAATGTAAAGGATCGTCCGTTCTCTGTCCTTTACAGGTTTGGGTTCCAACAGAAATGAGCAACAAAAATAAACACAACTTATTCGTCTTGTTTCGGCAATCTTCCTTCAACGTCGTCTCGGCTGCAAACTACAATTCGTCTCGTCTTATCTACTTATTCGTCAGCTTAAACATATAAAAGAAACACATCAAACAAATAACTGGAAATAGAGCGTCCTGACTATCGTCCTTCTTCAACGGCTTTCAATCAACAACTGGAGGTGGGTTTTCCAATGCATCCAACCATGGGCATCCAACAAGACAAAGGTGGGTTTTCCAATGCATCCAACCATGGGCATCCAACAAGACAACAATAATCAAATTACGTCATTGCATCACATGTTCATCATACTTGAATGTTGGTATCCGGTGAGCTTTGTTTATAAATTGTAAATGCAATATCAGGGCTCCTCACGAACACACACACACCGGCATCTTGTTTCTTAACAGTATTATGAAGGGGAGAGGATTCCCCAGGTCTCCCACTTGTTACTAAGGCTGTCAGAGCGGGCCGCGCTATCTCCAGTCCCTTTTTCTAAATTGTGAAAAGGTCTATGGCTAGAATGCACATATTTCTCCTTTTTGCAACTTACTTTGCACGCAACCCATTTCCCAAATTCCGGTCGTACAAATCGGTTCCAATTTCTGACTACGTAAATATATTAAATCCAATTCTCATCGAAGCTGGTTTTGACAATTCTTTCACTTTTTCTACTAAATAAGAGCAAAGACCTGATTCGTTTCGACCGCTGTGCAAAGTGCTTTCTGCGCCTGCTCAAGCTGCCAAAAACAGAAAGGTGGGAGGGGGTGAACTTTTTGGGGACTGCACACAGTTGTGGCGGAATCTATTGTGATCCAGGCCTCTTGAGACGCGGTTTGGCATCAGGCGCATGCGGAAAGTGTTCAGAAGGCAAACAAGCATGGCTGAAAAAATCACTGACCTTGGAAAGCCTCGATAAAGATTGATTATTTAACTTTATTTTCCTTGGGATGGAGGCGATATTTATCAAGAAAAATTCGAAATGAAGAAAGGCTTTTTTTGGAAAAACGGCTCGCTGCCGCAAGCTGAGCGTTTGTGGATATAATCTGCAGAATATGAGCATCATTTTGAGACAGGTAAGTATTCCTAAAAAATTGGCCTTGTGTTACTTTTTTTGCCATACAGTTGGGTCAGTTTTGAAGGGCAAATAAATCACTTGTTTGTTTACATGTAAATAATCAGCTCATAGGGGGCTCTACAAAATGAATATTCCACGGAAATTTTTATAACTGTCTCGTCAGGGCCTATAATTTCATGAATCGTCTTCCGATCATCTATCCTGGTACATCATGTCCACAAAAATTTTTATTTTCTTGTAACAGGTCATTTTCTGAGGAAAAAGACAAAAATTTAGAGACCTTCAACAACTGAAAATTGCAAAAAATCTAGTCGTTGCCGCAAAACGAAACTATCACCACTGCGTTGGTGAGATGTTCAGCTTCAAATTTCTCAAACCGGTTTTGGTCGAAAAATTGGCTAACATTGATTATTTTTGCGTTTTAGTTTGTGAACATCACTTGAAGAAACTGCGACATTCATGCCTAGGCCATTCTATTGTCTTAGCATTTTGCTGTTGTTTGTCCCTTGATGGCCTTTTGTTTTTCTGTCCTGCCTTTTCACTTAAAATTTCCGGATGTTTTGCTGCCCTGCTGTGTTGTTTCATCATATTTTAGAAGGACTATTTGTCTCTTCAATGTATTGAAATAATATTAGATTGCATTTTATAACTTGTTTTATTGCTTTGAGTTCATATTTGGATACAAAGCCAAAATGCAAGACTTATTTTTGATTGATTTATGAACTGCCCCAAGTTTGATGGCTGCGTACCAAGAAAGCATGTTCAGTTGTTTCACACATTTTATCAATAATATTTCTACAAAATTGTGTTTGTCCATTGCCATTTGTCTAAGTTTCTAATTTCTCCTTTATTATTTTCAGATACTGTAACATCAAATCACATTTTGTTTGAATGTGTTTGGTCGTGATAGAGCACCTGCAAGTTGCAAATTTTTGGCTGGATGACTACTACTATGTAACCTTACAAGATTTCCAACACATTCCCACAGAAGAATGAACACTGTTTGAATAGGATGGATTCTAGGAAATCTGGAGTGATACAGACTTGCATGAATATTGCCAAGTATTTAAAACAATTTAAGGAATTGCAGATTGATTTCAGTGCTAGCACAACAGCGGGGACTGGGGGACTTTTCTCCCCCATTCCCAGAAGTTGGAAAAAATTTTCAAAGACAACTGGCAGAAAATTAATTAGGCATATCTTTAGATTCAACAATCAATTCAAGAAATCCCCCAACCCACTTCTTTCACATTTTTCAGTGCTGGTGCTACCACTGATTCATTTCTTTCCTGCACCAAATTTTTGAATGATTCTGAATAATTTGATGATGTTGAATGCAATGTAGAGTCTTGAGGGATGTTTTCTGTGACTACTTTCTAATTATTGTTGATCTCCTTGTTTGAATTCCTCAGCTTACTATGAAATAGTGAGATCCTATACATCTGAAATATTCTACCATTTGTTGCAAAGATCCAGAATAGACAATTACATTCAAGATGGAGGGGAGGAACCCCAGGGGGGTTATCCCTAACTTTCAATATGGGGTCCATGCCACTATTTCCTTGCTGACCCCAAATATTGAGCTTAACATTTTGGGACCCCAAATATTGACTCCAATTGTTTGGAGACCCTCACCAAATTCCATGATTCTTCCTTTTTCAGATTTTTGGACCCTAAATATTGAATTTTTGTCCATGTTGTAACTCACAGACCCCAAATATTGATTTATGTAAAATTTCAGACCCCAAACATTGGCATGGACCTCCCCCTATTGGAAGTTATGAAGTACCCCCCCCCACTGGGGGAGGAACTTTTTACCAAGAAACATTGTATTCCAAGCTTCCTGGCTCCCAAAAAACAATTTGTGGTACAAACAGGCACCATATGGTACCTATGCAAAAAATTGGTACTGAGTCTACCCCAACAGGATCTCATTGCTTTTTGGAGCCAATCATCTGTGTGACAGTGTACTTTGATACAAACCAGTTACACTATATTTTAAGTCTAAATCAGTTGTTGAGGTAAGGTGCCACTGTCCCCATTCAAGAAGAGGACTTGGCTTTCTAATTGGTGCCCAAACGTTGGCAAAAAGTGCACCCAGAATTGTGAAGGTAACCCACTTTTAGAATCTTCTTTGGACCAAAATGAAGGGGAAGTATCAAATGAAACCATTTAACAGAAAATCCTAATTCATTTTGCTAGCTGTCATCAAAAACATTGGCATTCAATTATTGGCTCTTGAAGTTTGGCTTGCCTTGTTAGGGAAGCATGCAAAAGCGCACATGACTCATTTTATCTTTGTGTATTATCAAACAAAGGACATTATTACCAAGGAGATATATGGACTCAATATAATCCAGTTAATGAGATAAAGTTTTATGACATTTTTGAAGTAAAAAATAGCATCCCGTTGATTGAAATGTAAATGCAAAGGAATTTGTTGACGTAAGTGAGATGGAAAACAACGTATCTGTGTAGTATTGGAATCAGTCGTAGCAGAGTTGTAAGCAGAGTGCTCATGAAATTGTGATGTATCAAATCGTATACTTCTTCGCGTTTTTTGGTGTGAGACTTGGTTTACTTCATTCGAATCAGCGAGAGTTCTGAACAAGAGTACGCACATGCGTGGTCCACCCTAAGCCAGATGTGGTAAATCGAGATGGAGGATTTAGATAAAGCGAAGAAAAGACGAAGTTTGTTTAGAAGAAATGTGACGAAGCTTGCTAACAGAGTAAAAGAGTTATTAGAAGGTAGCGAACCGATAGAAGATGGAGCATTGCAACATTTAAAAACCGAACTTCAAGAGAAACAACTAGAGTTGAAAAAGAGTAACGGAGCGATTTTGGACTTGCTTTTAGAACACGTCAAAGAGGAGCAAGTTTTGGATAACGAAATAGACGAAGTTAGCATTTATAAAGAGAAAATTTCGAGTGCTATTTTTTCGATTGATCGACACTTGAGAGCCAATGAGGAGCTATCGACTAGATTACGCAAGAGTGTATCCCAGGACAGCCTAAATTCAAACATGTCAGAATTGTCCACTGGATCGAGAAGTTCAAGGAAAATCAACGTTAAATTGCCTAAATTGGAGCTGAAAAAATTCTCGGGGAAGATTCATGAATGGCCCGAATTTTGGGACGGTTTCCAGAGTGTACACCAAAATCCGGATTTGGCTGATTGCGATAAGTTCAAATACTTAAAGAGTTTTCTCGAAGAGCCAGCAAGAAAAGTAGTGGCAGGAATGCCGATGACAGATGATAACTATGCAACAGCTGTCGAGCATTTGCAAAAACGGTTCGGGAAACAAGAGATGATTGAGCAGGCACATATAAACAACTTAATGAGACTTCAGCCGGTGTTCAACGAAAGAGCTGTTAGTCGATTGCGAAATCTGCATGACGAAATCGAGACCCACCACCGCGGACTCGAGGCTCTAGGTGTAAACACGTTTTCGTATTCTTCCATCGTGGTGCCTGCAGTACTGCAGAAGATTCCCGAGAGTATTCGTGGCCAGATGATTCGGAGTTCAGACAAGAGCTATTTGAAATGGTCTATGGAGGAGTTGTTGCATTTATTGGAAAAAGAAATCTCAATAAAAGAATGTCAAATGCCGCTGGGAAATCCAAATGGAAAGGACAACAACAGTAGGCCTAATAATAGCAACAACAACAAGAAGGAGGGAACAGCATCAACCTTGCTAGTTGGTGGTAAAGTACACACCTGTGTTTTTTGTATGAAAGACCATACTTCTGAGACATGTACAAATGTTACTGGGACTGAGAATCGTAAAAACATTCTTAGAAAGTATGCAAAATGCTTTGTTTGTTTGAAATCAGGGCATCGGGCCTTCAGTTGCCGCAGTAGAGTTGATTGTAGGTTGTGTAATGGTCGGCATCATGTATCTATTTGCGATAAGGATGATAAGGATGCGAATGCAGATAAGGTTAAGCCCAGTGCACCTGCGCAGCCCATTCCATCCACTGCACCCCCTACGCCTACCCTAAATCCCACAGCATCATCCTGGGTGGGAAGTACTGGTTCTGGGGGGGATGTGGCCCTGCAGACAGCTTCAGCTAATGTGAATGGAGAGAGAGTAAGAATTTTGTATGACTCGGGTAGTCATAAGTCCTTTGTAACAGCTGAAGCCGTCAATAAGTTAGGGTTGAGTGTCAGGAGAGAAGAAAGATTAGGAATTAAGCCATTTGGGAGTGTGAGTGCCAAGTTTGAGGTAAAAGATGTGGTGAGTGTGCCAATAGTTTCTTGTGATGGAAAGAAAAGGATTGACATTGAATGTTTTGTTGTTGACAACATCTCCCACATTAAAAATGTACACCCCGAAGTGGTTAAAAAATCTTTTAATTACTTGCATGAAATTTGGTTTTCAGACTTTTCTAGGCTGGAATCATTGAAAATTGATGTTTTGGTTGGCTCAGATTGGTTATGGAGTTTTATGGACGGCGAAATCAAACGAGGGGGGCCTGGTGAACCTGTGGCAGTAAAGACAGCAATGGGGTGGGTACTGTCAGGCCCATTACAAGGTACTAGTTCAAATTCTAATGAAGTTAGTGTCAACTTTGTTCCAGAAACTTCAAGTTTGCTTTTGAAAGCTGATAAAATGGCATTGGAAGAGAAAGTACAGAAACTGTGGGACCTAGATACACTAGGTATTCGTGAAGAAAATGAAGTTCATGAGAATTTGCTGGACAATATTACATTCACTGGTGAACGTTACTCAGTTGGTTTACCATGGAAAGCAGGTAATAAAACCTTACCTACAAATTTTGACAATGCTCTTGCCAGACTTAAAAGTCTTTTCAAGAAACTTAAGAAAGACCCTTCTACACTTAAGAGGTATGATGATATTATCAAAGAACAGGTAAGATTGGGTATTGTTGAACAGGTATCAGAACTTGAGATGGCAGAAAAAACACATTATCTTCCTCATATGGCAGTGGTAAGAGAGGAAGCGGAAACGACAAAGGTAAGGATTGTGTACGATGCGTCATGTAAAGACAAGAAATACGGCACCTCATTGAATGATTGTCTGCATGTTGGACCCCCGCTTTCACCCCTTATTTTTGACATTTTGCTTCGTTTTCGAGAGAACAAGATAGCGCTGGTTGGTGACATTGAGAAAGCCTTCTTAAATATTGAGATAGATCCGGCCGACAGAGACTGTTTAAGGTTTTTGTGGGTAGATGACATCAATAAGGATGAACCTAAGGTCTGTGTGATGAAATTTCGGCGCGCCGTCTTTGGCGTCTGCTCGTCTCCTTTTCAGCTCAATGCTGTTTTGCGACACCATATTGGTAAGTATCAAGATCTTGACCCAGAATTTGTGACCAAATTGACTGAAGGTTTTTATGTTGATGACTTAGTTACAGGTGCGAAGAGTGTCGAAGAGGTAAGATCTCTGTATTTGCATGCAAAAGAAAGAATGCAGAGTGGAGGGTTTAGGCTCCGAAAATGGAAAAGCAGTGACCAAGCCCTAGACAATGAGATTAAGAGTGAGGAAAGAAAGTTGGAAAGAGCTGCAGAAGATGCTACATATGCAAAGGAAAGCCTTGGAGGCACAGTTGAAGGTAAGAAAACCAAAGTTCTGGGAGTGATTTGGGACAATGTAAGTGACAGGTTAGAACTTGATTTTGCCAAAATGTGCCAGAATGCAAGCAGAGAACATCCTACCAAGAGAGGTATTTTGAGTGTTTTAGCATCTCTGTTTGATCCGCATGGAATTTTGAGCCCTGTAGGAGTGACCGCAAAGATTTTGTTTCAGGATCTTTGCAAGTTGAAGGTAGGTTGGGATGACCCTATACCAGAGTCCTTTGTAGAAACATGGAAATCTTGGATTGATGACCTGGAGAGAGTGAACAGCATCAGCTTGCCGAGATGCTTTTATGGTGAGAATGAGAGTGAAGTGAAGAATGTGGAAATCCATGCCTTTGGAGATGCTAGCCGCAAAGCATACTGTGCCGTGGTCTATCTGGTGTATGAAACATCAGAGGGTATTCAAACCAAGCTCTTATGTTCAAAAAGTAGAGTTGCACCTTTGAAGGAAATGACAATTCCCAGGTTAGAATTGCTATCAGCCCGGATTTTAGCCACTTTGGTAGATACAGTCAAGAAAGCTCTCAGTTCACAGTTGGAAATCAAAACAGTTAAGCTGTGGCTAGACAGCAAAACAGCACTGAGCTGGATTCATGGGCAAGGTGAGTGGAAACAATGGGTACAATTTAGGGTCTCAGAGATTTTGAAAGTTACAAATGTGGATGATTGGGGGCATGTGAAAGGATTGGAAAATCCAGCAGATATTGGATCCCGGGGAGCAAACATTAGCCAGCTCATGAAAGGTAAGTTGTGGTGGGAAGGACCACAGTGGCTCAGCGAAGGGAGAGAAAATTGGCCTAAACAGGAGGTAAGTTTGGAAAGCTCAGAAGAAGTAGAATGTGAAAGAAAGAAGGTCAATGTTTTGGCAGCTGCTGTAGAATATCCGCAGGGAATCAGCAGTGTTATTGACATCAATAAATACAGTACCCTAAAAAGGTTACTGAGAGTGACAGCTTTTGTATTAAGGTTTGTTCAGAATTTGAAGGCTAAAAGGGAAGGTAAGCTGTTGAATGTAGCCATGTTGAATGCACAAGAGATACAGAAAGCTGAATGTGAGTGGATCAAAGATGCCCAAATGTCAGCTAAAAACAGCAGGTCTTTTGATAAGGTAAGAGTTCAACTTGGAATTGAAGAAGAGAATGGTGTGTTAGTGTGCAAAGGTAGGTTGGAGAATGCTGATTTGAGTCTGGAATCAAAGCATCCAGTCTTTCTTCCAAAGGAGCACAGATTGACAGAATTGATTGTCAGAGATTGCCATGAAAGAGTTTTTCATTCCTTAGTCAGAGCCACCTTAGCTGAGCTCAGAGCTAGATTTTGGGTGACTAAAGCCAGACAGTTTGTAAAGAAAATCTTACATTCTTGTCTTCTTTGCAGGAAATTGGAAGGGAAGCCATACTGTCCACCACCAACCGGGCAGTTGCCTGAATATCGCGTAAAGAAGTCTGATCCATTTGCAAATGTGGGTATCGATTTTGCTGGACCGTTGTACGTCAAGGTGAAAAAGGGTGCAATGAAAAAGGTATACATTTGTTTATTCTCTTGTTGTGTAACTCGAGCCTTGCATCTAGAGTTGGTCCAAGATTTGTCTGTGCCTACATTTTTGAATTGTTTGAGAAGATTTTGTGCCAGAAGAGGTACACCCGACCTCATTAATTCAGACAATGCAAAGACCTTTAAGTCAACTGCAAGATTTTTGAAGAAACTTCAAGTGGATCGGAATTTTCAGGCCTTCCTAGAGGCAAAGAGAATCAAGTGGAAGTTTAACCTCGAGTTAAGTCCGTGGCAAGGCGGCCATTTTGAAAGGATGGTAAGAAGCGTAAAACGATGTTTGCGAAAGGTACTCGGAAATGCCAAGGTGTCTTACGATGAATTGAATACCATCTTGTCAGAGGTAGAATGTATCCTCAACAACAGGCCACTGACCTACTTGTATGATGAGTTGGGTGGTGAAGTTTTGACTCCATCACATTTCATTACAGGTAGAAGATTGACTATGCTCTCAACAGGTATTGAATACAGATCACAGTTTGATGAAGAAGACAATCAGTCTTCTCTTTGTAAGCGTTTTTTGCACTTAACCAGACTTTTGAATCACTTTTGGAGCAGGTGGAAGAAGGAATATCTTTTAGATCTGAGAGAATCACACCGAATGAATAAGAACACACCAGCAGACATCAAGACAGGAGACATTGTGGTAGTGCAGGATGACAATCTGAAGAGAGGCCAGTGGAAAATTGCAGTCGTAAAAGAAGTCATAAAGGGTAAAGATGGACACATCCGTGGAGCCAAGGTATGCAAAGCTGGGAGAGGTAAGTATGAACCTTTGAATAGACCTATTCAGAAACTTTACCCATTAGTGAGTGTGAATGGAGACCTGAGGGAAGAGAAAAAAGAGAATCTTACAGTTGAGGAGAATGAGAGATCCACTGGGGCGCGACCAATTAGAGCAGCCGCAAGGGATGCGCGTCTCAAAACCCAAATCTTGCTTGACGATGCATAGGTGCATTCGTCAAGGAGGGGGGAGTGTTAGGGAAGCATGCAAAAGCGCACATGACTCATTTTATCTTTGTGTATTATCAAACAAAGGACATTATTACCAAGGAGATATATGGACTCAATATAATCCAGTTAATGAGATAAAGTTTTATGACATTTTTGAAGTAAAAAATAGCATCCCGTTGATTGAAATGTAAATGCAAAGGAATTTGTTGACGTAAGTGAGATGGAAAACAACGTATCTGTGTAGTATTGGAATCAGTCGTAGCAGAGTTGTAAGCAGAGTGCTCATGAAATTGTGATGTATCAAATCGTATACTTCTTCGCGTTTTTTGGTGTGAGACTTGGTTTACTTCATTCGAATCAGCGAGAGTTCTGAACAAGAGTACGCACATGCCTGCATCCACCACTAGCCTAGATGTTTCTGGTTGGATTTGAAAGGGGCCTTGGATGGAAACTTAAAACTGATTGATAACAATTCTTGCTGGAATTTGTGAAATAAGGGATAAATAATCACTTTGATATCAGATATTCATTGCAATCATTCTCTGTTTATCACGTCAGCTGATTCAATCCGATCTTTGTACTGTCGTGATTATCACGTGATCACTTCGCCTCGTATCCATGACGCTTCTGCGCGCGCATAAAAAACGAATCTGCCTCTTGCTCTACTAAATAAGCCCTGACTTGCATACTTTTTCCAACTTTCTATTTGAATGATTTATGAAGTGACGAATTAGTTTCAATAAAACGGAAAAATTCCAGTTAAAAAGGGGTGTTAAGCTGAATTTCATTGAAGAAACTATATATTCTGAAAACATTCACATTAGTAGTGTTTCAAGTATTTCAAACTGAAATGTGAAAAAAATCCATCACTGCACAATATTTTGTTATTCATCATCGCACATTTTTGATTCATCACTGCACAAATTGGTCCCATGAGCAAAACCTGTTGGTCATTTACAGTTATCTCTCAAATCTTAAAGCTTTACTGGTTTTGCTATTGTTTTATTGCTGCCTAGGTCTTTGTTCTGCCCTTTGTTATATTACTGCATTTCTGTGGATTTCGTTCTGGAGCAGCACAAATATGTTTCTTGCCTTTGGTTGCCCGCATGCATCAGTTTGAGAAGACAGTACTGTACATCACTGTAGAACTTCTCCAGCACATCCCTCGGTGTCATTAGCGAAAAATGTGAAATCAAATATTTTAGTCGATTTTTGCTCTTGGCCCAAGCACTCTCCTCCGTAGAGGCTTGTTAAGGGGAGGGGCTTTTGGGAGGGAGAGGGAGGATTTGCCGCGCCGCGCCCAAAAGCCCCTCCCCTTAACAAGCCTCTGCGGAGGAGAGTGTGGCCCAAGGCTAGAAACCTTCAAAGCCTTATTTCCACGGACCAATCAGACGGCGAATAAGCGAGGAAGACAGAAGAAATGTGCGAAAATTTTCTCAACTTTACCTACCTTCATAAAACGCAACTAGGACAAAAAACTACCGGAATTTCCCGAATTTTTTTGAAAATATCTACTCGCCAGATGTTTAGGTTTGGGATTATTCAATAAGGTAGAGGGATAACATCGTGTCGTTGGAAGGCTAACATCTATCAGAGAGCGGCTATTCAGTAATTGAAGGGGTTAAGAAAAAGTGCGAAAGAGGGATAAGGTCGTGTCGATAGAGGGATAACATCAGTATAGGAGTGGTTGTTTAGTATCTTTGTTTATATGTGCGCTCTCTTGGATTTGAGAAGTAATACTGATGAAGGCGCCACTCGAAACGTTTACCAAGTTTTAGTTTTTGAGTGTTTATTTCTTCCTTAATATGATTTATAGATTAAGCTAAATTCAAACAATTTTAACGCAAAAGAGAATTTGGCGATGAGAAAGATCTTGAAAAGTAGGTATCAAGAATGTATTTGCCGTTAACATCATGTTAGGATAGAGTCCTACCACCTTTTATATAACACGAGGGCACTATCATTTTCAGATGTACTGGATAAGTTAGTATTTACTGGTTAACATTTTGAGTACTTTTTCCACGATAAAAGCATGATTTCTATAAAGCTTCCTCTCAAGGCTTTTCCTTAATCTGGATCCTAGCACACTTTTCTACGCTGCAGAGAAAAACATTCAGGATCGTTTATTGAATTACAGTTTGGTATCTTTTCACAATTATGGGTAACTTCGTTTTAGAGCAATAGATTAGCAAGTGTGGAATTCGCACCCAAGCCCAACCAACGCTTACGACAATACTACTTTAGGCAGAAGCTGACATATCTTGTGGCTCTGATTATATAAAACCGACGGAAAAAGACGTTCTCAATGGACAATAATTTATCATGTCGACTAGGGTTAATCTTTTTTCCATTCTAATAATCTAAACACCTTCATTGTATTCCACAGGTCCTAACTGGGCTGTTCAGTCTCTCCTTCCACAGCTTGCCTTTGTCTCCAATATCAATTTCGCTGATAAGAGACTCCTTGATTACACATCCACGACAGTCAACGTTGCATCACTCAATGCCTGTTTTGAGGTATGCTCAAATATGAAACCATTCCATTGTCTATCATTGAATTATAAGAAGATGGCAAATATTGAGGGTCGTTTAGGGGGGGTACATGTTCCCTTGTTCCCTGTTAAATTCCCGCTTGTTCCCCTGTTCCCTTGAGAAAATTCCCATGTTCCCTGGAGTTTCGTGGACATATTATTTGTAGCTACTTATTGAAATGTTGGAGCCAAAGTCATTTGGGGGTTTCTTAGTACGTACGGGGAACTATTAGGGGTACTTTCTTTTAAGAATTGCGTTCAGATATTTTTGCTGAATTAGGGGTCTGGTTCTGTAGAAAGATTGGCAAATGTATAGAAGTGGAATGTTTCGTTAGTCGCATAATCGTGGCCAATATTTCCATCACATTTGAACATCAAGCGGCATAAGAAAATGAAGAAATTGAATTTGAATATCAAGATTTCCATCACATCAGAATTGTGAACATAAAATTCTTGAAAATTTGTGGGATTAAGGAGAAACAAAATGGCACTGTCCCATCAGATGACAGGTCAGATAGCCCTTCTCAAAGCATTTACAAAACATCATGTACCGGGTGCGCCAAAATAAAACTATGCACTTTTGACAGGCCACGATAAGTCGTATACCGTATACTTGTCTGATTTCGAAGATTTATAATCTATCTTTGGCTAAGACCCTCAATTAGATGGTAGTATTTATTATATATTTTCTAATCTTCTATTTATTGGGCAAGAAGCGAGTATAAAGTACTGGGTTACTGTGTCAAATGGGGTTAAAAGTATAAAGTACTGGGTTACTGTGTCAAATGGGGTTAAAAGACAAACAGTAGTGAAGCAACGTTATTAGGTCAAGCAAGCATGGAGTTTTGATAAATCACTACGAAAATGTGTTCCCTTTGTCCATTCATGTTGAGTCTGTAGACAATTTGATCAACGTTTTTTATACAAAAATACCAGCATCTAATCGAGGATCTTAGCTGAATATTAAAAAAACGGTCCAGTATACAATTAATCGTGGCCTTTCAAAAGTGCATTGTTTACTTTGGCGCATCCGATAGGTGGAGACAAATCGCTCAAAATGTGCCATGTCATTCTGATCCCTCGTCATCAAATAGAAAATCCTGGTAAACTCTTTTGCGTTTTCTAAATGAGCGCCTGATCATCCATTGCGTGTCTCGTTCCTCTTCTTCCTCTTGCAATTCATCTTTACTTCTTTGATCTGTATGCTCCAAGATATGAGCTAGGAGACTGTAGTACGCCTCTTCTTCGATGGTCAGTCCTGATTGATCTTTTGAATACGATGTTTCCTCAACACGACAGATAATATTTTCAGTGTGAATGGTCGTCTCGTCTCCTCTGTAAAATGTGTTTGAATGAAATGGTTCTCTCTTGAAATTAATCACCTTTACCTTCTTTGGTGATCGAGTGCCACACTCGTTAAGCATTACGCTTTCCAGTAGTTTACAAATCTTTAGTCTCTTCGCTTTAACGCAGACAACGTTTTGAGCCTCATAAATAGCTGACAATTGGACAGGTATTCGCTGCTCCTTTCGGTGTCCATCATTTGCCTGGTGAAAGTTGTCTAAATCGATTGACTTCAAAGAAGTTGTTTTTCTTTCATATAGGTTGACAGGTAGGGTCCCGGGGTTATCTTTTGTGGAGAGATTTCTAACTGTTTTTTGAGGTACGCTTTGCCCATGCTCTGCTCTCCATGACTTCATCTTTTCGATCTTTTCTTTTGCTAGCTGCACCGTTTTGAATTTAGGGGGCTTTGGTAAAGTTTTAAAGGAAACGAGTGATGTAATTTTTGGATAGTATGTGTCAATGTGCGTAAAGTAGTTGAAGGAGCACTGACATTGACGCTTCAATCTTTCCCGTACAGCTTTGGGAAATTTCCTATCAAATTCTAACTGAAGAGGCATATCCAGTCCTCCTGATCGCATTTCAGAGAAAACATTTTCTACACAAAGTGTCAGAATAGATCTTACATCAAATTTCTCGATGAGACTTGGACAGATATCTGCAAATGCTTGATGAAGGTTCTTCAATCCCATTATTATCCTATCTTCGTCTTTGATCACTACTGTCGACACAGTACCTTGAGGGCCTTGTGTAAGTTCTTCATCTTTCATGTTACAAAATGTTTTTACATCGGCAACACATTGTTTATCAAAATGGTAGACTTCTTCGAGTCCTTTGATAACTTCTTCAATCTTTAGAATTACCGGCTTTGTATTTCTTCTGTGTATTCCAAATAACAAACAAAATTTGTCCAGATAGGTTAGATAATTAATCAATCCCTTTGGAGAAAAAACAACTTTCAATTTCCTTGCTGCCGAGTCTATCACATACAATGTCTTGTGCTCTACCAAGATTCCAGTAGGTTGAGCAAACAAGCCTCTGCATCCATCACGCTCCTCTAAAATACCAGCTTCATGGGCTTCACCAACAAAATATTCTTTATGACCAGATGCAAGACTGAGCTTCTTTATGCATCCATGCTTCGAATCGCTGAATAGAATTTCGGAATCAGCTTCACTCCAAACGGCCATTCCTTGCACAGATCCAACATCATCTGTCCCATTTTTGACAGTTATCGATCTTTCTTCGGTTAAAATCCCGTCAGCGGTCAAACCAATTTCCATATACCACCTTCAGCTGAGTTACTTGAAACAAGAAAACATTTATTGAGGCAGATAGAGCCTTGCAAAGACTTCCATGGAAGAACTGTTTTCTGAATTATGTTTCCACTAATTTTTGCCACAGTTCTCCGCAATTGAACTATGTATATTTGTCCACTTAGTGTTGCAACCGCCATAGTATCATTGCTTGTAAATGTTAAGCTACTTGGGTTTTTAATTTCCTGTGAGAGTTGAACGTGATCGTTTCCCTTCACACTTCCTGTCAAATATTGATTTTCATCAAGCTTTGACGACAATAAGGCCTGTAGTTCAACTTTCCTCATTTTTGCAATTTCTGCGTTTGGAACACCTATATCTTGCAATGATGCCTTTAATTGTGCAGCAGTCATCGAATCTGGCCTTAAAAGCTTTGTGCCTTTAATTCTAAACATCGCTATTCGGCTTGAATCGCATTCTGCAACATATAGCACCTCATCGTGGTATGTTAAACTGACTGGATTTGAAAGCCCCTTTGCAATAGTCTCAACTTCTGCTGGATAATGTGAGGCTCGAATTCCAAACACCTTTCCTTTTGCAACATCTGAAACATACAGCAAACCAAAATTTCCAATACATATGGCAAAAGGTGAGCTGAAAGTTCCTATTGTGTTGTCCTTTGTAACTCTAAATTTCTCAGGAACAATCGTGTGAGTAACTGAGTGTACGTTTGATGATAAAACGGAGCGAACAACTTTCGATCCTATCTCAACGAGTGACTCAACATCTTGACGGTCTCTATTCCGTACAGAGTTTAGTCGAAGAACTTTGCTCAACTGGTTTTTCAGAAATGGATCATTCCTAAGAGTTCTTAGTTGGACAAGGTTTGTCCTTTCCCCATTAACAAACAAAAACCAATTAGCAAAGCTTTGCCGTTTTCTTTTACCGACATGAACAGCATCAGGAAACGTCTCACAGTACTTTAAGGAATCACGTTCACCAGCTAGCTTCTTTTCTTTGAATATGTCTTGTGCAGATTGATTCCGAGACTCTGAATCCATTGATATTCCTAACACTGCCAGCTTTATACATTTTATGCCATTCTTTAAACAGTAATTGCAAGGTCTAAAGAGAGGATTAACAGAAAATACACCTTTTCCCATACAAACATCACAGAGGGACTGCTCCTGGGTACACTCGGAACAAACTGAATTGCATTTCTCAGAGTTAGTGATTACAGAATTTTCGATCGAGATCAGTCCATTTTCTAAATGATGCAGACATACCTCTGTTTGCTTAGCTTCATTAACCATTTTTGCTTCGGTTTCTTCCCCAGACATTGATTTCGTTAAATGATTTACGGCATAGGGAACACTGATTGATTTATCTGCACTAGTTATGCAAAGAACTTCGCACTCTTGAACCATGTGTGCTTTCAAAGTTTCTGTATCTGGGAAAGGATTTTCAGAAACGTAGTTGTAATCGATTTTTAAAGTACTTCCAATAATTCGCTTTTGATTTTCGTCAAATGAGAACCCTGGCTTTATTTGCATAGCATCTTTTGCAATGAAAACAGGGATGACTTTTACCAAATCATCTTCGTGCAAAGGTGCAACTTTACTGTCTGCAGAGGATGCTAACTTTAGAAAACTCGATAGCAAATAGGAATGTATTCCGTCATCTGTAGTATATCCAGAACAATTCTTTTTCCTCGTCGTCCTGCCTGGCAATGGCCAGTTCCAGTTCGCCCAGTTGAACGTTTTAATGCCCCCTTTCCCTTGATTGAGATGCCCAGGTCCACGCAATAAGTTTATAACATTTTCGTGGCCATGATACTCTAATGTTTCTATAAACTCGATAATCTCATCATCCCACTGAAATTGTAAGCTTGTATCACTCTGTCTATGTAGGAGCCATTCCACATATTCCACAGCATT
Source organism: Aurelia sp. 4 Dawson et al 2005 (assembly GCA_964019985.1). Taxonomy (NCBI): domain Eukaryota; kingdom Metazoa; phylum Cnidaria; class Scyphozoa; order Semaeostomeae; family Ulmaridae; genus Aurelia; species Aurelia sp. 4 Dawson et al 2005. The sequence goes on along the minus strand of OZ026495.1, from coordinate 16,487,505 downwards.
TTTGAGCATAAGAAAAAACATCGAACTTTTATCTAATGCGTTCGAATTCAGCAATTGGTCTAACTTGCTACAAATGGGGTCCATTGTTTTGGTTCGCAAGTTCCCTCCTTTTACTTCATTTCTGAAGGGATCAGTTAAAAAGTCATCTTCGTCCCTTGATGAATCTGAATAATCGTCCATATCATCGTCAGAAAAAGAATTTGATATACATTGTGGAAAACTCTCTTCAACAGAACAATTCAACAATTCTTCAGTATTTGGTAGATATTCGTCATCAATGTCAATTAGTCACGCATCATCAATGTCAATGGACACTCCATCGTCGATCAAACTTTCGTTATTACTGCCGTCTAAATCGAGCACATCACTTGATGGACCAGGAACTGCAGCAATACCAGCAGCATCGTCAGCTACCTTCGTTGTCAAAAGAGAAATTTGCATTTGCTTCAAACCATGCTTTGCACCTCGGACCAGATCAATACAACTTTTCCAGTGTCCTAATGAAAAAAGACATAAGCAATGATTCAAAAGTGACAGCGATTCATAGGCCGGTTTGCTTCTGTAGAAGAATCCAAAACAGAACCCAGAAAAGAACATGGTAGAAATAGCGTCCGCTTTAGAGGACGGGCCATTTGGAAGGTTATTTCAACAGAGATCTAGAAATCTTCTTCGTGTACCAATTTCAATTAAGATAAACTCTAATCAATTTGCTGATAAACAATTTTCAGGTTGAAAAAGGCCAAAGTACAACAATTTTTGGAGAGCAAGACTACCTTTACTTTCAAACACAATATTGAACATTTGTTTTTAATTGATTTCTACTCAGGTCATTGTAACTATGCAGTTAATAAGAGCTGTAATTTCGTAAGTTGGTAAGAGCTGTTGTTTTAATAAGAGCTGTAATTTTGATTATAGGACGTCCCCATCTGCAGAATGGCTGTCGCAGAGCTGACCTGCCCTAAAAAACTTTATGCATGTATGTATGTACCGTAGAAGCTCTGGTAAGTCCCCGGGAACGGCTTATTTAATTTCGGACTTTCCAGATGGGGCTTATTCACAAAATCAAGTGAAAGGGATATATTTGATCTTTTATCCCATATTTTGTGGAATCAACATGCAATTGTAAGGCTCAACTACATAAATTCGACACAGTTTTTATCCCAAACAATACAAAAATTAACATGCAAGGTTATGTAGCTAAAAATATGGAAAACATTTGGTAAATTCTAGAATTTTGTATAAGTGCCACCCCCTCCCCCCCCACGTAGTAGAGAAGGGGGCTGATTTCAAAGTTTAACTCAGAGGGGAGGGATTTATTAGAGAGGGGGGCTTGATAGAGCTTTTACGCTATATATGTATAGATGTATGTATGTATGTATGTATGTATGTATTTAAATCTATGTAGACTATATATATATCTAGATCAGCTGAGAAGCAGCTTCATGGTATGATAAATAAGGAACAAACATTTATTTAATCAGGGTAACAGTGAATTGAGCAAACGAATAACTCACTGCTTTGAAACCACCAAAAGGGAAATATGATGTTAATTTTCAATGGCTAGTTATGGGGAGGGGTTGGGGGTATTTTGAAACTGTCCTACAGACGCTAGGTGTGAAAGAATGAAAGATTCCCAGAGTATTTACAAATTTACATACAAATATATCTTACACGAAACAAAGAACTTGAAACAGTACTGAAAGGTTTTAAAAATCATCAGGTATGGATTACTCGGAGTTTCTTACGAGTTTCTAAAGGTTTCGTAACAATCTTCGTGCTCACTACCGAACTACCTGTTTACCTAACGAGTAATACGATACAGGAAACAAGCGAAACCATGTGTAGGATTTCGTTTGTCAAAATAAATAGTTTCTAAAGCTATGATCTCCCACTACTGGAGTTTCTTGATTTTTTAGCGATCTGAGAGTTGAGTTTCTTATAAGCAGTTTCATAATAGATACGCGTATTTGAAATACTTACCTACTAACTCTCTTTCAAGCTTTACGAGTTTATCAAGGACGTCTTTCCACTGTTCTTGCGAGTCGATTGAAAACATTCTCTCCCGTTCTCGCGATGCATCTGAGATACCTTGATGCTTGATATTCTGCAACTTTATCACAAAATTCTCTATTTGCAATTCTAAACACCTTTCTCGTATGCCATAAGATTCATATAAGCGTTTCTTGAAATTTGCCAACGCACTATCAGATGGACTGACAGAGATTTCAAAACTCCACTTCACATCAGCCTTTTCTTTACCATTCTTGTATATTGCTGCAGTCACAGGCACGATCGAAGAAAACAAATTTGCAGCAAATTCTGTCGAATCCATTTTCAAACATCAGAAGGTTTACTTTCTCGACACATGTGGACTCGTGAAACAATTCCGTGACACATGTGGTCTTGGTGAAATGTTGTTTCAAGCGGAAGTACGCACAAAAGAAGCATACACTTCCGCTTTACGCTGCTGCAGCAACATAGGCCTTGATTCACTTTAAAATTGCACAAGAAAAATCCAAAATCCTTGAAAAACTTTCCATGCCAACAATTTCCCTGATCCCTGGATAAGACCCCAAGTTCCCTTGTTCCTTTTTAATTTTGGCCATGTTCCCCTGTTCCCTGGATACATTATGCATGTTCCCCTGTTCCCTGGAACCCCTAAACGACCCTCAATATTGGCTCTTCAACTCACGCTTGTGAACTGAACACGAAGAAGAAAGCATATGATGATCATAAGAGCTTCGTCAACGATAAGGACTACGTTTACTACGAAGTTGATGGATAATGCTGAAAAAAATTCTGTGATTTTTACTGTTAGCGAAGAAATTTTTGCGGGAAGCAAACTTTATGGGTTACAAAAAAGGCGCCAGAGCTTGGAATCTTACTTTACGAATACCGTGAAAGCTCTGTAAATCCCCCCTCTCTATCAAGTCCCCCTCTCTAATCAGCGCTTCCACTCTGAGCCAAAGTCTTGAATAAGTCCCCTCCCTAGTAAGCCCCCCCCCACAAAGATCACATCCCAGAAATTACCAAAGATTTTAAATTTGTTTAGCTTAAAAATATTTGCATATTGTGAATTTCTATGTTGATCCGCAAAATATTAGAAAAGAGACACTTTGAAGATCCAGATCTGAAGAACAGCACGTTAGAATAGGATTCAAAGTTTTGCAATTGAAAGGACAACTTAACAGACTCTCAAGGGAAGTAAATTCGAACGGAAAACAAAGAGTCTTTTCAAGTCGAAGTTCGGAAACAAAGGGCAAATTTGATGTGTCGTTGCAGTCGCCATCCTAGTTGTCAAAGGTAACCATTCTTTAAACCAAAGTAAGGATCAAGTGGCAAAGGCTCCCCACCATGTGCCTCATTGTAAGCTGCATTATTGTAAGCTACGGACAGTAAGATAAGAATCAAATGTTTTAGCCGATTTTTGCTTGTGGCCCATGGCCGGAAACTTTCAAAGACTTACTTTCACGGACCAATCAGACGGCGAAGTGAGGCAGACAGAAGAAACGTGTGAAAATTCTTCTCAACTTTACCTATCTTCATAAATCGCAATCAGGACAAAAAACTGCTGGAAATTTCCCACATTTTTTTGAAGACATCTACTCACCAGATGTTTTGGGTATCCAGGTTTGGATGCCGGTTGAATTACCTCGCTGTTTGGTGGAGATATAGCGTTTTCCGATAGGCAAAATTGGCCGAGGCTTGCCAGGCCTTATTTACCCCCACTTCAAGTCAGGTGAGAAAACTTCATGATAAAACCACCTTTCAATTTCATTACTAATTTCGAACCATGAAAACTTATGCCATGAATACAAAGAGTAGTTAACTACAGAAATTTCTCAGGAGTATTGCCTACTTGAAAAGTGTGAATTTACCCTTACCTAAGCAAATTTTTTCAGTTCACATAGAAATCGAAAGGGCAATGAATCTTGAACCAAAGAAACTGCGTTGGAAGGACAATAGCAAGAACAATTGGAAACGTAAATATTTGCCGTTCTTGGTTCGTTTTTAAAACAATCTCTATTGTTATTGCCATTGTTCTCGCCCAGAATTTCTATTGTTTAAGGTTGAGTGCCTCATCGGTTTTGGAAAGGCCATAACTCCGAGAAACCATAAGATATTAAAACCTCCATCCAAATCTGGATACTCCAACATCTGGCGAGTAGATTCCTTCCAAAAAATTCTGGAATTTTGTGGAGTTTTTGATCCTGGTTGCGATTTATGAAGGTAGGTAAAGTTGAAAAAAATTTTCACACAATTCCTCTGTCTTCCTCGCTTATTCGCCGTCTGATTGGTCCGTTAAAATGAGGCTTTGATACATTTGATTCCTATCTTGCGGACAGTATTAGCAGCATTAAATTAAGTGTTTTGTTCTGTTGTGCGCCTAGCCTGTGGACAGACTTCAAGGCTTGAAAAAGCAGGAGAGCCTGTGGGAATAAGCTACATCTTTGAAGTATAAAGTTTTTGTTATTTGTTCCAATTGTCAATGCCACAAGCGATGAAAATGGTTTTATTGATCATTCCTGAATGTTACTGCTCATATGTATTATGTTGGGACTTCAGAATATCAGTTTCAAGGCAAATGACAATGGAAGCTATATACCTTAAATCAGGTAGATGGAACTCGAAAATGTATCCCATTCCTAGAGGTCCTTCCCTGCAAGGAGCACCGTGCTTTCATCTCTTTTTCTTACTCCGTAGCTCCCAAGTTCAGTTCAGTTCAGTTAAAGTAAGGCCTGTTCACTGGCTGCGGCTTAATTACGCATGCAATTTATTTCCATGCAACAAGGGCAAATTTTGTAATACAATAGCATCAGTTGCTTTGGTTCACACCTCAATTCAGAGCGATTAGCGAATACAGACAAAAGAAGGTCTCTCAACCAGAAATTCAAAACAAACATAGCCAAAATTTGCCCTGAAACCATCTCACTTGGTGCGGGCAAAGGAAGACTTGTAAGAGAATTTATATGGCTCTAACGAAAGAAGAAGGGTAAATCCATAGTTCTGTCTGGCAGATTTGGCCTATTTGACCCAGGAGCTGAGTAGAAACTGTTTACATTTGAGCAATAAATGTGCAAGAATCGTAATGCCCTCTGCTCGGCTTCTCAATCACGTAAACAAAGTCCGCGAGACACAGCTTTAGATTTACCCTTCTTCTTTCACCATAAGTGCATAACTTATCTTAAAAGACTCCCTTGCCCGCACAAGTGTGAGCTTGCCATACTGGTTTCAAGACAACTTAGACTTGCTCCAAGTCTATTCCGAGATCCCGGGGGGGGGGGGGTAACTTAACTTGTCTATGGTACGGGGTTGTGCCATTTTTTAGGGTACCTTTTTCATGATAGTTTCCGGATTTATGGGTATGGTTTTCAACAATTTTTTGCATCTTCCGGATTTATGGGTATAGATTTCTATCAGAATTCAGTTATTGGTGAGCTTTTTTGGCATTCCCGGATTTATGGTTATGATTTTCAGAAATTCTCCAGATTTATGGGTATACTTTTGAGAAATTTCTCCGGATTTATGGGTATACTTTTGAGAAAGTTTTCCGGATTTATGGGTGGTACCTTTACGATTTGAATGGCACAACCCCGTATCTTGGAAACTCAAGTTACCCCCCCCCCCGGGTCCGAGATATATCAGCACTAAGGAACATAGTTACTTCTGCGGGGGCGTAAACCACGAAGAGGACGCTGCGAAGGAAAAGCGACGCAGAAGTAACTATGTTCCTTAGTGCTGATATATCTGGGAATAGACTTGGAGCAAGTCTAAAGACAACTTTGCGGCTACGTTTGTTTGGAAATTTCTGGCTGAGAGAGCTTCTTTTGTCTGCATTCGCTAATTGCTTTGAATTGAGGTATGAACCAATGGAACTGATGCTTTTGTACTACAAAATCTGCCCTTGTTTTCCGTGCAACAAGGTAGTTCGAAATGGTTGTTGATGCTAAGCAATGACATATTAAGACATACAACAAAATAAAAAGAAGCACAATATGTTGAGTATGTAGCTATCTGATTCTATATGCTTCTATCTTGGAAAGTTTTGCAAGAAAAAAACAATTTTCACAAATACAAAACGTGTAAGTCTCTTCCCGAAAAAGTTTCTTTCTTTCCAGTGGCATTCCTCTAGCACTCCGTTTAATAGGGATTAAAATGCAATTTTACATCACAATTAATTCGGGCAAAGAGGTACTGTCTGTCATTGTTCTCATGAGAGAAGGGCAATTAGTGAATGTACCCCTTGGGGACCTGTTAGATGGCACCTCTGCCTTGCGCTGTAAACTAGAACGTTATTTGTAAAGCTTTGAATGAGTTTCTTAACTTGTCTATGGTACGGGGTTGTGCCATTTTTAGGGTACCTTTTTCATGATAGTTTCCGGATTTATGGGTATGGTTTTCAACAATTCGTTGCATCTTCCGGATTTATGGGTATTGTTTTCTATCAGAATTCAGTTATTGGTGAGCTTTTTTGGCATTCCCGGATTTATGGGTATGATTTTCAGAAATTCTCCAGATTTATGGGTATACTTTTGAGAAATTTCTCCGGATTTATGGGTATACTTTTGAGAAAGTTTCCCGGATTTATGGGTGGTACTTTTACGATTTGAATGGCACAACCCCGTATCTTGGAAACTCAAGTTACCCCCCCGGGGCCCCTTGTGACCTTTCGAGACGGCGAGGTGTATTATTCTTTAGGGAATTTCTAATGGCTTCTAGGATACTAATTTGCGTGCGTTTCAAACTCGTACAAATGCATTTGCAAAGTAGCGATTACTCGCACTTTGATTTCAACATTGAGAGTGAAAACATCTCTTGTAATCATCGATAGTGGCTGGTGGCTGATTTTCGCTTTTCCCACCCACCCGCCTCTATTAAAAAAAAGAAAAAATGAAATCTTTTCATGTTGGTGTTCAGTTGTCTCTTCTGGAGGCACAGAGCACTGGCATGGACACTTGGTGCATTGGTTTGTGGAAAAAACATGGCTTGTTTCTTATAGCCCCAAACTGGCAAAAGTTTAGGGGGTTGAGCTGAGTGCAAATTTGGCCAATGCACTAACAGCCCAAACTTAGGCCCCGATGATGAGAGAACACCACTGTTGGTTCGTGTTGGGAAAAAGCAAATCGCTTTATATTTGAAAGTGTGCTGAGAAGCTCTGAGGGGCCTTTTATTCTCTGGTCCCAAGAATTAATTGTCAGATAACTTCCAAAACAAGACATTGGGTTTGGCTTTGGTTTTATTTATTTGAAACGCGGGTAATTATTGATTGAATTACCATAGTGGGGAATCATGGTCTCAGTCACGTTGCAAGAATTTATCTCTGGAGTGCACTGATTATTTAGCGTTTTGTACTTGCATTCAAGATTTGATTCAAAGTGTTTTTTTCTGAACTCTTCATGCATTCGGTATTTTTTTCTCAAACTCCTGGGTCACCTATTGATTTGACAAGCGCAGTTTAATTTATGACTGACGATTATTCGTAGCTAAGGTCCGCTTTGTTGCTGCAAACAGCATTATATTTTTGTGCTACGACATCGCTTTAAGCCTGGTTTCCATATGATCACAACGATCGCTTGTGAAACAAGTCACTTAAAATTTTGACTTGCGATTCTAATGTAAATATTTGATACTCTAAATCCTCATATTTAATTCTTTTTGGGAGGGTTGGCCTTCAACAAGTTGATTTTCAAGGGGCCCTCCGATAAAATCGTTAATTACGATACCGGATGTCCCAAAAAAGTATACAGATTTCGTCGACTCTAGCGATAAGTAAATAGCATGAATCTATCCGAAAATGATTTTCAAAACATACCTCGATAGCTAAGTTGAACGTAGATACCTCATTTACTGATATCGGTCCGTTGAGAGTGGAGACATTAATCTGCAAAAGACAAATTGCCTCCACCTCCAAACCAGAGCTTTGACGTTTTAGCCTAAGCAAATTCTTGAAGCACGGTGAATAAAATCAACAAAATTCGAAGACGGCACATCAAATGTGTTTTCAAAATACAGTTTATGAGAGACCTATCGCCAAGGGAGCTTCGAAATCAACTTCATTCATCTAAATATCGACAATTCAGTTCACACATACTTTTCATGGGTGAAAGTACTCCCTTGAGGGTCAATGCACTTTTGACATCGTCGAATCATTCCTTGAAAAGAGTTTGTTATCAGATCTCTCGAGATCAGGTTGATCATGACGTATTTCCGAAGCTGCCTTCCCGGGTGGGTCATCGACAAGAGAGGAGACATCTTTTCGCCCCAAAATGATCTCCAATCCTTCCTGTCTTGAATCCCGAGAGATCTGATGACAATTTCTTTTCAAGGAATGATTGGACAGCTCCAAGAGTGTGTTGATGGTCAAGGGAGTTCACCGATGAATGGTATGTGTAAAATAAATTGCAGATATTGAAATGAATGAAGCCGACCACGGAGCTCCCTTGACGGTAGGTCTCACATAAACTGTATTTTGTAAGACACATCTGTTGTGCCGTCTTCAAATAGTATTGATTTTATTCACCGTGCTTCAAGAATTTGCTTAGGCCAAAACGCCAAAGCTCTGGTTTGGAGGTGGAGACAAATTTGTCCTTTGAAGATTAATACCTTCACTCTCACTGCACCGATATCAGCAAACGAGGTATCTACGTTCAAGTTAGCTATCGAGGTATATTTTGAAAATCATTTCGGATCGATTCACGCTACACTCTAGTCGTTACGGTCGACCAAATCTGCATATATTTTTGGGACAGACAGTATAAATACAAACGACAAGCTATCAATGGAATCAAACTATAAAACAGTATTTACAATATTTAAAACTCATGTATAATTGTGTTCAAATTACAATAAAAACGAAAGAAAGTTTCTGCTTCTAAAAAGTTTTCTTGAAACTATATAGAGAGGTTGCCTGCTTTGAGTCGGCTGACAGGCTGAATTGCTTTCAAAATCCGTCGCGATCCTTAGATTTCTTGTGATTGAGATAGACAAATTTCTGTCCCTGTGATACGATTTTTGCATCAGCCTTTCTTTCAAATGGAAACTGTTTTGTTGCAAGAATTGCGAGGATCACAAGTTACGATTTTTAGCGATCGTTGCGTCAATTGCGCTCCTTGCGATCATATAGTAACTAGGCTTTGAACCTCATTTCCAAACAGCGGCATTTGGTGAGGTAGCAGAAAGTTTGTTGTTTAAAAGCAGTCTGTCACGCATTTGATTGGGTGATAATGACAATACAAGGATAGGAAATTTGAATGGTTGATGATCCTCTGACTTTCTATGGCCGTAGAAAGTCAAGAAGATTAGCTCTCCTTTGTTTCAAATACACAGATTCACAAAGAAATAGTCTCATCTAACATCTGGAACATTCTACTGACCTAGAGTTTTCTTAGAATGTAAACAGCTTCAAGCAGAAGATGAAAGATAAATTCTCAAACACCTCGGAAATTAAGAAAAACGCTGCTACAAATATTATCAAAATTATAAAAACTGTCACACAACGATCTATGAACAAAGAGAATGTAGCGTTTGATCTCAAGTCTTGAAACCTAATAATTCATTTTCTTTCCTTCCGGGAAACAATCCTTACAATGACACCTCTTGAAAGACCATTGTGGAAACGAAGTCTCACTGGTCTTTACATGCACCTCCCCAACCACAATAAATGCAAAAAATTGACAGCTTCTCTTGCCATTGCATTTGAAAGTGCTCTTTCCAACTTTTTCATCCGTTTGTTGGCAAAATTTGGCCCAAACTAAAGTATCCATGAAGGATTTTCCCTCCGGAAGGAAACGAGACTTTCATCTTTGAAAATACTTCGATGTTCATTATCAACAAAGAATGCATTTAAAATTATCTGCAACAGTTTGTAACCTTTATGAAGGGCTGCATGGAATGTTCAAACCAGGGCTATTCTCTAATCACCCCGATTCTTTTGGCTCTGATCAAGAAGGGTGTTCCGATCAATTAATTACCTTTTCTCTACTGAACTTTTCCTTTATTTCTCTTTTAATGTACCTCAGAGCCAAAAGGAAATTTTCAAAATTTCCTAATCGATTAAAAAAAAGAATCTTCTGCACATACGCGACGAATTCAAAAGGCCAGCCCAAAGAGAATACCCTTTTTCGTATGATCAGGATGACGCGAGAAACGATGAAAAAGCTGATGAGTATCAGCATGGTATCAGTCATTTTCGTATACAGATCGGTCATTTTTTTACCCTGCCTAATAACCTAAACATCCAAAAAATTCACAGTTTATTGGGATATTAAACAGTGAGCTTATGGAATATTGAGCAGAATTCAGAAAATATACAAATTCTAGGAGTTTTTCCTCCCCACGTGTCCAAACTAAAAATACGCCATCAATGTATTACCACCATAACCAAGGTTTATACTGTAATTGTTCAAAGAAGTTTACTGCCAAAGCCATCGAAAATATAATTGCATATGATGTTACACATCTGGCACCAATGGCTTCACCCCAAATTTGTAAAAAATATTTCCATTTAACTCGAATTAATTATTTGTTAGCACTAAATTGGCCAGTTTCACTGATGTATCTGTAGAAACCGATCGGTTCTTTCTGAATTAACAGCGGTACTCAGAGCTTCTACTCCAATCATCTTCTAGTTTAATATTTCAGCTAATATTTCAATTTTACTAGAAATAACGATCGTCAGTGAGTGCTGCGAAGTGTATTGGTTGCACAGGTCCATTCCAGCCTGGTTCCCTGCGTCAACTCGACCGCGTTCGTTTGAGGGTACTGGGCGCCAGGGAAGCGATTTGTTGACGCCTGGACAAAAACACAAAAACCAGCGAAACTTCTCAAACTTCTCAATCCTTATTTGGAAAATCGGTTAAGCGTAGCCTGCCTACAGTCTTTCTTTTGTGTAAATTGAATTGTGTAAATTGAAAAAACTTTACCTTCTTTTAATTTTACAAAAGAAAGGCTGCACGCAGGCTAGTTAAGCGTCGTTCTGTTGGTGGGCGAGATTTAAAGCATGCCACGATGACGACTGAAGCCCGGGCCATAGTTACAGTGCTTGGTTATGCTTTTTGTCCAGACGTTATTTTGGACCGCTTCCGTGGAGCCCAGTTCCCCAGTCGAAAATGACGTCAGGGAACCAGACATGGTCCATGCCCTGGTTCCACAGTTAACACTCATTGAATTGTAATGGATGACAAATCAGTATATTGGCTTTGGGTCAATTAACAACAGGAGAACAGAGATGTTACGTAAATGTTCTTTTTTGCCAATAAAAGTGAATTCCAACCATTCCGATGCCATTTCAAAAGCCGCTGACCGCAGTCACTTTGCAAAATTGTTGAAAACAGACATGCAAGCATCGAGAATCGATCACGCCTAGTGAAGCCACTGCGCAGGAGTAGGTGGATGGTTGGCAGAAATTATGGCCAAATTCTACATGCATTAATACTTAACTTTATGTACCCAGGCTTTTTGGGTCAGACCACTGCCCGGGGGAGGGGTCAAAATGCCCCCCAATTATCTCTAAATCATAATTAGTATGCTATTGTAGCTTCGTACAATAGCAATTACATCTATTAGAAATCTAATTATAGAATCTGGTGATAATTGGTTACGTGTTTTGTTGCCAGGCAACCAAATAATAAGACCATGTCGCTATAAGGTTCTGTACTGAAGAACCAACAATTGCTAACTATTTCAAAAAGTAGGGTTTGTAACCTGAATAGAAATAAAAAAAGAAATAAAAGTGAAATAAAGAAAGATGTCTGGACGAATACCCATCTTTGCAAACTAAATGATTTGAATAAGGAATATGACATGAGCAAATTTCTTAATCATACAGCATTTTTCTACTACGAAATAGTAAAGTAAATTTTCAAGAGGCTATGCATCTTCGTGCAACTGAGCTCCAATGCCAAGGGAAGGTCATCTTTAATCCTGCTTACCAGAGCGGAGGATAATCTCCCAAAATTACAAAAAAATTCATACCCCCATCTTGAACATAGAAAAAGTTTTTGTACTCCATCATCTCTCAGCAAAATGGTTCATTACCCCACCTAGAAGTCTTTGTTCATAAAGCGTAGATATATGGACAGATAGAAAGTTGTCCCATGCGATTTTCAAACTAGTCAAGTTTGTTGATCATTGCCAGATGACTGTTAACTTTTCATTTCATCTTTAATCGATAACTCTATCCACATTTTTCAAGTAGAATGGTCTTGTGCCCCATCAAAAATTGCTCTTAAAACCTTCGTACCCCACAAATAATGGAAAAAAGTTTTAAACCCCTGCCAAAACCTCCTCTCCGGTACCCAGGCTTAAAAAAGACCGCTGCCTATGACCAAACGAGCAAATATGTTCCGCTAAAAAATTGACATTTGCTTACCAAGCAAATTTTTTGTCGATTTTGCTACCCAGCCAGACCATGCTAATCAAGAAAAACATTCTCTTTTTACTAGAAGGCTTTCCTTTCATGTTCTGCTAAAATATGCTGATTAGAGAATCTTAGTAACCTGGCTAAACTAGAAAACATTCCTTGGTAAGTAAGTGTTAAATTATTGCTTGCAGCTTTGTCTCGCTAACATAAAGCAATATAACTAAAGTACGATCAAAAACTTTGTGAAGTAAAAACGTTTTTCGATGCCACTTCGGCTCCATTTGTTTAATAGTAAAAGTTAAGGCTCTTTCGAAAGAAGAAGAGAAGAGTAAGCAGCTGCATTTCGAAATATCTAACAGGTATTTAACATGAAAATTAAAATGAATTGATATCATAGGGTTGAAGGTTGTGAAAATGCAGTCGCTTATCATAGGCTCTGGACCAAACATTCGTAAGATAGAAAGCCAGCCTGATGCTCAACCATCTTTTTCAATAGGTGATCAGGAAATTGAAATGATTGCCAATGCAAAATACTTAGGTGTTCAAGTAGATAGTCAACTTAACTGGGACAAACATGTCGATACTATCAAGACCAATCGAGCCCTTGGACTTATTAAGTAGTATTCTAAAAAATATCTTCCAGCTGATGTGCTCAACAAAATGTACAGAGGGATTGTCGAGCCCCAGTTAAGTTACTGTTGCTCTGTTTGGGGCTGCTGTAGTAATTCAAAAATTAACATCTTGCAAAAAATTCAAAACAGAGCTGCAAGAATCGTAACAAATAGCCCTTACGATGCTTCTGCTGCTCCACTAACTCAGATTCTTGGCTGACCGACTATCAGTGATCTCACAAGAAAAGAGACCGCCACTCTAGTTTATAAGTCTTTGAATTCGCATGACAAAACTATTTACAAAATATTCAGATGATAGAGAAAGGACTTTGCGTTCGACAGAAAATGATCTTAGGTTACCGCTACTAAAAGCTGCTAATGGCCAAAAGGCTTTTTCATATCGCGGAGCAAAACTTTGGAACAGTTTACAAAGAGAAGCAAAATTGGCACCCACCCTGAAAACTTTCAAGGAACAAATATAGAGGGCGGTGTAATTTTAACTAAGAATGCTTCGAAAGAATGCTTCGAATATCTTGGACAGATCATATGTCAAATGAGGAAGTACTGGCTAAGGCAGGAACAAGAAGGAAACTTGTCGTAACGATCAGGAAGAGGCAACTGCAATTTTTAGGGCATGTTTTAAGAAAAGAAGAACTGGAAGATGTAGCAATAACTGGAAAAATTGAAGGAAAAAGAGCCAGAGGAAGACAGAGGCTCACTTTCATCTCAAGTCTCAGCCATTGGATGAAGATCAATGAAAAGGATATAATTAGAACTGCAAAAGACAGAGACTTATGGAGAACCATGGCCGCCAACGTTCTGGAAGAACAAGGCACTTAGAGAGAGAGAGAGAGTAATTTTAACTTCTATTTCATTTCTGTTATATTTTATTGTAAATTAGGTATTATAGTGTATTATATTGTAACTTAGGTAAATAAATTACTTTTGTCCTTAGTTTAGCCTCTTTTCCTTTAGTTTTTTTTATTTTAAACTGGTCAGTTTGAAAACATGTATATATTATATGAAACTTATACCAAAATAAATATTTTAAAATGAAAATGAAAAATGAAATGAATAAATGAGAGGTAACTATGCCCCCCGCCCCGCGAGCCGCAAGCCCCTGCCCCGCGAAAAGCCACCCCCTGAGACCATCCATCCCCCGAACGCCATCCAGCCCGCTGAAAAGTAGCGAAGAGGGGGCCGCCCCGCGCAGTCCCGAAAATGGAAGAAACATAACGTATACTTCGAAAGCTGAGACCACTTAAGACAACACCGCCCCCACCGCCCAATCCGACAGGCCGAGCAGCACCTGAGAAACAAACAACCCCCAAGGAGGGTCGAAAGACGGCAGCCCGCCGCCCACTACAGCGGACAGCATAGCCACCCTAAATATAACCTAAATTTAAAATTTAGCTCTTATATAATCTAAAGTTGCATATAAAATTTCAAAACTTAATATCTTTTTAAAATGTTTTACAGTTGGGGACTCCTTTTGCCTTAGGAAGCTTAAACTTTCTAATCCATAGGCTGTAGTCCTAGGTTTACGTGCGTATATGTTATTCGTAACTCTTAAGTTATAATGTATATCTCTTTCCACGAAAATTTCTTTCATAAATGGGGGATTTAGATTCATCCTTGTTCTGTAAATTTCTGTGACAAGCAACTGCAGATTCCGTTGATGAATGGAGACTGAATTATCTGTAATTAACAGTTCTTCAAAGCTAGAAGTCTGATCTTGATACGCTATTCGCAGTGCTCTTTCGTGAATGTGGTTAATTTTTGCGTTAACACGTCTATCGTGAAACATCCATATCAACGGACAGTAGCTAAACTGAGATATTATAAAGGCTCTCATGACCATTCTAGTTACTCTTTGGGCATATAAGTTGAGGTCATTGCAAGAGCATGTAGGTTCGTGACTCGTTGCCTTCTACCTGTTAGATATAGCTATGCACCATTTGTATGGTATCTTTACTAAAGCCGTATGCAGTGAATTTAGCAAGCAAAAGTTCATGGTTGAGACAATCAAAGGCCTTGGATAAGTCCATTAAGACTGCTCCGACAAAGCGAATCTAGCCGCTTGAGAGATTTCAATCGATACGTGTCATTTGCTTTTGCCAGAAATAATTGTTATCTAAGATTCTTGATCGAAGAACTCAAAATTCAAAAAGGAATTTCTTCAAAGAGAGCATCAATGATCAAGAGAAAGTGACTTTTGGTTAAACTCCCTACTATGACAAAGTCCGTGTTATTCATTGCAGTAGCGACTTGCTGCTTCCCCTGATTTTGGGGAAACCAGCTTTTCCAAAATCTGCTAACCCTTGGTCATTATTTTTCATTTGGACAAAAATCTACCCAGTTAACAAATAAAGGGAGCACAGATTTGGATACAGCTAAGATAGAGTTTTTCAGCCATATATGTTTCAACCCCGACGGCTGCTTCGGTCAAGAGTTACCTTTTTTGAAGCTTGATTTCAACCCAATTTTGTAAGTTTAAATTTCGAAAATGCTGCTTAAGGATATTACGCTTCTCTCCTTCCCTCGAAAGAGACATTAACCTCTAGTATTAAGCAAATAGAGCCGAAACGGCATCGAAAAACGTTTTTCCTCTACATAGTTTTTGGTCACACTTTAAGACTTTCAACGACCACCATTTCACTTTTTCTCAGACTTTTTCACTCTTGCGAATGAAACAGTATGGACAAATAAATTGTGATTTAGATGTTTCAATCATTTCTCTTAGCCAATGTTGAAAAATACTGCAAACTTGTTGTGGTTTTACAGAAAATCGAGTCCTGCAATCACGGCACGCTGCGGGACGCTCAAGCAAAGCCTACTAAGACCTGCACTAGCAATTGCTTTAGTTAGTGTTTTCGGAAATGGGAACAAACTGCATCATCATACGAAATGGAATAACAATAATAGGCTTTCTCATTCTGTTAACATTTCAAGATGCCTTTGCCCCTTCCCCCTGTCTCCCAACCCCTCATTCTTGCAGTCAGATCAGTTCTGTTGACATTGCATCACTAGATGACTGCTGCCATTCTCCCGGCTCAGTGTGCTGAGACCAAAATAAAGTCAGACAAACACGCATTCATTCCATGGAACGAGAGACAATAGATGATTGCGCGAAAGATGGTGGCAAGGAAATTTTTAGCGAGATGCACTGCGTTCTTTCTCGGATTCCTATAGAATCGTTAAAGATTTGTAATTCAAACGCAATGCATCTCGGTAAAAAATTCCTCGCCGCCATCTTTAGCGCAATCCTCTATTAAGATGGATTTGGTGACACCGCTTCTGACGCTTTCATTATTGTCGGATAAAAAGAGGTTATTCGTAGCAAAGCAAATTGCAGAATTGCGATGTTTCTACAAACCAAAAGAAAGACAGAAAGAAACAAAGAAAGAGAGAGAGAGATACCACAGCTTGCTGATATTTTGAAATATTATGCAGCTGACGCTGCAATCATCTTGGTAAAAGAGGCAGCAACCTGCTACCCCCATCACGAAAAGTTGATGTTCTAGGACTACCCTACACAAGCACAATGAAATTATTACAAAGAAAAAGAGTAAGACAAATCTTTGCTGTGATTCCTGCCATTCCGTTCTTAATTTCTCCACAGAAAAATCTAAACGAAAACATCCTGCGTTACTGTATACCATTCACAATGGGAGAGAGCTTAGAGGTATCTTTAATGTTGATGGTACACGAGAAGAAGAGTATCATTCATAGATTTCGCTTCCCACCGAGCAATGAAATGAATTTTGATATTATGATTATTTTAATGGAAAATAGGAAATAGATCCAATTGCCCCGTAGACCCAAATCACCCCCCCCCCGTTTTACCATACTATTTTACTTCTTTTTACGTGCAAACGGGTAACGGAATGCCATACCGTCCCAAAATACGGAACAATAAGACCTCTGGCCAAGCTAACGATCGCACGATCGCAGTTAGCTTTGCGCAGATTTGATGTCTAAGAAAAAGAGTAGGCAATCTGCCTACCAGCACATCCGACCCCGTACGATACCACGGCACCTGCTCCTATCATCATCCACCCAGCTGGACCTGACAAAGCAGCAACTGATATGACAGCTCCCGCAATGCCAGAACCAATGACATCTCCTGCAAACTCTCCATATCGGCCAGCTTTCTGTATCTGGTATTCTTCCGTCGTAATTCTTCCCTCTTCGTGAGCCTTTTCAAGTTCACGTAAGTCTCTGTATAAAAATACCCCACCAACTACTGCAGATATTGCCCCTGCTTTGAAGCATTCCTTTAAAGCTGTCTTTGCTCCAGCTTTGACGACACTTTCAGTGGTTTCTTGGACGATCTTCTGTTTGGTTGTTTTCTCAACAACATTTACCGTTGTCTTTTTCGCTGTCATTTTTGACACATCTCCAACTACCTTAACTGAGTTTTCAACTGTCATTTCCGTGCTGGCAGTGACCAATGCTTTATTTGAAGATGTGGTCATAACTTTGACGGTTTTTTCGGCTCCTTGAGCCACTTTCGATGTAATTTTCATTGACTGATCTCCAACTTGGATCGCAATCTTGTTGGTCGTTTTTGTGCCTGCTTTCATCATAACTTGTTGAGACTGACTTCCTGCAACTTGCTTCTTTACAAACTGACAAGAAGCTTTCTTTGCTGTACTGATGGCAATGCTTTCTGTCCCTTTACTGCTCGATTTTTTTATTATTTCTTTCATGCCATTGCTGGCCACGGCATGCTCAGTAAGTTCTTTAGCCACCCTTTTTGAAGCTGAGGCTGTAACTTCCTTTGTTACTTTTGCAGTGACAACTTCACCCGTCTTCTTCACGACAACTTCTTCTGTGATTTTCTCCACTACTGTTTCCGTAACTTCTTTGCGGAGCGTCTTTACTGTAGTTCTTGTTGCTGCATTGGTGACTTGTTTATTTTTCAAACAGGCAGCCAACGAGCGAATAATAATTTCCCCACCTGGTATGACAAAGTCCCTGCCTCGAATGGTGCCTTTTTTAGAGATTACATCGATGGTCAAACGGATGAAAGGCCAGATAACGCCAATGAGATTCTTGTTGCAATAAATTGCTAGTAAGGGCATCACATGTTTCATGACAAACTCTGAAACCTTATCAACGGAATCAGGCATCTTATCTAAAATTTCTTCAGCTTTTGCTTTGAATCCATCTATAAAGAATCTCCCCCCTGATAGCTCCCAGAGACTTCTGAAAAATGTCTCGATGGAGGGCTTCTTTTCAGAGCTGCCGAACAAAATTCCACTGCCTTGTTGAAGTGGCTGTACGATCTTTTCTCTTACACTCTCTGGTGTTTTTGGTAACAGATGCTGGGCTATACCAAGGGAGACAATTCCTATTGTGTCACCTTTCGAAATACCTGTCTTCTCAGCAACATCCAGCATGTAATTGCATGTTTCCTGCAACGATGATTTTGTTTCCTCTCGAAGCCCGACCATGTTGCCTACTGTGTCAATAACAAGGCATGAAAGGGTTTCTTTTCCAATCCTTTTGATGTTATCCTTTGTTGGAATCTCCCATTTCTTCACAAAATTCTCAAG
Organism: Aurelia sp. 4 Dawson et al 2005; assembly: GCA_964019985.1. Taxonomy (NCBI): domain Eukaryota; kingdom Metazoa; phylum Cnidaria; class Scyphozoa; order Semaeostomeae; family Ulmaridae; genus Aurelia; species Aurelia sp. 4 Dawson et al 2005. The sequence continues at coordinate 16,468,972 of OZ026495.1, read as the reverse complement.
AATTCTCGTAATAGGCTTCTCCATAGCCTTAAACAAAATTTCAATTTGGATTCCAGATCCTTCCTTTACATATTGAGATAGTTTTGGAATCATCACTGTTTTATAAATGTTGGTGAGTTCATTTGCACCTATTCCTCGCAAATTGTCAAATGAAGCTATCAGCTCTTTCTTCACCTCCTCTTTCACTTCCTTGCAAAGCGTACTCAGCAGTTCATAAATGCATTCTCCTAGCTTGTCGATCTCATCTTTGTTTTGCTTTTCCAAAACTGTGCGTAATGATTGGTACAGGATTTCAACTCCCTGTCCTATGAATTGCGTCCCTCGTAATGTGCCTTTTTTGACAATTTTCTCGATGCTCAAGCATATAAATGACAGTAAGACATCACGCTCACGATCTCTGCAGTAGTGTGCTAGTGCACATCCAACGTATTTCGTTACAAACACGTTTAATCTATCAGTGACAAGAGGCATCTGACCTACAATTTCCTCAGCCTTTGCTTTGAATCCATCAATAAAGAACCTCTCCCCTGATAATTTCCAGAGACTGCTGAAAAAGCTTTCGATGGAGGGCTTCCTATCGGCGTGGCTAAGCAACATTTCACTGCCTTGTTTAAGTGACTGCACAATCTTCTCTCTCGCGTGCTCTGGTGCATTTGGCAACAGATGCTGGGCTATACCAAGGGACACAATTCTCAAGATGTCACCTTTTGAGAAACCCGTCCCTTCAGCTACATCTAACATGTATTCACAGGTTTCTTGCAACGACGACTTTGTACCCTCTTCAAGTCCTACCCTATTCCCTATCGTTTCAACAATAAGACATGGAAGGGCTTTTTTTCCCAACTTTTTGATGTCATACATTGTTGGTATATAACCTTCCTTGACGAAATTCTCAAGGATTCTTAATAAAGGGTTTTCTAGCGCTTCCAGTGTCTTTTTTAGCGAAATTTCCAAACTTGAAGGCATGTAAGCAGATACTTTTGAGATGAAAACTGTTCTGTAAAAGGTTTGTATATCTATTGCTCCTTTTTCTCTGACGTAATTCAATAAATCTTTGAATTCATTTCTTGCATCGTTGTTCACCTCCATACAAAACATTTGCAACAGTTGGCAAAGACGATCTGTAAGCTCATCAACATCAGCCATCTTGGGTTCCTTATTTTCGAACTTCCTGCAACGTAAAAGAAGTACAAAATAGACATTTACACAAAATCACAACAATCTATTGAAATACTGACTTGCCGGCTTCGTCTCGCTTTTGAGTGGCCCAACGGCGTGCATCTCTAACGGCAACCCACCCTATTTTTTGCAATGTTTCGATCTGAGAACAAAGTGCCTTGTTTGCAGCAATAAAGTACTTCTCGGACGTTACGTTAGATTACCGTATGTGTTACTGGGAAATGGTAGTTTAGTCTGGTATTAAATTCGCTTACAAGTATCGTTCATAAAGCGTTGGCATTGGCTATTTTGCCTATTTTAAAAATAACATGAATATGAGGCTGTTTTTAATCCAATAAAATGCTACGATAAACACTCCAAGGAATTCCTCGTACTTTGTTGTTACAGGCTGGGAGGGAGAATCATACGCAGTTTCCAAAATTCTTCGAAAAGTAGCATCTGAAACTTTAATGACCCAAAAATATCAGTTGGAACCAAAACAGATAGACCAAAAATTATAGGCCAATTTTTCATCCTTGCCGCAGACTTTTACCGTATTTTAAAAAAATTGTCCACAAAATTTGAAAAATCTCTCAAAATCTATCTAGCTATCTTTGGTTATGCCTATTATCATGGGCTAAGTAATTCTTGCAAAGCACGGCAATAAGATTAATAATAGGGCAACCAGCAATAACAGGACATTCGCATTGCTATGAAAGACTCGATGGATAGCAATAGACTGAGAATGAATGCCCTCAAAAACAGAACATGTATACTTTGGCCTAATTTTAGATATTTGGTCCCAAAACTTTGAAATTCGGTCCAGAGAATTCTTCAAGACACTAGTTCTTAAAACAGCCTTCCAGCAAGAACAACTTTCAGAAAATTTTTCTGGCCAAAGTTTTTATCAAAACGTCTTCCAATGTCACATATAGATTTTCAGAACATTCTAATTGACAGCAGGGCAAAGGTCTCATTCATTAGTCAAAGCCATATTTTGTCGGCAGTTGCTCCAAATTGGGTCATGGGTGCGGCGGGAGGCCTGTCAAATGATCTCATGGACCCCGTCGATGCCCGCGGAAAGGATATTTTGGATGCCAATCATAGGCGCGACTTTGTATTGATGGAACCTAACGGGACCTAAAAATCCAATCTCTTCTCGTTTCAACAGTAATCCCATTGACACTGGAAAAAGGAACTGCAATTTCAGGTATCAAATTTAGTTTAGATAGTCAAGAATGGCAGTTTTCTGTCACCCAAAACACCTGTCCTCATAAAGGATCCTATAAAAAGTCTTACTGTAGTAAATTTCAATGCTTAATTATTGCTTGAAATTGCAAGAAAGCGTAGCTAGGTCGCGATATCTAAGATAAGATTTAAGTGAAACTTTAGTTATTCCTACCGTGTGCGTTGAATGAGCTCAAACTAGTCGACGAAAAAGTCATTGGGAATCTGCAAACTTAGGCCCCGTCTACAAGTATCCGGATATTTATGAAAACGCATCTTTTTTATCCGTATAAAAAAATATCCGCGTCCATACGAGAAGCGTTTTCGAAAATATCCCCGTTCACACAAAGACGCTGCTGTATTCAAACTCCTCTGCTCGAACTTTGACAAAAGAAAACAAAAAAATAAAATGCCCTTACGTGATCCCCAAAGATCCGTGCGCATGCTCTGATATGTCGTAAATCGATGCTGTGACGTCAGCGTTTTCGAAAAGCTCCGTTTTCACCCGTCCACACGACAACATGACACCGGCGTTTTCAAAAAGATCCAGTCTGAAGAGCGTTTTCGAAAAGCTTCGTTTTTGGTGACTGAAAACGCCGTCTCCGTGTGGACGCTAACCCAAAACGGATAAAAAAAGATGCGTTTTCAAAAATATCCGGATACGTGTGGACGGGGCCTTAGAAATTTACGAGATTCGTGCAACTCAGGTCTTGGGTCACTATATATATTCTTTTTTGTAGAATATGAGCTCTCAGATCGATAAAAAGATTATGAGACTTCATTTCTGAGAAAAATTACCTAAGTAATTATCTATTGCAGTCCATGAAATACTTAGCATGTCTATACCCCGTCTATACTTCACATTTAGTTGCTTCTTGTATCATATTGGGCAGCTTCCGACAAAACAAACGGGTTCATGGGAATTTCTCTTAGTCATTAGACATGAAGGCGAAAGAATCTGGAAAATCGTTCATTTATGCCATTGGACATGGCTGGTATCTGCCCAGCAACTAACGAGCAGGTAGTGGTGAATAGAGAAGTGAATAAATTGAAGAAGGGAGTGGAAAGCAAAAAGAACATTTGAGAAAGATAAACTCTAGTCAAGCCAACGTAGTGACAGTTTGGATGGACTGTTATTTCTTCGGCCTTTTTTTCGCAGCCATCTGATTACGACATAGATATGCCTATTCCCTTTGAAATCCACGTCAAGGAACACGCTGTTAAAATCTTCCCTTGCATAGCTATGAAAGGCATAGCTTCGCAGAGCAAAAACCTATGACAAAACTTTTGTAACATAAAGTGATAAACAAAAAAGAATGACAAGAGGCAACTAATTCTTTCTCAAGCAATTATTCAATACGACAACGGGCTGAGTGGAAACCTCGTTCCCAGTATGCTCTTATTGGACAGTTCATACAAGCGTTGCCTTTGAAAGGCATATTTCCGTTTTGTTCCTCCTAGGGCATCGGCGGTCCTCATCCGGACGGCAGCAAATTGGCGGACGATCTGTTCATGAAACCCGTGACACTAAACCTATTAAAGATAAAGCAAAGTTGTATGTTTTGTCCATATTCTCTAATCAATCCTTTCAGATACCTTGAGTTTTAAAATAAGCTCCTGCAGACTGATGCTGTCTATGAAAACTACAACAAGGAAAATTTTGTTTGAACCAATCAGCACGTTTGTTTACATCCAGCCGAATAACCAATCACACTACGCAATCTCACATCACGTGATGCACTGTGATTTCACGCAAAATTGGAAGCTGTGGGGATAAATACCAAAATACCATCCCCCAAAACTTATGGCGTGCAAGTGAATTTAGACCAATCATTAATATTTTTCCACTCTATGAGAGAATACAAGCTCTTCTAAACTTCTGTCAGTTAAATGTTTGATATTCAACTTTCATCAAGAGAAATTGGAGTTTGAACAACGTCTTAAAATTACAGAAATGACTAGCGCTCTAGGTCCAGCAGAAAGATGTTTCTAGACCAACTCTTCACGCGGTTGCAAAAAGGCAGCGAATATTGATTCGTAGACGACTCCATGAAAATTTTGTGCTGAACAACAATCAAAAGGGGCAATATCTCCCACAACACCAAGAGGGTTATCTGAAGCATCGCAGTCAAATGAAGGGCCAAATTCCAGAGGAAAACCCAACAAGAAACCCCTACCAATAAGGTCACAAACAAAATGTTAAGTCACAAGGTACTCACGAATTCTTCAGTTCTATGATGAATCAAAACTAGATAAGTCCAAAATTCGATAGGTTGCATGTGAACAAACGAACTTAGCAAGAATAAATTGATTATTTTCACAAGTTTGAACAACAAAATTTTTAATACGCTACAGTGTTGACGAAGTGTCTACTCCACTCACATTCTGATCTGAACTGACTCAAACTGGTTCTGAAACAGTGGCGGCTGGCAGCGGTACTAGCGGTACCAGTGTAGTACCATTTTATTTTGGCTATCTTTAAAACACGGAATACGGAATGACGGAATGGAATGACGGAACGACGGAACGGAATGACGGAATGGCTATTAAATTTTTTGAAATTCTATCTTAAACGTCAATAGGATGTTAACTTTGCTTTCATGTAACACCTTGCGAGTCAGAAAATCAAGAAATCAAGTAAAGAATTCGTTTTATCAAACTATTCCGTGTTTTCTCAAATCATTCCGTGTTTTCTCAAATCATTCCGTGTTTCTAAAATTTTTCCGTGTGTTCTAAAATCATTCCGTATTTTCCTTGGGAATCCCCTTTTCGTGAAGCCTGTCTTCACAGCTGCCTTAGCACCTCCATTTTCCTAGAGGACCATCAAAGCAATTCTTTTTGTAAATGCTAATAAGATGTGGAACCAAGGGAAACGTGATTGGTTGACAAATTATGTACCGTCATTTAGTGTACACAGGAATGATTACTTGTTTGACTTCAGGGATTTATAAAATATCCAGGCCCCGTTGAATGTGTCAAATCGTGGTCGAATGCACACGCTGTGCTGTTGCTAGATAACCTCGTGTGCCACTCAAAGGAACATGGCCGCATCTACCAATTCTAATCTTAAAGTGCCTTGAAAAAAAGTACCTGAAAAAATCAGGGCCATGAAGCGGGTTTGCCAAAACTGCGGTGGGAGGACATCCAACAAGAACGATACATTGGTCATTGGAGCTTTGGCTCTGTGATGCTAGCGACATTGAAGCAAGATCCAGATTCAGATAAAGAACAAATTGTCATCAAGCAACCACACGATATCACAAGTCACGAGAAGGAATTCTTTAAAGAGGCTAGATAGTTGCACAAACTTGATGGGCACAAAAACATTGTCGCCTTTTTGGGAGTATGAAATAGTACGATGCGAGATTCATGACAGCATAATCTATATCTTATCATCAGTCATACCAACCCCGAGCTAGTCATTAAAAGATGAAGCTTCCTACCAAGTAATATATGTGTGTACAAAATATGCCCCTAAATAAGCCCACGTGCCAATTTTGATTATCGCCCTAGTTATTATTTCGGACTCAAATACATTTGTTAAGAGGAACGACCACATTAGATTCTGCAGCTGGTCTGAAAGAAAAACGACCCCAAGAGGGCACATGTTCCATATTCCTTTCCGTGCAGTCAGTATTTTCGTTTCAGTTTGTAAGAACTCTGCGCCATTTATCTTATGACATCGCGGGGACATTAATTAGATTTCTTCATTGTTTTCAAGAGTGCTACGTATTTATTTTTGGAGATTTAAATTTGTTTTATATAGAAGAACCTGACATCTTCATTTTGAGACAGGTTTACGATCTACGTTCTGTTCTGTTGTTTCGCATCAAGATCTTGTTACGATGTTAAACTATACAGAGTTTCTTTTTTGCATCTTCTAATATAGATCACGGCCCTCACATGGCTTCATTTTATCGGGGGTGGGGGGAGGGCAAGGAGTCTGCAGGATAGATCGCGTGTTACTCCTTATCACTTCTCCCTTCTCTCCCTGGATGAAAACAGCAGAGTGCTACAGATTTCAGCCATGTTTTTCATAAAATAGTTTTCCCTCTTTCTGGTATGCGTATTAGATGTTAGAAAACAATGATTGTAAGGATTCTAGGAATTCTTATTTAAAATGCGAGTTTTCAAACTTGCAAGCCATAAGCCTTTTCATAAGAAACGATAGGTTCAATTTTTCGAAAAGTAAGAAATAGATCTCCCTGAATTTCAAAAAGCAAAGAAACTTTCATGATTTGCAGTGTCTATTCTTGCTGTCACTCAATGGCTGGTTAGACACCGCCATTGTGCTTATTTTCATATATTTCATATTTCATTTGTTTAGGGAGGGTTGCCCTTCAACCGAAGTTGTTTTTCAAGGGGCCCTCCAATTAAAAACTAATTACAATATACAATTAGAATGACAAAAAATAAGAACCAATAATATTAAAAACCTATTTACAACTATATGATATTTACAATAAAAAAGGAAATAATCAACCTTGTATTGATTTTTTGAAACTACCCAAGGAGGATGCCGTCTTAGACTCAGCGGGAAGGCTATTCCATAGTTTAGCTCCCCGGAAAGAAAAGAATTTTTGTCCATTTGCTGATCTTTTCTTTGGCAACCTCAAATCAGTCTCAGTGTTCCGGAGGATGCGGGAGGAGCATGCTGAGTTTTTGGTAAAGAGATTACACAAGTATTGAGGAGCCAAATCATTGAGCGACTTGAAGACCATTGTTTTGGACTCATTGCCAATGAGTTCTTCAACGGTCTTCCAGCCCAACTCTGTAATAAGTGGTCTGCTTGGGGTATCAAAGCTGCTGTTTGTTATGATCCTAGCAGCACGATTTTGAAGTTTTTGCAACTGGTTGATGTCTGTAGACCCAGCACAACCCCAGACAGAACAACAATATCGAAAGTGGGGCTCGACAATACCTGTGTAAAGAGTTTTCAAACTTGCCATAGGTAGAAAGGATTTAGCATGTTTTAAAAGCCGATCGCCCTGGAGACCTTGGTAGAAACAGCCTTGATTTGCCCTTTCCAATCTAAGTTGCAATCGATCTGCACTCCAAGGTACTTTGTCTTTTGAACTACCTCGAGCTCATTTTCACGTATCTTCAGTTCCAAAGCTTCATTTCGACTTCTAAGAGAGCTGCCTTTCTGCTTGGTGGATATGAGCATTGAATGAGTTTTTGCCACATTCAATGAAAGCTTATTGCCATTCAGCCACGTCTCCAGTTTCTTGAGATCGCTATTAATAGCCTCATTCAGCTGAGTCAAATCGTGAGACTGATGACAAAGACTCGTGTCATCGGCTTCATTGCCGTTTTTTGTTCTTTTGCACAACAACAAATTATTCACTTCTGCGGAGGAGCCACAGTAAAGCTGCACTTTTAAGAAACCCGTTTCCTCACCTCATCATATTTGTCGCCCTTAATTACTCTATTGTTTCCCTTTTGTTCTTGCAAAGGTCGGAGGTCTGATTTTTGTGAAGTGGTTTCTTAATGGCGGGAATTTTTTTTACTGCAAAAATATAGACTTTCCTCCGCTTATTGAAAAATATAGACTTTCCTCCCACCGCAGTTCTGATTGTCAGGAACCTTTTTTCGTGGGACTTTAAAATCAGAATAGACGACTGCACTAAAGATGGCGGCGAGGAAGTTTCTACCAAGATGCATTGCGCTCTTTAATCGAATTCCTATAGTATTGTTAAGGATTCGTAAGTAGAACGCAAGGCATATTTGTAAAAAAATCTTTGCCGCCATCTTTAGCACAATCGTCTATTGGTAGGTGCGGCCATGTTCCTTTGAGTGGCACACGAGGTTATCTAGCAACAGCACAGCATGTGATCTGGCGTGTGCATTCGACCACGATTTGACACATTCAACAGGGCCTGGATATTTTATAAATCCCTGAAGTCAAACAAGTGTACACTAAATAACGGTACATAATTTGTCAACTAATCACGTTTCCCTTGGGTCCACATCTTATTAGCATTTACAAAAAGAATTGCTCTGATGGTCCTCTGGGTTCAATGGAGGTGCTAAGGCAGCTGTGAAGACAGGCTTCACGAAAAGGCGATTCCCAAGGAAAATACGGAATGATTTTAGAAAACACGGAAGATTTTAGAAAACACGGAATGATTTGAGAAAACACGGAATCATTTGAGAAAACACGGAATGATTTGAGAAAACACGGAATAGTTTGAGAAAACGAATTCTTTACTTGATTTCTTGATCTTCTGACTCGCAAGGTGTTACATGAAAGCAAAATTAACATCCTATGGACGTTTAAGATAGAATTTCAAAAAATTTAATAGCGATTTCGTCATTCCGTCATTCCATTCCATTGTTCCGTCATTCCTCATTCCGTGTTTTAAAGATAGCCATTTTATTTTGAAAGTTTGCAATTCTTTGTTTTAATTTCTAATATGTCAACGATGCAAAAAAGTGAATTCGCCATGAAAACAAACAGAAGGAAGAGCGGCAGCGCACACTAGAGCTAATATCTCAGCATGACCCTGCTTTTATTAATCCTTATTTAAGCGCTCGCTTCGCTCGCGCTTCAACATTCCTAGCTCCTGCGAAGAGCTTTCAAAGAATCTATGTATATAAGGCAGGTAGACGAATATCCAATTAGCTTTGTTCTCTTTGTTCTCCATTGTGAATTTAACAATCAACACAATGGGAAGACAAAGGTGGCATTCGATGAAAAGACAACGGGACCATTCGATGTATATCCTTGTTTATTCACTTTTTGATTGGCAGTAAAATCAATAGCTTTGTGGCTCACCAGGGCTCACGATGTCATGCGCTTCGGCCCTATTGTTTTCTGCACTGTTCTCAAAAGCCACCGCTAATTTGCATATTACGTCACCGAAATAGATCGTAAATGCGCATGCGACGTGGAGCCTTTTGGGGATTCCTTGACCTTCACAACTTTCCATGTCGTGTCCCTTGCAAATGACGAGCTGGATGTGCAAGAATGGCTTCCAATTACTGCAGAGACGATCACAGCTATGGTCGGCCTTTTTAGCAGGCCTAACTCAAAAGAGAGCATTATCAGATCAGAAGAAATTCGTAAACATTGCAAATGAAAGGTAAGGTTTTAGGTTTTATTTTCGTCTGTTGGTATCGACCACCAACGTCTGTGGTGGATGATGCTGCTTTCGAAAATCTGAGAGAAATTCTAGCGAAATTGGATAAGGAAGAAAGGAAATAATTTTGGTTGGGGACACAAACTGTGATATAATGGATCACAAAAACGCTAACACCAAAAAACTTAAGCTTGTCTATTCTGAATATCAATTGGAACTGTTAATAAAGAGCTATACAAGAGTTGCTGTAACAACAACTTAAGTAAATCACTCATAGACCATTTCTCTACCTCGAACTCAAAATTCATTCTAAAGGCAGATGTCTTAGAAACGGGGATGGTTGACCATTATATGGTGTATGGGGTTAGGAAAGTTAATGCCTGGCGATTGAAAAAAGAACATGCAAAGCCAAAGTTAGTTGAATCAAGAAATATGAAACAATATAATAAGGCCCTCTTTCTGAACGACCTACAACAAATAGACTGGAAAACCATCCTTGACCCTCTTTCCAGTGATCCATCTGGTATGGCGAACAAATTTCAGGAAATTTTTGAGTCAATCTTGAAAGTTCACGCTCCAATAAAAAGGAGAAGAGTTCGGTCCGAGTTTGCACCCTGGCTTACCCCGATTATTAGGAAATCAATGGCAACCCGGGATCATCATCATCAACCCATAGTCTCACGACCGTAGGGGCATATAGATGCTTTCCGAACAATCAGCCTCCACTGTTCTCTGTCTCTTGCTTTCTTCATAATTTCACTAATCTCCAGCATTGTCCACTCTTTTATGTTATTTATCCACTGTTTCTCTGGTCTGCCTCTTCCTCCTTTTCCTTCTAGCATCCCTTCCATGATCATTTTGGCCAAACTTTTGTCCTGCCTAACAAGGTGCCCAAACCATTGGAGCTTCCTTTTCCTTACAGTTCCCAAATAACCTTTCTGATGTACCAGTTGTTGCATCTATTTGATTTTTAATACTCTCATTTGCGACGTGTGCAGTATATGGAATCTGTAACATGTGTCTGTAGCACTTGAATTCAAAATTCTCTATACTTTCCTCCATTTCTTTACTCAGCGTCCAGGACTGGCAGCCATATAATGCAATTGACGTTATTACCGCTTTCAACAGTCGCACTTTGGTGTTTACCGTGATCTTTTTATTTCTCCATATCTTGTTATACTTTATCATAGATGCTAATGCCATTGCCAATCTGGTCTTAATTTCTTTTTCACATCTAGCATTATCGGATATGTAAGCTCCTAAATATTTGAAATCATTTACTTTCTCTATGGTATGGTTTCCGACTTGGATGTCAATGTTGTCTGCGTCTTGCATGTTGTTTTTCTTCCCAATCTGCATAATCTTACACTTTTCGCCATTAATCTCCATTCCCATTTTTGCTGATGCCTTATCTAACCTCTCCGTTAGTTCAGATAGCTTTTCCATTGAATCGGTAATCAAAGCAATATCGTCAGCAAATCTCAGGTTAGTGATTGGTTTTCCATTTATCGATACAGCTGTTTCAAAACCTTCTAAGGCCTCTGACATTATTTGTTCAAGAAATATGCTGAATAGATAGGGTGACAGCAGACACCCTTGTCTTACGCCAACTGTTGACTTAAACCAGTCCGTCAATGTGTTATCAACTTGCACGGTGCTCTTTGTATCATCGTATAAAGCCATTATCATATCAACAAGCTTGTGATCAATGTTGTGCTTTTTCATTACGGCCCATAATGCTTCTTGCCACACTCGATCAAATGCCTTTCTATAATCTATGAAATTGTGATATAAGGTCTTGCCTTTTTCTTTGAACTTCTCACATAATAATCTTAAGTTGGTAATCTGCTCTGTTGTACTTCTCCCCTTACTAAATCCCGCTTGTTCTTCAGCTATTATTTGTTTGATTTGGGGTTTTGACCGACTTAATATTATACGTAGTAACACTTTACTTGGATGACTTATTAAACTAATCGTTCTGTGGTTCTGACATTTCTTAAGATTTCCTTTCTTAGGTAATTTGATTAGTATTGATTTTGTCCACTGTTCTGGCCATTTGTTCTTTTTCCATGCTTCATTACAGATCTTCAACATTACTTTGTGCATTTCTTCCCCTCCTGCCTTCAACAGCTCCGCAGGAATGTTGTCGATTCCTGCTGCCTTACCATTTTTTAGACTATTTATTGCTTCAGTAACTTCACTAGGTAAGATTTCTAGATCTCCTCTTTCCTCAACCCTTGCCGCTTCTTTCTTCAGCATTTTTAGATATTCAGTGTCAGTATTGATCTCATAATTGTATAGCTCTTGGCAGTATTCATACCACTTCTTGCATACTTCCTCAGGTTTGGTCAGCAATACACCATTTTTGTCCTCAATAACAGACATTCTTTTTTCTGATTTCTTGGTTAATTTCTGGACGATTTCAAAAGCTTTTTTACTGTTGTTGTTATTAAGACTGTTTTCTATTTTTTCACATTCTTTATTTATCCATTCTTCTCTGGCTTCCTTGATAGCTGCTTTTATGTTGTTATTAACTGTTCGATACTCACTCATCTTCTTGTCACTTTTCCCTTTTTGATTTTTCAATGACCTTCTCTTGTCACACAGATCTAAGATTTTATTGTTAATCCATGGATCCCTTGCTTTCCTCACCTTGCCTAGTACTTCAAGGGCAACTTCTTCCGTGCCCTTGACGAAATTATCCACGATTTCTTGCATTTCAGTCATTTTTGATAACAGTGCGAACTTTCCTCCAACTTTTGCTTCGAATTCTGCTCTTACATTAGGGTCATTCAGTTTTTCAAGGTTAAACTTTATTCTTGGGTTTGATGTCTTTCTGTTTTTCCTCAGTCTAATTTGTATTGTCATCATCACTAAATCATGATCACTTCCTATATCTGCTCCAGGAAAGCTCCTAGTCTTGTTAGCTCTAATGCTAGTTCTGTACGGTTTTTGTACTAATATATAATCAATTTGGTTCTTGTATTTATCGCCAGGTGAATGCCATGTTGTTCTCCTTGATATTTTGTGGTTGTGAATTGTGTTCGCAAGAATCCAATTATGAGATTTTGCAAATTCTAACAACCTTTCTCCTCTTGCATTTGTTCTACCAACGCCATATCTACCAACTACCTCCCCCCAAATATCATGAGCATCAATTCCAACCTTCGCATTCCAGTCACCTTGTATTATTAATATATCTTTCTTTGGTGTTTCTTTTATTGTGTTTTCTAACTCACTGTAGAACCTCTCAATCACATCATCATCATATGAAGTTGTGGGCGCATAGACTTCAATAATTGTAACATTTTTGGGCTTTCCACGTAGTCTTATTGCGGTTATTCGATTGGATACCGCTCTGAATTCCATCACTGCATTTACATCTTTCTTATGCACAACAAACCCTACCCCATTTTCATGCTTTTCACTTCCAGAGAACCAGATCTTGTGCCCTTCGTCAGTTGTAATCTCACCGAAACCTGACAGCCTTGCCTCTGCAAGCCCAACAACATTCCATTGATATTTCTCTAATTCATAGACCAATTCACTGATCTTGCCTTTTGCATGTAGAGTTCTTACATTCCAAGTACCAACTGTTATTTCCTCTTTGGCTATTTTGAATGCCTTTCCATTAACTTTTGCTGCAGTAACTAATTTTTCACCCCTAGCCTGCAGATCACTAAGGAGCGCGGCCGTTTTTATCCTGGGCCCCGACCGATCCAGTATGAGATTGTCTTGTTTGTGCTGCATCATATATGTTTCACAGGCACCCGTTGAAAAAGAAACAATTTCAACAGGTTCAAACTTGGCGGTGCCTATCTCCTCTCCAAGAATGGCAATGTCCTCTAACTGGGCATTACTGCCAGCCTTTGCCCAAGACGGGTCCTCAGCCTGCCAGCATGCTGTTTCACCGTTGGATTCCTTATAGTCATCTCATCCGCTTCCACAGCTATTGATGCCTTGCCTTCCAACATCAAATCGTACCCGGAATAGGCTGAAGAAAATGGCAACTCAGAATCCTGAAATGTGGTCTCTCTATACCAAGCAACGTAATAGAGTAACAAAAGAAATCAGAAATTCTATTCAGGATCACTATAAAAATTTAATCAATGAAAGTAATGGGGACCCGAAAAAAATGTGGAAGACAATAAATCGGGTCTTGGATAAAGATGTTAAATCCACAAACCTCTCCGCCATTGAAAGTGAAGGCAAAACTTTGACAAAAGAACATGATATGCTTCAGGCTCTTAACCGTCACTTTGTTTCAGTTGGACCTAATCTTGCAAAACAGATTAGTTCCAAATCTGATGATGACTGCCTGAAGCATATCATCCCAGAAAACAGAGAAATGCTTTTTCAAACGGTAGATGAGGAATATGTCCTGAATGCAATAAATCGGCTAGAGAAAGGAAAAGCATCCGGTCCCGATAAAGTAACGATAACGTTGGTAAAAGACGCGGCCAGTTCCATCGCTTATCCTTTCATGCTGATTTATAACGCATCACTTATGAATGGCATCTTTCCAGATATTTGGAAACTAGCGAGGGTCACCCCTATTTACAAATCGGGCCCTAAAAGTGATACAAACAATTACCGGTCCATATCTATAATTTCTGTGTTCTCGAGGATGTTAGAGCGGCTTACCCACGACCAGCTGTTTGAATTTCTCAAAACAAACAAACGACTAACGAGTAACCAAGCAGCTTTTCGCAAGCATCACTCCACAATAACCTCGCTGATTGGCAGCACTGACTTTGGTATGAGAGCATAGATCACAGCAAAGTCAACCTTACTGTATTTCTTGACCTAAAGAAAGCTTTCGACACAGTCGACCATAGCGTATTAATGAAAAAATTGCGTGCATATGGGATGAGAGGCAAGTCTGGGGATTGGTTTGAATCCTACCTAACAAACAGAAAACAATTTTGCTCCCTAAATGGTTTGCATTCAAAAGCTAAAAAAGTTACCTGTGGCATATCACAAGGGTCATGCCTAGGCCCTCTTCTTTTCATCATTTATCTGAATGACCTTGAAGAGTGCCTGCAATTCTCACGAGCTAGCATCTATGCTGATGACACTAGTTTGACAATTGCTTCTAGTAATTCAGTAAAATTGGTCGACGATGCACACCGGGAGCTTCTCAATATCTCAGAGTGGATGAGAGTGAATAAACTAAGTCCTAATCCCAAAAAAACTGAATTCATGGTAATAGGACACCCACTCAAGACTAGGAGTCTTGACCTTCCAGAGGTTCTAACGTTGGATGGTTCTGATATAAAAAAGGTTGGTCAAGCGAAATCCCTTGGCATCATTATTGACGAAAGCCTTACCTGGGATGAGCAATACAGGCGTGTAAAGGGCAAAATGAGTGCTGGTCTTTCAGCTCTAAAACGACTTAAAAATATTTTACCACAATCTCAGCTTTGCAGTGTGTATTATGCTCTTGTCGAGAGTCATCTGCGTTATGGCGACGTTATTTGGGGTAGCTTGTGTAAAACAAAATTAGCTGCTCTTCAACGTCTTCAATATCGAGCATGGTCAATAATAGAGAATGCAAAAATTAAAGATCTTTGGTCTAGTTCCTGGCTAAATGTAGAAAATATTATCCGTTATGACAGGAACGTGATGACCTACAAGATCGTAAACAGATTATGTCCTCAAAACCTTTTTGATAAATACTTGCCCAGATCATGTTTTTCTTCATACAATACGAGAAATTCTCAGGATCTTCAAATCCCTAGATGCAGGACAGAGTTTTTCAAAAAGAGTTTTCACTATGCATTGCTGAAAGTCTGGAATGATACACCTTCCACGATTCGTGAGCTACCGACTTTAAATCGTTTTAAACAAAGACTAAAAACGCATTTAAAGGGCTAGACTCATTTTTAAAAAACGACTCCCTGGAACAACAGCAGATTAGGAATGTAGGATTTTAGGCTTTTTAGGAATTTGATTTCTAGATTTAAATTTGTAAGTAGGTTTTTTATATTAATTGCTGAAGGGTTTTTTTTCGTGTATAAATAATTTTAAGTGAAATGAAATGAAATGAAAAGGTAATGATAGACAACATTTTCATTGCTGTAGACGCCTCTCAATCCTGATTGATTTGAAGGATTTTCCTCATTTGCTAGCTTTTCGGCCCCATCATGGCCATGCTATTGCTTGAAGCATCGATTGTCCTTATGATCTGGTCAGTGTGTATTCCAATACCAGAATGCCCTCCCGCCACTGCGGCAGAGCGGCATGAAGGAACATTATCCGCCAGTGGTTTTGGTGTGAAATTTATACTGTTTCAACTGCTGGGAAATTTGGTTAATTATTTAATTAGAATTTTGGAGTAGATATTCATGTTATCCAATTGATGGTGGAAATTTGTGGCAAGACAAAATTTTACAGTATGCAGCCTATGGGCGCCAGCGGGAGGGCTAGGGACCTATAGCCCCCTTCTCTAATTGATGGTGGAAATTTAGGGCAGACAGAATTTACAGTATGCAGACTATGGGCGCCAAGGGGAGGGCTAGAGGGACCTACAGCCCCCTTGGCTGTTGGAAGCATGTAGCCCCCATGTCATAGGAAATTTCAGTTTCTATTGGAGGAATTTTGGCAAAATGATGTACGCAAACTGCATTTTTTAGCCATTTCAGCCCCTGGTAGGAAGACTGTAGGAAGCTGTGGAAGCTCCTACTCCTCTGTCAGAAGATTTCTGGGCAACCCCTGTCTCAAAGTAGATTTATCCCAAACATTTCAAGAAGTATTTGCAGCACAGGTTATGGAAATTTCAAACAAAGCTGTAGATTGTATCGTATCATAACATTTTTCTAAATTTTTTCCCAAAAATATGCATAACGCAGTGGTAGTAAAATAAATTGAAGGTGTAAGCAGAAAGTAAACTGTTAAAGGCGGTTAGAGTAAACATAGATACTCTGTTATGAGATGCAAGAACATGTTGTTGTAGCCTGCGTGCAAACTATACCTAGGGAAAAGGTATAGTCTGCGCAACGCCGCTCGCTGTTGTGTAGTACGTGCTTCAGCATTTATGTGATAACAAAGAAAATGCATTGTTGCAACAGCCAATAATATCGCTTTCCTGCACAACAAGGAAGCAATCAGATTTGAGAACGGCTATCATGTGATTAAATCTCAGGCTTCGCTTTGTGCTCTAAGCAAATTACGTTAACAACACAGTACTCTGGAATTTTAAGTACCCTACAGCAGACAATACAAAAACGCTGAGTAGAAAGGGCAATTCAAAATGCAATTGAAATGAAATGCTGACTCATATAATACTTGATATTGAGCGGTGTTGTGCAGACTATACCTTTTCCTTCGGTATAGTCTGCACACAGGCTAATGTTGTTGTAGCTGCAGACGGCAAGCTGCAAAAATTTGTATAGCTCATAGACAAAATCGGCTAAGGTTTGTTTAGACCCATTTCAAATCATGTGATCAATCTCTTGATAAAACATCTCTTGATTTCTCCGACAAATTTCATGCCATGCAAAATTGTGCCATGAACGCAAAAAGTAGCATAGTACCAAAACATCCCATGGGCATGGTCATATGACTTGAAATGGGTAAAACAAACCTTAGCTGATTAGGTCTATTAATGGAAGTTTTCCAAGCTGGCCTGGAGTAACCTTTCAAGTAGTATATATTACAAATAGCCAATTTTAAGAGTATCTAATTTCTACCCTCTTTGGTATAACTGCCACTTATAACAAACAGTTAGTCTCATATTTTAAAGATTGAGATGAGATTTTTTAATGCAAAATAGTATTTTGATGGCAAAAGAATTATGTGCGGTATGGAAACAGCTCATAAACAAACAGTTATTATTGAGGTGGGATGTGTAGTGGTGATCAGGAGATCATAAGTCCATTTTCATTATCAATTTCTATTCTTTTAAAATTATGCATAATGTGTGCATATTATGCGATCTTGGTTGTCTAATGTAAATGCAGCATTTGTAGTTTGCGCCATATGCAATGTACAGTAATAATGTGTTGTCCTTCTTGATTATGAACATGAACATTGGTGTCCAAATTAATGTTCCATACAGTGCTCCCTTTTATTGATTGTTGAAATTCATGGAACAAAGATTTCAAGATCGGTCTCACAAAAAAATGTTGCAAAGGTTTATATGCTTTATACCCTGTATTTAGGATTTTACTTTTTTCATTTCCCTTTGGTTCCTGGAGACCAGATTGGAATGCATTGCATGATTTGGCCTCTGCGTACTGAGAGTGAAAGAAAATGAAAGGTGCAAGCACAAGTAAAGTTTAAAGGCTGTGAGGGTAAAAATAGATCCTTATCAGATGCAAAGAACCTTTGTTGTACCTGCAAGCTGCAAAAGTTGTACACCTTATGAATGCAAGTTTTCTAAGCTGGCCAGCAGATCAGACTGCTACCTTGCTAAGGTTTCAGGGCACCCAATTTCTAGACACTTTGATGCAAAAAACTTTAAGGAAAAGTGGGCTGTATTTTTCAAATGATAACATGGGATCATTTGATGCAAAATGAAGTATTTTGGTGACAAAAGCATTATCTGGGGCAGATCTCTATTGAATTAGCAAGACTTTGATGTTACAATTAAGGTTGAGACAATAAACTAGCTATTATCACTGTCAAGGGGTGCTTCTTGGAATGATCATACTAGGATGCAGATCTTGGCAATCTGATCAAAGTGCACAACTGCACCGCATATGGATTCCAGCCATAAGTTGAAAACAATTGACTGTACTTTCCTTTGATCCAGTGTTAGAATTTATGTAACAATTATTTCAGGATCAGCTTGACAAAAATATGCTGTGAAGAAGTTCCACTGACAAACTGAAACATGATGCAAAGTCAAGAACTCACTGCATTTCTTATATTGTTACAATATTATGAAACAAATATATGCAGGTCAAGCATATGATGTGAGATGTAAGCTCATGGTACCAGCCACAGCACATTGACCAACTTTATTGTAAAAAATTCTTTGAATTCTTAACATTTTCAAGAATCCTTCACTTTCTTAAGGATTTCTCCTTTCTGTTGTAAAATTTAAAGAACTGGACACTTCTGTGCATCACAAAAAGAGGTTTGTTTTATAGCTGGTGTGGCAAAATGAAATTAATGACAATAATCTGTTGTATAAAATTGTTCAAATCCAAACAAAAACAAATTAAAGATGCTATGTGAGCTGATTTTGTTGTGGTTGAGAAAAGGGTGGTAATAGACCATTTCGACAATTAAATTAGAGACTGGGGAGAGCGGTTTGTTCTGGTAAATGGCGGATACAGTTCTGGTAATGGCTGCCACAGAGCGAGCCCGTTGAAGTGAATATAAACATGACAATCGCTACTGCATAAGAACACAGCAATAGAGCTGTCAAAGGATTTAGTCAAATACCTGTCCATGCGAAATACAAACAAACGTGCATTTTATCTCTATTCGCAACTGATTTCCTTTTCAACCTTTATTTCAGTGCTGCAAACAGCAATGCTTGCTTCGAGTTTAGGCCCTTTCCGCATAACTTGACGAAATACATGATATATTTGAAGTCTTTAAAATAAGAAAGCTTACCCTGACTGCGATTTTCAAGAGAATGGAATTCAACTGAAGTTTTTAACTTCAAATGTCCTTTTTGAATTCTATTAGAATTGACGGGAGGAAAAACTTCAAACATACTTTGAATTTTCTTAATCTGCCGGTTGAACATACGTCAAAACTGATATTTCAAAACTGAAATTCTAAAACAGTGCCGATGCGGTAGCGATCCTCGCCACAACTTGCAAAACTTAATGCTCACATTGTATTCACTGCAATGGCCCAACTACACGGCATCCATTTACAAGAACTATATCCGCCATTTACCAGAACAAACCGCTCTCCCCAGTCTCTGGTTTCAATTGTCGAAATCGTCTATTGGTTCATACTGCAATGGATTATTTTGTCAAAATGCAAACAATCGTTCACTTGGCCAAATGTGCAGTCTTCCTATTTTCTTACTCTTTCAACTTACACCACAGAAACACTGCATGAAGGCTAGCGCACTGGGCATTTGCTGATGTTCACATGCTTATAGGCAGTTACGGTGAATCACAGCCATTTTTGGGTGTGAATTGTGGCAAGAAAATATTATTGCTTTGTGAATGAACTTAAGAACATGAAATTAATTTTAGAAACAGAAGGGGATGTCACAATCAACCTTCTAAACAACAGACTACACAAAATTTTCCAATTTGAAGGATGCATAACAAGAAGTTTGCATCCACAATTACAACTATTTATTGTACATTTAGCATGGGTTATGAGATACTAGGAAGTTAAGCGCTCGCTTCACTCGCGCTTCAACATTCCTTGCTCTGCGGAGAGCTTTCAAGGAATATCTCATAATCCATGCTGAATGTACGGTAAGACCGAAAAGTCGGAGATGTCGGAGATGTCGGAGACGTCGGAGAAAACTCTCAAACTTTTTCATCTCTGACTTTTCGTTTTTGCCCTATATGCCAGAAACGAAAAATCGGAGATGTCAGAGCAGGGATTTTTCTCCCTTTAATTCAGTGGATTTTGATTGTCAAATGCCTTTCTTTTGGGGCAATTTTTGATGCTCCATGGAAGGGACGTTCTACCATAGCCTCGGAGATTTTGCTCCGACTTTTCGTTTGCCCTATATGCCAGAAACGAAAAGTCGGAGACGTCGGAGCAGGGGGATTGTTCTCTTTTTTTATGGAACCATTCAAATTGCTCTATGTTTTCATTTGTTATATGATTGATGAAGAATGCGAACTTTTGTGCATTGTACACAACAAGTGTGTAAACTGTGAATCTTTCCAGAAGCAATATAAACCAGAAGCAGCTCCAGATTGTCTTCAGAAAATACACATATGAATTTGCCACTGTACATCCATCTTAAGACAAACTCTCATATGACACTAAATCCCAAAACTAACGTGATTCTATGGGCTTCTCCAAAGCCTTAGCATGCCAACCTCAGTGACACCTAAAAATGTGGGCAACAAGAGCTTTCTCAAGCCTCTTGCGCCCATAACCAATTCGTCCGACGTTAGCCTTTCTAATCCATTGCTTTTCTCTAAATCTAACGATGCAGGCAGTATTTATACAAAAAAGCTACTCTAAAACATAACAAATAAACATGACAATGCATTTCTAGAATTAACGAAATGTTGCAAGAAATAACGCAATGTTTCTAAATTTGGGAGAGGGATAATCGCGACTTTGCAAATAAAACAGCTTAGGTAGGGCAAATCTCTAATCCTGGTAAACAAAAGAAACAAAGGTCGGGGGAATGCATGCGGTAATTCTAATGCCTTTCTAACGCAACAGGGGATTCCTTTTGATACAAATAGGCATACGTAATAGACGACTTTCAGCAGATTACGAAAAGTGACGCAAACGGGCCTAAGCAAATTCTTCAAACAAGGGCCTAAATCTAAATCTATAGTTTCTTATAAGGGAAATCCTTATAAGTCCAAAATTAGCCGTATTACATACCTCCCCATCGAGGAAAAGGAATCGTCCTCGATTCTACATGGACTATTAAACAAAGAAAGCCTAAAACAAATCTGCTAACTACATATCTACAAAATAAAATTAACGAATGTTCAGTCTCTCACATTGATTGTCCGTGGTCTTCTTCATAAACGATGCAACAAATGAATTTCCGTCGAGTGTTCAGGGTGTTCGAGCTCTTTAATCTTACAGACAAGTGTTCGTCGCCTTCCTCGTTCGAAATTAATGCTCTCTAACAAGTTCCAATAAAACATATAATGCGTGTTAAGGGTGTTCGTTTCTCTTCAGGTTACACCAGAGCATACGTCGCCTTTAGCAATATGTTTCTTGGACGTCAATGTCCGAGCTTAAAAAGTGTCGACTTTTCCGTGTCAAAAATAAACCATGTTACCTAATTACGTTCTTTCGTTGTTCTAGCCAAGTTCGCTGCTTTCTTTGATCTTACACGTTGGGTTCGGGGTCTGTTTCCAGCACCTTCTTTAATCCCGCTTCTGTCACCAAATGTAAACTGTGAATCTTTCCAGAAGCAATATAAACCAGAAGCAGCTCCAGATTGTCTTCAGAAAATACACATATGAATTTGGCACTGTACATCGATCTTAAGACAAACTCTCATATGACACTAAATCCCAAAACTAACGTGATTCTATGGGCTTCTCCAAAGCCTTAGCATGCCAACCTCAGTGACACCTAAAATGTGGGCAACAAGAGCTTTCGCAAGCCTCTTGCGCCCATAACCAATTCGTCCGACGTTAGCCTTTCTAATCAATTGCTGTTCTTCAAATCTAACGATGCAGGCACTATTTATACAAAAAAGCTACTCTAAAACATAACAAATAAACATGACAATGCATTTCTAGAATTAACGAAATGTTGCAAGAAATAACGCAATGTTTCTAAATTTGGGAGAGGGGTAATCGTGACTTTGCAAACAAAACAGCTTAGGTAGGGCAAATCTCTAATCCTGGTAAACAAAAGAAACAAAGGTCGGGGGAATGCATGCGGTAATTCTGATGCCTTTCTGACGCAACAGGGGATTCCTTTTGGTACAAACAGGCATACGTAATAGACGACTTTCAGCAGATTACAAAAAGTGACGCAAACGGGCCTAAGCAAATTCTTCACACAAGGGCCTAAATCTAAATCTATAGTTTCTTATAAGGGAAATCCTTGTGTCCAAAATTAGCCGTATTACAAGTGGAACGAGAAACCCACGCTACTAGAATCTCATTTCTGGTACCTCCATGAACTGCGGCTAGCCAGTGATGGGCTGGGTGCCGCAAGTGATTAACTTTCCGAATGTGTTGCTCACAAACCTCTAAAATGGCCGCAGCCAGCGATCGACATGACTCACAACATTTCCGTGGAAAGGTTTCAGTGATGCAACCGGCGTCGTGGGAATAACTTGCAAAAACTCATTCATTAGAAAAAAGTAGCATCATTTTTTAAGAAGGAGGTATAACATTATTTCCTGATAAATTGTGCTTGCAATTTCATCTGTAAAATGTTGTCCTTTCCGCTATGTTTAACTTTAAAATTTACCTTCCCAACTTTCTCGAAAATTTTGCTTGCTTGCTTGACATTTTGCTTGCAATTTTGAGACTATCCTTTCCCAATTTTCTTAAAACTTCAAAGATTCCAAGGGGCTTTGCCCTGGACCCCAATGGGGCTCACAGCGCCCCCCATCCCCAGCTGGTCTGTGGCAAAAATTTGTTCGCTTTGCTCACAAAGTTTTGTTTCCCTAGTACCATCTTACATCGCGTGCCAGCCGCCACTGTTCTGAAAATAGGACTTTTATGCACAAACAAGTTGATTTCTTGTCCTCAGATAATTTTTTTTTGGTTGATTGAGAGAAAGTTGGGAAGTACAGCAGACAAAAACAAAAATTTTGATAATGGGATCAGGTCAAGTGAAATGTGCAACTCATTTATTCTCTTTCCCGTCACTTGACCTGACCCCATCATCAAAATTTTTGTTGTTGTCTATTTCCCGACTTTCACTTGATCAACCAAAAAAGAATTATCTAATGACAAGAAATTGACCTGTTTGTACAAAAATGCTAGTTTCAGACATAATCAGTTTTGAGCTATTACAGATCAAAATGTGAGAGGAGTGGACATTTCATCAAGAGGCCCCCCCCCCCATAGTACCCCTGGATAACGGATTCACGTGTTGATTTTTCGTTTTTCACGCCATCACGGACTATAAAACAGCATTTTCACGTTCACGCCGCAGAAATTTTAGGAATGCTGCAGAAAGATATTTCTATGTAAATACATCGCTGGCGAAGACACACGAGGGAAAGTAGGGTAATTTTAAGATGGATTGTCGAAGTTTCGGAGCCAAAACTGTGAGTGAAATGAGATAAATAGGGGTCCAGGGGCTTGCCCCGGAAAACTTTTCGAGTATTAGCCTTCTAGAACATCGAAAAACGCCGTATTGTGGAACTTAAAGCCTGGTAACCTATCATTTGCTTCTAAGAAAATGTCGATTTTCACTCAAATAAACTGCATCTTTTACTTTGCCGGTGGCAATTTGAGTAGTACCATGTATTATTTTTAGGTAACTCAGAAATCCTTCATGTAAGATCAATGCTCTCTTTATCTAATGCTTTCTAGGAGACAAATATCTCTATATGGGGTAGATTGCGAGTAAATGGAGTAGAAATGGGGGTCCGGGGGCTTGCCCCCGGAAAATTTTTTGAGACTACACCCTTCAGAATGACGGAAAACAGCATTTCTTTGTGAAATTTCAAGGCGCAATCACGTGCTTTAAAAGTCCATTTCACGAGATAACGACCAAATTTTTGGCAAATCACGCTGCACGACAGAGTCTTCGATCACGAATTCACGAGTCAAAAATATCAAAATCACGAAATCACGCGCCCAAATTAGCCAAATAACGCTTCACGTACAAATATGGGGGGCCTCCATCAACAATATAGCGCGTTAAAGGTTTTGCTGTTCAAACTTGATGAAATAATCAATTTATTCTTGCTAAGTTCGTTGTTCACATGCAACCTATCGAATGTTGGACTTATCCAGTTTTGGTTCATCATAGAAACTGCAGAATTTGTGAGTATCTTGTGACTTAACATTTTGTTTGTGAAATTATTGGTAGGGGTTTCTTTTTTGAGTTTACTTCAGGAATTTGGCCCTTCATAGGACTATAGTGCTTCAGATAACCCTCTCAGCGTTGTACGAGATACTGCCCCTTTTGATTGTTGTTCAGCACCAAAAATTTTATTCAGATATGCATGGAGTCGTCTACGAATCAATATTGTTTGCCTTTTTTGCAACAGATTGTGATGTTAATCGTGATCATTTGGTTTTCCAATTTGGAAGGAAGGTTTTGGAAAAAGTACCACCTGTACACACGTACACAACCTAGCTAGGTAGAACCCTTGAAACACAACTGTCAAAACTATCATTATACAAACCAAAACGAGATTACCTGTTCTTGTTATCGGTTGTTATCGGTCTTGTTTCTTCTGTACTGATATGTGGATGCAAATACAGCAACAGCCTGCAAGCTTCCTGTGTTAGCTACCGTGTGTGCCGTGGTAACTCGTGATCATTGTGGCAAGAACAGCCTTCTATCAAGGACAGAGTGGACCAATGGCTGGCCAGGGCCAGGCTTCCATACATGCGGAAAGAAACAGCTGTGGCAGCTCGCAGGAGATATGTCAGGGGGTTGGATAAAGTGTGTGAAGATGCTGGAAACAAATTTCCTGCTCGAGTGTCGGCATGCTAGGCCGTTTGGGTGCCTCACTCGGGTTTCGCTAAGCCACACAACATATTGAATTTGAAAGCTGTGCTCTGACAGTGAGGATTCGTCCAGGCCAAGGAGCCTTCAAGTGGGAAAGATAGATCGAAATTTACTTGCTGCATGGTGAGTATGAGTAACCTGAGGCTGCGAATCGAGGACATGACAAATTCAGAGGTTCCTACCATGTCGTTAAAAAGCTGGCAGCAGGCCTTGACTTATTAACATACATTGGAATAAGAAATTTGAAGAAACATGCGGTCTCTTGTGCTGTTTTCTGTTAGATATTCTTGTGACACAGAGTCAGCTGAGCATTGTACTGATTTCATTAAAGTGCATCAGGCCTAGTAGTCTAGCTAGGCCTTAAAACCTCAATCTAAGGCCAAGGGTACCATCGTTCGGTTTTTGTTCACTGTTTTAAACAATGTCTAGTTGTTTAGTGTGGGAAAGAAGATGCAGAAGTCATCTTCTTGTTCCTTATGTCCCATTTGTAGATGGTTAGATGCTATCAGGTAAAAAAGTGTACTCAGAGTGTTGAAATCAGATGTCTCTGGACTCTGCCTGAGAGCTACATGTTTTATGTTGCAGTATTTTTTATTGTTTTAGCCAGCCTGTTTTCAATTAGGTGCTTTTACCTGATAGAATCTAACCATTTGTAGATGGTTAGATGCTATCAGGTAAAAACGTGTACTCAGAGTGTTGAAATCAGACGTCTCTGGGCTCTGCCTGAGAGCTACATGTTTTGTGTTGCAGTATTTTTTATTTTTTTAGCCAGCCTGTTTTCAGTGTGTAAACTTCATGGCTTCTATGGTTTTTGGTTTTCAGAGTGTTTGTTGGTGGACTCACTGCCAACTCAAGAATTCTCCATCTTAGAGATTTGCTGAGATTTGGAAGGCCATTAAGGTTCTAATGGAAACAATTGGAATGGATACTTTTAATTATTATTGGTGGATTTTGCAATCATTGTAAACGTTCCTCTGTTGGATCAAAATAATCTCACAAATAGATTATATCTTTTTCTTTCCTAAGCTTTGAACTTCATTGTAACTGCACTGAGTCATGCTATACTGTATACTTGAGATGTTATACATGTATGTATAGGTATGTTGAAACAATAGATCCCTTGTTTATTGGTGTTGTGGAAGTTGCTGTACACACAATACTATGTACCAGTTTTTGTAATATGAAAATGGGCCTTGTGCAGCATTTCGCATGTCTTGGTTAGTTTGGGCGTGCGATGGTGTGCGATACTAAAGTGGTGATTTTTTCATAATGATTACCATTATTGTTTCCCATTCTTGTTTTCAAGAAATATGAGGTGGTGCTGTCAAGATGACCTTTCGTATTGTAAACTAATGGAAATTAAGAAAATTGATTGAGAAAATTGATTGAGAAACCTTAAACAGAGGCCTAATCTTTTGAGTAAGGTCTGCAAATCGATGATGACTTGTGTTGATGTTCTTGCTCTTGCACAAATATGCTAATTCATAGACCCTACAGTTGGTTTAAGTTTGCCATTCGAGGTCTTTTCAGACTTTTCGGAAAGAAAGTCCTCCTACATGAACTCAATGAACTTCTGTGGTACAAAGTTGCAAAAATGTTTTCTCGTTGTGTTTGTTTGCACTCTCTTTCGCACTCCATTTTCAAGTTGGAGAAAATCAAAACAGTTACGCCATCCAGTCTCCCGTTTTCTCGTTTTATGAAGTGTGAAGGTCAATTGAAACCAAATGAAGGTTACACAGAAGTTATTAACAGATTTGAGAAGGAGATGAGAGTTGAGAGTCCACGCTGTTGAAATAAAACCAAACTTTGTAAAATTACCGGAAGATAACGAAAACTTGTAGTGGCCCTACTCCAGAGATACACCCTATAAAGGTTTTGTGCCAGTCAAATTAATGTGAGTATTATTGATCATTCTCCGTTGTCACTCCCTGATCTTTCACAACCGTATTTCAACAAGGAACATCAACAAAGAAGAAAGAAAGATAGATGAACGGCTATGAAGAAACTTCTGTTGGAAAATACAACACTTTGTAAATCTTTTAAAGACAAATTCATTCTCCACATCTTTGAGTTCTTTATAGGTTTCTTGTTGCATCCATTGCTAAGACAAATGAATAAATATCTAAACGTTCGTAATGTTGCATCTTGCTTGTTTCGCCAATGAGCTGACCTTTGCAACAAATGGTTTCCTATTGTGAAGAACTCAAAACGCTATCAGCAGCAAAATTGTAGGAACATCGAGGGATAAATAAAGGAGCATCTTACTTCCAATTCTACTGCGCAAGTTATGTCTCTGCAAAATTTTTGATTGAAATTTTTGCGAAATTCGGAAAATTTCCGATTTGCCTATGCGACATTTCGCACGCCTTGGACAATTTAGGCGTGTGCGGAGGCGTGCGCGTGCGATCGCACGCCTCATATTAGGAAGACTGTATGTACAGGCTGTGAAAACCTGAAGTCTGGGTTTACCCGCCATAAACCTGACAAAATATTCCACCCAGTCAAGTAGAGTCAAATAACACATAGGTATCAGTTTTCATTAAGCCTCCTAATTCGTAAATGATATCCTGGCCAAAATTACCTTGGCCCAAAATGTGAAAGGCGTCAACTTGAAATCTAACAAACAATATCAGCCATGTTTAAACATAAGATGAGTGAAATTTCTTTCCACAATATACAGGGGGAGGAAGATGAGCTATATGTGTACTGCTGAGACCTTGTATCCTCTTTAAAGCACTCATGGTTTGATTGAACCCTACCAATTTTATTTTATCCAAATGCATTTAAAAGTCTAAAATGATTTTTATTTCTGTCCCCCAACAATTTCTATGTATGTATGTGTGCATGTATCTATTTGCCACAATAAAAGATTTACAAGTTGTTATAATACAAATAAAAAATAGATATATACATTTATAATTTACTGTATAAAAGCAAGAAACATAAAGGAAAACACCCCTAATTAAAGTGGCAGGGATAGCATTTAAGGGTCATGCTGACCTTATTGCCATAATGGTCCCCCTAGAGGTGCTGGTACAACAATAAAAAATGAAAGAAAAGAAAGAAGGAAGGAACTGTAGTTGTTTTTGCAGTTTCCATTACCATGTATCCTATTCTTGCCACTGCAGTTAAGAGGATTTTTCAGGTTAGATAGAAAATTGATTTGATCATGTTTTTTGTTTTATTTGTTTTTTTTTTGGTTGGCGCTGTCTTGTCTCATTAGCCTCCCATTGTAGATGTTTTGAATATTACAAAACAATACTTCATAGTTATAAAAACATCTACAGGCCCTACAGAAGAGCAAATAACAGCCATTCTCAAATTCTTTAGGGCAGGGGCGGCTGGCCCTGCTATTAGTGCTATTAGTCTTATAGCAGTTTTTTTCCAAAGATTGCACAATGTATTTGTCCATATTCACTTGGCTGTGTTGTAGGACCTTTACAATCAGTTACAAACAAATGATCTCAACGCTTTCAATTGGTTATTGTTGGTCTCCTTTAAGACAAAATTCCTGTTAACAATACCAATGACTTACGATGTTCCCAAAGAGTTCTCGTATTGTTGTCACTGAATCAAATTGGCCACAGCTATTAGTTTTCTGATGCTAATAGCAGCAAGCTCCTATCAAAGATACCGCAGAGAAGTAATCCCTTGTTTTCATCTGTCAGTCAAATCTTTCAACGATGCCTCAACGCAGCCATGCTATTAGTTTTCCGAATCTAATAGCACAGGCAAATCCAGTTGCAGGCCTTCCAAAGTTCGCACAAAAATTATGAAAACCTGTGAATTTATGTGCTGTTTTGTCGCTAAACTCAACAGGTCTTCCCTTTGCTAAGAATTTTAATTTCTTTGAACAAGAGAAAAGTATCAAGGTGGAAGGCATGAAAAGAGTTGAAACTATGTTTACAAGTGTTAAACTGAAAACCAGTATGCCAAATCTTCGCTGGAAGTCATGATGATCGAGAGGATAGTACCTAATTTTGCTAGCTGGGTTTGTTGTGGCTGGTAGCTCGAAAGAATAATGTGATTAAAAACCCCTTTCCAGATGAAGAGCAAAAGCCGATCTTGGTTGGCATATGATCTTGGTCACTTCGCTTTGACCGTTCATGCCATTTGCTACCAGAATCGCAATTCTAATAGCACGGCGGCTCTCCTGAAGGCCGAAAGCCGCAAATGATTGATTCAATCTACTGCCGGATTTTAGCTCCCAGCCCTTCAAGATATCACCACAAGCCGCACTGTCTCAATTCTGTGATACCCACATTCAATCAAAGAGCGGAAGGGCACTTTGGAACTAAGTGACTCAGAACATTCATTATTTCATCAATCCTACCATACCCCTTGAATTTTCACTGAACTATTGCAGTAAGTATCTTTTGTACCAGGGCTAAACATGGTTCAATTTGCACAAAAACAAACACGCTTCAAAAACCTTTTCCTAGAAAAAGGGTGTTTCTCCGGGAGACCGAGGGGCGTAGCCTAAAAAATTTTTCCTGGGCCACGCCCCCGAACCCTCCTGAGTCTGCTTGGCCCACAATTAATAGCAACTTGTTCTTGCTCCCAGCCGCCCCTGCTTTAGGGCATTAAGCAGATTATTACCTTCAACAAGCATCACTGCCTGTGTAGATGGTCATTTTTGGCCACTTCTCATGAGCATCATTTTAAGAACACATGAAAGAAGCCTTTTGGCCTAGTTGAGCTCCTCAATGCTCTTATTTCTATTGTTTCACTAATCCTTGCCTGGCATGATGAATTAGATTTCCTACAAAAATGTATGCAGCACTGAGTGTGCCTTTTTTTCACACGTGAAGGAAAATGTTACATGAGGAATTCTTCATGTTTCTTCTTATTTCTTTCTTTGAGTGAAGTACAGTAGTGAAATCAGAATGCATGGCTTTATGGTATTTGCTACTAGCATGTTTATTACAAAAAAATCATGTTACAACTTGTTTTGTGATTATTACAAAGTACTTTGGAAGTCCTTCCAACAAAACATACTATCTACAGTATGCGCATAAGGTATTAACTAGAATTCCAAAACATAGGAAACTTCATGTTGAATGGGTGATCTTCATCCAAGGGTAGCCAAGAGGGAGTCCTCAGAGCAGCAGCTACCCCCTTTTTATAGACTTTCATTGATTACCTAGCCATTTCAGATGGTACCAAGACCAAGGACACATTTTTTAAACCACCAGCTCCCCTTTTCAAATTCTTTGGTAAACAAGAGTTTTATTGATGAGGATCACCAGTCAATACATCTCGCAAAGTTTGCTATATTTATAATTCTTGTTCATGTTTTGCCTGTGTTGAATTGGAGTTTGTGACATAACAGTAAAATTTAAGAGCCTGGCTCCCAATCCCAAAGCCAAGTTTCTCATAAGGAATATATTCACAAAGAAAATTGAGTGTTTCAGCATCATAAAACACAGAGAATTGGGATTATGGATGCATTATTTTAGACCAACACAGCACTTTTTTTGCTTTTCCAGCACCAGGTTCACTCAGGTTACACACATGTTTTTTTATAAAAGAACCGCTTATAAAAAACTCAGACTCGCAGATCGCCAAAATAATAAGAAACTACTCTTGGGTGCCTAATACAAGGGGGGACGCTCATTAATTTTCAACAATTTTAGCCACCCCCCCGGCCCTTATTAAGATTCACCCGTTTATTAATTTTGGCATAATTCAAATGTTTTCTTTTAGAAAAGAAGTCATTGCAGTGCACTTCGTAAGCTAATTCGAATGTCTTCTTTTGGGAGAAGAATTCATTGCAGTGCACTCGTAAACTAATTTGAATGTTTTCTTTCAAAACAATTGAAGAAAGAGTTATTTTTGATAATGTAAAAACCCGGTTTTTGCGCATTTCTGTCCCCCCCATTTATTATTGTTTATTAGTTTCTTTGAGGGGCTCCCACCCCCCCCATTTATTAAGACCCCCCTTGAATTAGGCACCCGAGAGTAGCATGTTCTTACTTTATTCTCACTTGTTACCTGTATTATATTACTTTGAATGTAATTGAGTAATGTCTAAGCATTAGAAAGACTTCAAAACACCTTGTTATGAAATGTTCAGGAGAACACAGATCTGATAATCTCAAGAAACTTTCAGTGCTTTCAAAAATTCTTAATTTCTCATAAAAAGAAATACATTTAAGACTAATCTATCTCATTTTTTCTTGCAGGTATGATAACATTGAATAAAGCAGATGGCATAGTAAGCATTGTCAATAAATACAAACTTATAGACCTTGGATCATAAGAATTTTTCTGTATATATAATTTGAAACTTAGATATACTGATCATTAGTGATTATGAGCTACCTTTTTTGCAGAAAGGCTACATGTAAAATTTAAGACATTGCCATTAGAAAGATTTCATTCACTACTATAAGTTGCATTGTCAGTGAAAATCACTGATTCCAGGTGTTACTATGCACAATATAGGAAACATAAATTATTATCCCTTCAATTCTTGGCAATTACTTCGAATCCTTAGAGCTCAGAATATGGCTAGAGCTGTATGCTGTCGTTACACCATATTTTGTCAGACAGAAATCTTTGCCTCTAACCCGGGGGGAGGGGTAACTTACCATGTCCATGGTACGTGGGTTGTGCCATTTTCTAAGGGTACCTTTTTCATGATAGACGCCAGATTTATGGATATGTTTTTCAACAATTTTCAACATTTTCCAAATTTATGGGTATGGTTTTTTTTTTGGAAAACTGCATTTATTGGTGAGCATTTTCAGGATTTCCAGATTTATGGGTATGATTTTCAGAAAATTTTCCGGATTTATGGCTATACTTCTCAGGAATTTGTCCGGATTTATGGGTGGTATTTTTACGATTTGAATGGCACAACCCCGTATCTTGGAAACTCAAGTGACCCCCCCCCCTCCCGGGGCCACTAATTTGCCAATGACTTGAAGGCAACAAGGACAGATTTTGTAAGACAATAGCATCGGTTGCTTTTATTGACACCTAAATTCAAAGAGATTTGCGATTGCAGACAAGGGAAATTCTCTCAAGCGCAAATTCAAAACAAACGAAGGCGCAGAGGTAGCTATCTCGCTTGTTGTGCATTCAAGAAATGGGCCTGGGCTGAAAGTTTCTTTACATCGTCAGATTATAAGTTCTGGTAGCTTCTTACGAGTTTCTTTAAGGTTCCATTATTATTCATGTTCAATACATTTCTCTTCATGGGCAGTTCAAAACAAGGTTTTTGAAGCCTTTCGTATGTTAGATACTACTCGAGTATCTCTTGATATGATACAGGGAAGGTTTGTGCAAGGCTTTAAGCCTGCATTTGCACAGAGCAGAAAGATCTAAAGTAGCCCATCGAAATTGATGGCCTACACTCGTTGCTAATAGTCGATAGCTGAAGAAACAATGCTGTGTTTGCCCATTTTCTTTGTTTTATTTATTGAGCAGCCTATTTCTTACTGCACAAGCACACTCCCTTTAAAACTAAGGTTATGTCAAAGTAAATAGTGTTACGTTAAATTTTCCTAGCACCAAGCCTTCTTAAATCTTTTGGTGATTGCGTTTCGTTTGCGTTTTGTTGCGTTTCTTATGAGCAGTTGCTAATGCAAAATACGTGTCTATATTTAAATCTCTGCTTCAAAATATTTACAATATAACACAACAATGATACACATATTCTAGAGCATGTCAACGTAATTTCAAAATTAAAGTAAATTCAAATCAGCATACCTGTGAAAGCGATGTTCTTTTGCTGTAGTACTGGAAGTTTGTGTCACAGTGAACCACTTCGTCGAGAGTCCAAGAGTAACTCAAGTAAAAAAATTTTCTTGAGAGCTATTTATACAGGTGAATTGGCTAAATATAAGACGGTCTTTACCCCCCGTTTTAAAAATGCAGAGCATTTTCCGTTGCAAGTCCCTATGCATCCTGTGCTGTCAATCACTGTTAGTCGTGAAACCTGATTGGCCAAGCATATGTGATGACGTAACCAGCAAGACTTGCAACGCAAGCAAGACTTGCCATGCTACAACCGTGAATGCTGGTTTAGGGAGTCAACACGGTCTTTTTCCTACAGTGATGAAAACGAGGCTGTTATGCGAAGGGAAACTCTTGTTTGTTAATCCGGTCTTTGTTGGTTCCAAGAACTAAAAAAAGTCAATTGGTTTCAAGTTTCCTCAATACAAACATGTGAAGATCAGACAATGGCTGCAGTCACACAGGACGTTTTTACTTGGTTTTCTCTTTTCAAAACGGCTGCCTCAACATGGAAGAAAACAATGATAGACTTTACAAAAAATTGCAACAAGCAATGGCAACAAGCAATCTACTGAATGAAATGCTGACTTCTCTGTTTTTCCCTCATTTCGAGTCACCCTAAACGGCGTGCGTCTCTAACGGCAACCCGATTGGTTGGCAGTGTTTAGTTTTTGCAACAGAGTGCCTTGTTTGCTGAGCAGAAAGCTCAAATCCTAACTGGTTGCTAAAACATGCGGAAATCATGCAATAGTAGTTGTCTTGGGAAATTTTTGTTAGCAAAATTACCTCTGTTCCTGTTCCTCCAAAGCAAATTTAGAAGTAATCTTTTTTCACTCTTTCCACAAAATGGACTGGAAAGCGAGATAATGGCCGAGAAATTAATGAGTTTCCGCATTTTTGAAACAGTTTATTCGGACAGTACACATATCTTAAAGGTCAGATAAAGCAAAAGACATTTTTATTGATTTCGATCATTTACGACCTGGAGATTTCAAAACTTCAAACGAAATTTCAATATGAGTTCAGGAACTTATCGAAATCGCCTGTCGAATTCTGTTTTTCAGTCAAATTTTCCAAAAAAACCGCGCAAGCAAAAGAGCCTGGAACTAGCAGAGGCGTGACGTGGAATGAGTCGAAGGAGTCATTGCAAAGCAGCGAGGGAATGGAGGAGTCTGTTTGCACTCACTGATTGTCAAGTCACGAAAGTTAGAAACGACTACTTACTTTGACTATCTCAAGCCAAAACGCCGAGAAAGTAGGTAGTTTATCGTCGTGGCTTTGTCAGCTTATGCAGAGAAGAATGTATGTGCACAATATTCCAAACTTTGGTGAGGACCGACTTGTCGCAGCAGTGAGCTGTGGACTGACTTGGAGAGGGAACCCTTCAGACTTCCAACAACGAAAACATTGCGGGTCTGCGCAAGAGATTTCAATCCTAACGACTTTAAACATTCATTGGCTGCTGCAAGTGCATTAGCTGCCTTCCAGAGCACCTTTCTGAGAACTCGTCGACGTGCTGAACATGAAATTATAGCTGAAATCGAATGATACACTCACCCACTCTTCGAACATGACGACACCGGATTTTGCCATATCAAGAGTAGGCCATGTGAGCACACTCATGCTCACAGATAGATAAGTGCAAGTTCTTTCTCCACATTTTTGTTTCCTTTCCTCGATAACGCTCTGGTTCTTTGCAAATTTTTTAGGTGGCCAAAGTATTGCCTCACACAAAATAGTTTGTATTTACAGATCCTTCGTAAAGCCATCCAAATGCAAATGTGCCTTCGATAGGCGCTTGTCGCTCTAATGAGGAAAATGAATCCTGATGGAAAAACAATCAAACCCTGGGGAGATCAAGGCGTGTTTTTCTGTAGTCTTTGGAAATAACACAACAGTAAAATGTTTGATCAAGACCATGACTTGATCAAGACAATCAATATTTTTAACTGCTAATTTGCATCAAAATATTTCAAAGGATGTTTTTATGTCTCCATTACAGAGGCGGTCCCACTTGAGGAGCGCAGAACACAGGAAGCTTGGCCCGACTGTGTTGAATTCACTCCTCTGCATCGAGGGAAAACTATGAGGGTGTGCCGCTCAAATACTCGATCTTTGGAAATGTTTACTGTTCGATGTGTATCTGCAATGCGGCGTCTGTTCTTCACGGTTAATTCTTCAAGTGCTTTGGGCCTCTCCAGTGATGAATTTCTTATGACTCATTCCACGTCATGACTTAGCTAGTTCCAGGCCTCTATCATCACGCGGTTTTTTGAAGGAGTGCCCTTTTTCAAAACCCCCAAACCTATCCTTTTGCATCGCAAAGATGAAAAATATTATTACCATCGGATTCCCCACAGTTTAAAATTATAAATATAAAAAAATCGCATTTGCCTTTATCTGACCTTTAAACTGACCAAGCAACGTCTCAAAAGACAGCGGAGCCTTTCAGCTACATGCTGATACCTTGTTTGTCTTGATAACATTTGCTTTCAAGAGAATATGTGGGATCTAGCTCGTGAAGTTTTTTTTGTTCACCCGGTACTTTCTAAGTAATGAGATACAGGAATATTATAAAACATGTTGGTTTGGCAATCTGAGCAAGGCAAGTCCTTCAATTTCCTTTAATTTTGTTGCAGAAGCTGAAAATTTCTTCAGAAGGAACTCAAAGGGAAGGGAAGTTTCTGTTTCTGATATCGTGCATTAGAGGAAGTTGTCCCTTTCCTATAAGTTGCAGGGGCGGATCCAGGGGGGTGCAACGGGTGCGCAAGCACCCGTCAAAGTTGTAAGGAAATCACTGAAGGCAAGCTTCCTATAATCTTCTGTTGTAAAACATTTTAATTTGATCTCATTTGTTCAAATAAATGAATGACAAATTTCATGAAACCGCCATATTTTAACTGCCCCAGTGCCCCCTCCTTCAGCCCCACCTTCCGTCGACGGTAAAATTTACTAGACCCTGGGCATCCTCCCGCAGCTTGACCAACACAAACAAACAGTCTTTATTCAGGAGGGGAATCTCCTCATTTCCTTTCCGAAATCCTTATGCGGAGGCAAGTACAATGCAACTCACGCAATGAAGGCGCCTTGGTGCAAACCAATCAGAGAGGTGCATGGAGGGTGCTGGAAATTGGCGGGAGCACCCGTAGTTTGAAACTGAGGAGTGCAAACCAATAGGAAAGAACCTTGAGGGGTGCAAGCCAATAGGAGAACGTTTGATAGAAATGACAAGACCATTAGCCAATCACCAGATGAGGAAGAAACTTTCATAAACCAGAGAAGCGCGGAAAAACATAGCGACCAAATCATGCTCAGCCTGTCAAATTTGACGCAAGATAAGAGAAGTTTCGAGTTGGAAGTATCAAGATATACCAACGAATCCGAGAATGTTTTGAACCACTTTTGAACCTTCATCAGACACCAGAAGTTATCAAGCAAAGGCTCAGTCAGGGACTGTGAGGCATCGTCTGTGGTGGTAGGCCCTATTTATTTTATGTAGCGCTCCTTGGCGAAGCTAAATTACCATGAATTAAATCTAAATCATTTAATTTAACGAGCATGTGACTAGGACAAGATTTTTTATTTACTTTTGTATTGGAAACGTTAGAAGTTTAGTTGTTTGCAATTTGGCAGTTGCTGCGAGCATGACCGTCGAGAAGGGGGGGGGGTAGAGGGGGTAAAAGGTCCAGGGCCCGGGCCTCGAAGGGGCCCGTAAATATTTTGTGTCATGAAAGTTAATATTGCTATATATATTCAATGCATTTTTATGATAGTATACATGATACAAACCAAACCAAACCGTCGTATTGATATTTCAATATCATAGAAACTGGTTGTTTCCCAGAGAATCAGTCATTGATGTCGTAGGATCGTTGAGTTACCGTTCAAATTTAATCTTTTTGGTCTCTAAAGTAAGTCGTTTGTTCCCTCTAGCACCTCTAGTCAGTGCAAAAACCTGGTGTGAACTTGGCTTTACTAACGTAAAACAATGTCCGCTTGATTCATAAAGCAATTTTTTTATAACTTTACAGGGAATATTTACGCAATTTTTGAGGAAACTAATCGTAAAAAGGGCGTTTCCCTCATTTTCCGAGTGTCTAAAGGGCGTGGTCACTGAATATTTTCCTGGGGGCTGCGCCCCCAAACCCCCCATAGGGCCTGTCCTCATACATTACTCCAGGGCCCGAGCTGGCTCTCGACGGCCCTGGCTGCGAGTTGGTTTGACCTATGGTTTGACGTTTGGCAGGATGGTTGATCACTATTGTGTAGAATATCAGGTAGGACAAAAGGGGCTTTGTAGCTGTGGATTGTCTTACAAAATATTATGGCTCGAATCACTATTCTCAAACGTATTTGGTTTCAATGAATTTCTTAACCCTGCTTGTACTGTAAAGGATTCACAATTACCATACCAATCAAAACGAAATCCCACACCACCTTTCTTCAAATAGGAAGTGTTTTGAGTTTGGTGCTTATTTGCAGTTTGTCCTAAAATTTCATTCAAATAGATAGTTTACACTGTCCTCCCATCCTCCTATTCCTGTGCTGTCCAAATTCTGAAAAGTCTGAGAGGAATTGCTATTAAGGCCCTACTAGCCCTGAAAATGTCAAAAATATCGAAAAAATCTGTAAAAATATATTTCATGTAAAATTTATTAAGGAATCTGATTCAAAAATCAGAACTGAAATATTTTATTTCGTTTTTATTTCATTCTAATTTTTATGAGGGTAAGTAGTGGCAATTCCCATTGCTGCAATTGTCAAGCAACATTTCCGTTAGATTGGAAATTGTCGCATAATACACTCGTGCAAGTCAGGAAAACCGTTTCTTTCCTCAATGAAAAGGGTGGAAACGCCTGCAATACTGCAATACGAAGTGGTCAGCGGTTTCTTGTGTGGATGCGAGGTCTTTCCAACATGACTAATGCTTTCTGTTTTGAAATCTCCAAGAAGCAAGAAGCAGTAAAAGTAAAAAGGTGTCCTTCGCTAATCAACAACATGGAAAACAGAATTTGAAGCCTCTGAACCTGACCGAATCTGACTAATCACCGTTTATATGTGTTATTGGCACTTGGATATTTCGTAAATATTCAATTAACAAAGCGAAAATGACTGGAAAGAAACAAAGAAGCGTTTACAGAAGAAAGAGAAAGGGTGGATGTTTTACTGGATCGCGCATTGCAAAAGATGGGCCTAGGCCCATGGAAGCCCATGTTTCTCCTGATATCGCTTTTGGAAATGAAGAAGCACCTTATGAAAGCAATGCTACCCAAGCTTTAGCTTCAAAGAGAAAACTCGAAATGCCAGAGACCTATGACCTTACCCCAAAAAGTTCAAAGAGGGTAAAGAGGACAGAAAAAGTTGATGAAGTTCATGTAGAATGTCAGGAGCAACAGGAATCAGCTGATCAAACTGGATATAGACTTATTCATATTGAGTCTCTTAGCAATGCCATAAGGGATGTGCACAAATGTAAAAAGGGGCATCTGATTCTGAAAGAGGAATATGCCAAAAGATTTGGCCTAATGTCATCGCTTTATATGGAATGTAGCAGGTGCCATAAAAAGACGTTTCTGCCTACAAGCAATAATATCTGTACTGGCAGAGGGAAATCGTATGATGTCAACAAAAGAGCTGTTCATTGTGCTCTTCAGCTTGGGATAGGATTTGCTGGCTTGGAAACATTTTGTTCAACCCTAAACCTCCCATGCCTTGCTGAAACTTCCTACCATATAAGCAAAAGGAGACTATAGTAGGAAATATTGAGCAGGAAATTCTTGAGGAATTAAATGATGCTGGTGCTCGTCTCCGTGAGCTATTAAAGAAAGAGCCTGGGAACACCTGTTTCAGAGATAGCAGTTAGTAGGTATGAAAAGAGAGGCAGAAAGAGAATTATTGAATCTGAAAAGGCCATGCATTTGAAAGAAAAGAAAAAGCGAGCAGTCCAACAACAATTGCGCACTGCAAGGGAAGAAGCCCTAAGAGAGAAAGAAGGTGTTTCTTATAGGCAGGAGCATTTTAGTTATACTATATGGAACTGAGGGCATAAAGGACATTAAGGGAGACTATAAAAATACGCTGAAGGACGAAATAGTATTTTCATATCAAAAGTTTTGATGATCAAAGTTAAAATGGCGATTTCTGAAAAACATACATTTTCCGCTTCAAGAAAGGATATCTCTGGAATTATTCATGATATCTTGATGAAATTTTCAGGGTATGCTCATTTCATTGTACTGATTGATATGACACATAGAAATTTACCTACCATCACCCTAAAAAATGTTATGATATTCTAGATCTAGAAAAATGCACAAACAAGGGAAAAATCTATAAAAAGGTTTTTAAAGCTCATCCTGAGATTTCCATGTGTTATATCAGTCATTGATCTATGTTGTACAGAAAACTTCAAAAGCAATCATCTTCAGAGGGCTCTCAAAACTTCAATCTTTTCTTGAACAAGGAGCGGTCAAAAATCAGACACCCAGTTAAACTGGCAAGTTTTTTTTCCAGGTGTGAGTTACAGCAAAACCAATTGCATTTTTAAACAGAGCAGGCCTAGGGCTTTTAGAATATGTATAGGTTTGTGGGGTTGGTGTATGTGGATGATGAACTGAATTAAATCAAAATTTTAGTTATTGAAAACTGGTTTCAGGGCTAGTACCCCCTTAATTGTCTAAAAATTTGAAGAAAAATAAAGGGCGTCGTTATGTGTTCAGCAAATCTAAAGGGCGTGGACCCCAAAAAATTTTCCGGGGGCTTCGCCCCACCCCACCCGTCCTGTGGCGGCTTTGCCGCCACATGCCCTTGGCACCCGTCAGATTTACACCTGGATCCGCCCCTGAGTTGCTACAGAGAAAATTATCATGAAACTTTGATATTTTCTGCTGTGAGAGTATGAGTCTCTTAAATGAGGCTTCTTGTAAAAATCATACTTGTAAACAAACCATTCATTAGCTACCAGACAACTCATTATTTGCTGAAAGTAAACTCTCTGCTCTCAAGGAATGTTTCAGTGAAAGAAAGGATTGACCTTTGTTAACAATTTCTCGTTAAGGAGTTAAACATTTCGCAGACAGTGCAAACAGCACTCAAATTTGCTAAAGCAACAACGGTGCCGATGAAAAGCGCCATTGATCATTCACTTAGGTCAGACTCGTCCAGGCGGATACAACATTAATTAGAAAATAACACCACACTCAACCATGATTTCACCGCTCGAAAACTCGCAACTTTGAACCTCTAGCTCTCTGCACAGATCCAGAAATTAATTAACACTTGATATTTGCTTCCTTGGGGCTTAAACTCTTGATTTATCTTTCAGAAAGCATATGCATCCAAACATTTCCTTGTCTCAGATTGCTTGATCGGGGGCTTTCATGAATCAGACAGCTTGAGTGGACAGATATTGATCACATTTTTAGTATTTTACACATACGGTAGTTTGAAAATTGGACAATTCATTGGAAAACAGTAGTTTTGTCTTCAAATATTATGCTTAAAAAGCTTTGGTACCCCAAACTATATGGTGCTCAAAGTTTCACACCCAATGAAAATCTTGCCTAAAATTTTTCATGCCCTAGCACCGTCTCCTACACCAGACATAAAAGAAATGAAAAAGAGGCGCAGTACAGTACAAGACATAGAGTGAGCATAGGTTTCAGGAGCAATCCACCACCCTGCACGACAACCCAGGACAAGAGCAAAACGACAGGAAATGTTGTCAAATTATTCAATTTTGGTGTTAAATTCAGTTTCAAGGACTAATTTAACATTCTTTCTTTAAGGGGCGATTTTCAATCGTTTAAAGACTATCGTGGCCATAAGCGTTGCGAGTTGTTGGAAAATCACTAAAATTTCCATTTAGCGAAATTTCCCTTCTTTCTCAGCACTTTATGTCCAGGATTGCAGCATGTGATACTATGTAACGACTCATCACGCCACCTCCATCCCAAACGGTCCAACCAGACACCAGACCACATCCAAAACCGATGCCCATGTGTAGGATGAAATGCTATTTTCAAGCCTAGAAATAATTCTTAAGTCCGTAATACCATTAAAAAAGGAAAATGAGCACAGTTTACGATTTTTGGCTCTGGCTCCTAAAAGATCGATGTACAACAGGTACCAATTTACAAAAGGGACCATTCGCACAAGAATCTTTTTTGCAAAAATCAATCTAGGTAACGTTAAGATAAGGACTTGATCGGGCTGGGCTCTCAAACTGGACTGACGACGTGATTCCTTGTATTCGTTCAACATAGCAACAACAACAACAAGCGTAAGTTAGAGGGACTTATGTAATGTAGTCTACATTGATTTCCAACATTTTCTAACGTTTTAATTTTAGGACAAATGAATAGTCCGAAAAAATAATTGTCCGAAAATTTGAGTGTCCGAATTTTTTAGTGGTCCGAAAATTTAATTGTCCAAAAAGTTAAGTGTCTGAATTTTTTAGTGGTCCGAAAATTTAATTGACTGGCAAATAACAATGACAAAAAATTTCTTTGGATAAGAAATGACATTCTGTTATAAGATTACTATTGTTCCAGTGGAGGAACGTTGGAAATGTCAATGAAGGACAGGCAATGTCTCAATGAAAGAAAAACATAATAATTTTTAGTGAACTTGAAGATTGTGACGGATCTTATGAAACTGATTTGAAATCCTGGAGTGCTGAAATTCTGATCATTTAGGAAACTCTCAGCACTGACTCAAATTCTAAGTTCCTAATAAAAGACGTATATTTGACCTCTATTATTGTTGTTTTGTTACTCTCATTGTTGTTGATGTTATTGTTGTTACATGAGGGACAAATCTTTTGCCCAACTTTAATTCATGATTATCCTTATAATGCTTGTATTTTACACTTGATTACTAAGCTGGTTTCCGTTTTGAGACACAGAGTGAAGAAATTTTGCTATATCTGGTTATGATTTGCCTACTCATTATCAAATCGTATATGTCCGAAATTTTATTCACCTGTTTGAATTTGTCAGAAATATTGTCCGAAATTGTCCGAAATCAATCATAATTTCGTCCGAAAATTTTTGTCCGAAAATTAAGTGTCCGAAAATTAAACGTCTGAAAATTTTGGAAATTATGTACTCTCAAACTGCGGTTCTTGGATCCGTGACTTCCATGTGGCTTACCGTACTTGAAGCAGAATTCTTACACCTATTGTTGAATTCGATTGACATTAGCAGTATGATTTTTAAAACCCATGACAAACATATAAATCTAGGAGATTATCTTTCAATTGCTAGACCAACAAATACGAAGGCTTTCTAAGAACAAACATGCCTTCAAATTAAGATAAATATCGAGTTGCTTTAGTGGGTGCAACATACAGCAGATCGAGGACAGACAGAGACATAGCACAACAGTAACGATACGAAGAACAATGCAAGGTAGTGTTACTTTTTTCTAAATCCAGTTTCTTTCTCGTATAAACTTTCAAACATTTCCAAGCCAGATCTCCCATGCTATTTGCAACATAGCTAAATCAGCGCCTCGCATCGCGGATCATAGATTCCAATTGCTTTATCTGAAAATCTGCTCAAATTTTAAGTCTGTACCGCCATGCTTTGGTGTGAAGATTTTCATCCAATTTAGGCATTGCAGTTAATTTCTACGTCGTCTAAAATTGAAGGGAAATTCAATTACACTCTTTCACGTAGCCTTCTTGGTAAATAGTCATTTTTCTTATTAGCTCATTATTCAATCTGCTCTATTACTGAATAAAAGGAAAATGACCTCTGGCTTGCCTTCACTTCTTCAAATACACAAGATGGAAAAAGGAATCGGCACACTAGCATCATCCTTTGATATTGCAGTTAGAGTATTCAGGCGGACAGAGTTAGAGCTCAGTACAAGCCCCACCATTTGAGCATCATGATAAGGAGGCAAGCAATCGATTAGGACTTCTGCAATTCCAGCACTTCGCTTGGTGCTAAACGTTGCAGCTTCAAATCACGTGAAAGGGAAGATTAAGTTGCGTCTTTTGACGCCAAGCGCTGGGATCGCAGAAATATCGATTCCGCGACCCATTGTAATGACGCGCAAATAAGGAGGTCCTACGGGGTATTGAACCAGTGGTAGCTTTGGCGCCCCATTTTTGGCAAGAAAGGCGCCCCTTATCCTGACCCAAAAGCATTCTTTTCTTCATGTTTCGTTCTGAATGTGGGAAACATATAGATTAAGGCGTTATTCAATTGAAAAACCAGATAATTTTTCCTGAATAAAGGCCCAAAAATTTCTGCGCGCCTTCGGCGCGCTTACCCCTCACCATAATTTTGGCGCCCATTCTGCAAATTGCCTTCTCTTCAAGTTTGGGCTAGATCCGCCCCTGTATTGAGCCCACTCCATCTGACTATTCTGGCTGCAAAGTCAGAGCATTACATCTCTGCACCACAATACCTTTGCCATAAGCTGCCTTGGAGAAAACAATCATGAATTATTATTAGAAGAGATTTTCCAACCATGAAAGTAAACTGATTTTCTGAGGTTCTAATTCTTTTTTCAGGAACTGCCACAATTATTCTACTATTCTTGTCTATTCTGGTATGCACCTCTAATGCCTTTTGGAGGCGAAGATCCGGTTCGTGATACTTCTCGTAAAAATTATCATCATTTATTATCATGAAGATGTTATGAGACTATTATATGTAATAAGCACGGCTACATTACAGTAAAACGCATATATAAGAACTTAGTGATTAAGAACCCATTCAGATTGAAATTTTGAAAATGTTCTTATTTGTGGAGATCATCAAATTCGACGAAAACTCCGCTTCGTCACTGAGCCTATACAGACAGATAATGATATATATGCATGTTACAGAGATCTCTAAAAATCCTTTGAAAGCTTCTCACTCTATTCTATAAAATTCCTGATTCCTTGGTGAAATTCTGTTGTGAATGAGACCCACAAATGATATGCTTGAAATTTCAGTCTAAATAAAAGAAATACCTTAGGGCCCTGAATGAAATAAGAAACAATTAAAGAACTTGAACAGCCTCATTTCCCACTAAAAACCCAATACATACGAACATGATCAGGCTGATTTGCAAAATTGCGGGTTCATAAAAAGGCAGGTTTTCCTGTGATGTTACCAAGTAGTTTTGCAATAATGAGTTTGTCAAAAATTTATTTTCCCATCTTTGTAACCGTTGCGGAGGAACAATTACATTAAAATTGCCCCATCCTTTGGGTAATAAGTCTGCATACCGGATGAGGCAAAAACATTTCACAGGTTTTGCTGAAAGTGGAGTAAAATGAACCAAGCAAAGATTGAAACATGAAATATCAATAGCTAAATCTCTCATCTTAAAGACCCAGAAATTAGGAAAATATTGGTAAGGGGATTGTATGGAAACGGGGTTTGCCTTTAAAATTCAAAGTATGTTTCTGAAGCTGACAGCTGTATTTAATTTCAGTTTCAATGCAAGTACACCATGGACCAAAATGAAGCGGAGAATTCCCGTTCTCATGAAAGCCCTTTGCCAGTATTTATCTCATTTCTGGATCTGTAAGATGAGTGAAATCAATAAAAAAATTAATTGATCACGGCTACAATACATTTGCTTTTGTTTGATGAGTACCATTTCAGTCTGAATATCGGCAATGTATTGCCTATTACACATCCTGTCAAACCTCTGAATTATTTTTGCACTCAACAGGTAAGATTTTTTACCGAATGAATATAAAAAATAGTTGACGCGTTTCGCGGGCAATGGAATAAGAAGTATGTGGCCGATATTCAGACCTGCAATGTAAATCTATCAGTCAAATGCCAACTTAGATGAAAGATATTTGTTTGGTAAAATCACTCATGTTTGAGAGCCAAAAATCAGAAAAACCTTGTGAAGGGTTTGTATAGGATGTTCAATTCTATTCCATCATTTGTTCGGCGGTTAGATTCAAGTTAAATGCCATTGTCAGTCTCAGAATCAATTTAACTTCAATAGCAAGTGAATCATGAGCCAGAATGGAATGTGGAATCTTGTTTTCCACACAAACCACCGTTCATCATTTTCCTAATAGACCTTTCAGTTATTCTGAAAAAGAATCTATATTGAGCGATATTTCATTACATTTAGTAGAATTTTCGAATGTGTTCAAAACTGATAGGATAGAAGCTCTAACGCCACTCATCGAACCTCGTGTATAAAAATGTATAAAAGTATTGTTCGATTCAGACGCTTGCAGAATAGCTAGAAGGTCTATTACTAGACTTATTATATGAGCCCTTGTTTTCGCTCCAATTGCCCCAACGATACCCTCACAATACCCATATCGTAGCCTGTGTCCCAGACC
Source organism: Aurelia sp. 4 Dawson et al 2005 (assembly GCA_964019985.1). Lineage (NCBI taxonomy): Eukaryota > Metazoa > Cnidaria > Scyphozoa > Semaeostomeae > Ulmaridae > Aurelia > Aurelia sp. 4 Dawson et al 2005. Next base: position 16,424,158 of record OZ026495.1, on the reverse strand, counting down.
CCAAGTGGGGTCTGGGACACAGGCTACTTGAACGGAATGACTATAATATAACAACAGTAAGTAACAATTCAATTCAATGGAGCAAAAAGTAGACGAAAATCATCAGTCTAGTCTATTTCTGGGTCTATCAGCTGGGTGATTTTATCGAGCAAAAAGTTGACATTACGTTAACCCTTGACTGATTGATTTGCACATTAGTTAGAAAGTCGGCTGCATACTTCTTATTTTACTGAAATGAAGTGTAAAATACACTTTAACGCTTTATACGTTACTGTACAACACAGAGCTGGTTAGTATGAATCTCATTACCTACTAGTTTCCGATTTTTGACTCGTATCATTTAATCAAACACATGTTGTTGGTGCAAGTCATTTGATTTTATTCAACATATCATGACTCGGTTTACTGTAAATCTGACAGGCCTAAAGTAATTGCTGCAGCGACCAAAGTGCGTCCTTGCACTGTCTTTTTATACAAGGCTATGGGAAACCCGCGGGAAAAGTGCGATTAACCAGTAGCAGTGAGTGAATTCTGTATTGCCTCGTTTTTGAAACTTTTTTCAGGTAATGACAATGAATATTGACGGTTACTCGAAAGCCCAGAGATAGGATTAGGGCAAAGTATCTAAAGTTTGTTTCAAGCTATTCATTTCAGAGAAAAAGATCACAGAATTTTATACCAACCTGTTTGGGTCCTATTTTTGATTGTTATATAAAGATAGTTTAAGTTAGTAGCCCTGTCCACAAGTTGCTCAAAATTTCTCAAAAAGTTGCTCAAAATTTCCTGAAAAGTTGCTCGAAAAGTTGCCATTTTTCCAAAAAGTTGCCCAAAAGTTGCTCATTTATTGTCATGCTTTAAGGTCATATGCTATAAGTAAATGAATAACTGAGATCTATGCATAAAATCAGTGCCAAAAGGATGCTCTTTATTTCAACAATTTTTTTTAACTAAAGCAGTTTCTTGGAAGTTTGAGCCTTTTCACGCTAATATTTTTGGCCCCATCTGGCACATCTTCAGAATTTTTGCAAGAATCATTTTTGATCATAAATAACAACAATACCAACAACAACAACAATAATAATTCACGAATGGTAATAATCATCATAACCATAATCATTATCATCATCATAAATACATTATCATCATCGTCATCATAGTCAGAAGTCGCTATTTTCAAAGACCAGCTCTTCACAAATCAAAACGTCGAATCCCACCCAGCCTGACCAGAAAAAGATGCTTTACATGTTTTATGGATCTTCAGATAAAGTGGCAAAGCCAGCCATTCTATTAGTCTCTTCGAGCGATCCGATCTAAACCAATACAACAAGCTGATGGCGTAAACGTAAAGCGTCCTTCCGCAATTAAAACTATATACATTCATTCATTTCATTTTCATTTTTAAATATTTATACAGGTTACAAAATTTCAGTAAAAGATAACTGCTTTACAAATTGACCTGTGCAAAAACAGAAAGCCTAAATTAAAGAGAATTATATATATATATAATGTACAAACGAGCATAATAGAACTAAAAATGAAAATATAATGTACCTCTCATATGAATTTTTTAAAGGTAGCCAGGGACGATGCCAATTTAGTTTCCCTATTCAGCTCATTCCATAATCTTGCTCCACGATATGAAAATGCTTTTTGGCCTGTGCTTGTTCTTAGCAGGGGTATCTGCAAGTTTGTTTCGGTAGAGCGAAGAATGCGATCACTGCCCTCTGAGCATTTACTGAAAAGTTCCCCTAAATATTGAGGAGCAAGTGAATTCAATGCCTTATAGGTCAACGTTGCTGTTTCTTTTCTGATAAGATCTTTGATTGATGGCCAGCCAAGATTTTGGAGCAGAGGGGCAGCAGAAGCATCGTATGGACTATTTGTAGTTATTCTTGCAGCTCTATTTTGGATCTTTTGGAGAGAATTAAGTTTGGTTTCACTACAACAACCCCAAACCGAGCAGCAATAACTGAAATGTGGCTCAACAATTCCTCTATACATTTTCTGCAGATCACCTGATGGAAGAAATTTCTTGGCATGCTTAACAAGACCGAGAGCTCGCAGTGCCTTAGTCTTAACATGTTCAATGTGGCGATCCCATTGGAGTTTGTCATCAATTTGAACTCCCAGATACTTAGTATCGGTTATCATATTGATCTTTTGATCACCTATTTCGAAACTAGGCTTAGCTTCAGTCTGCTTTTCGATTTTCTGAATATTTGGTCTGGAACCAATAATCAAAGACTGTGTTTTTACAACGTTTAGGGACAACTTATTGCCATGTAGCCAGTTCTGTAAATTCACAAGATCCTGGTTTAGATCATCCTGCAATTTAGAAAGGCATCTCGAGGAGTGTGAAATCGCAGTATCATCAGCGTACATGGTGACCTTTCCTTTGTTTAGGCAGAATGGTAGATCATTTATGTAAACAAGGAAGAGAAGTGGGCCAAGACAGGAACCCTGGGGGACACCACAACCTATAGCGTTAATACTAGAAGAGGTGGAATTTACCTTGCAGAACTGCTTTCTCTCATGCAAATAGGAAGTAAACCAGTCAAGCTCTAGTCCACTTATTCCGTATTTTTCTAGCTTCTTTAGTAAGATACCATGATTTACTGTATCAAACGCCTTTTTTAGGTCAATGAAAATCAAACCAGTGTACAACTATTTACAAAGTCCAAGGCACGTTCAATTCTCATGTCTATCAAAAACACCGCTTTAAAATATCAGTACTCGATTTTCGAATCTCAAAATACTCGTCTCAATTCTCAATTCTCCTCGCTACAAATTCTCGTCAGTCTCGAGTCTTCACCCCACAACTTCAACTCTTATCAATTCTACTCTCCTCAGCAACTGTCATCGATCCTTAGTCTCGTGGTTCAAAAAAGGTCCTAATTATGCTAATTATGCCGAACTATTCAACTACCAATAAACTAAAGTTACGTAATTACATACGCAATCCCACGATTCATAACAACACGTCTGATTTTGATTACTGTTGCAAAGAACAAAGAAAACATCATTGAAATTTTTGGAATAATGCTAAAATAAGGACAAGTTGCTCAATGTTTCAAAAAGTTGCCAAAATCCCTAAAAGTTGCCGAAAAGACTGCAAGTTGCCCGAAAGTTGCCGAGCAACTTGTGGACAGGGCTATAAGTTAGTATCATAAAGCAATTCAATTCATCAGAAGATGAGTCAAGACAAATTTGATAGTTTAAGACAGCATAAAATAATTGAAAGGAGAAAGTAAGAAATCTCAAGGTACCAATCAATGAATCTTACAATGAATCAATGTAAGATTCAATAGTTTAATACAACTTTTTATTACCTGACTGGAGTCCCAAAAGCGAGGCAATACAGACTCCCACCACTCCTATTAGTTGATTGTACATTCCCGCGGGTTTCCCGTAGCCTTGTTTAATAGGGTACAAGTATGCGCTTTTGTCGCAGCAACAGCAACTATTTTGGACCCTGTGAGATTTACAATAAACTCAAGCGACATGACAGTATCAAAATGTGTTTGGCTACTGATACGAACTAAAATAAGAAGCTTTCAAGTAGTAAAACTCATACTAACCGGTTTTGTGTCGTGCAGGAAAATATAGAGCCCTCGATGTTAATGCACAGACCTCGCAAGCTCGGTCCGTGCTTTTCAGACCCCATGCTTTATATTTTCTTGTGCAACAAAAAACCGGTTAATATGCGCATAAAATAATTCAAGATGACGGGTCAATACAAATATTCAAAGATTTGGAATCTAAGCAGCTTCGTTCACTTGAACAGGAAAATGCTCAATAAATGGACAAGAATACAATCCTGGGAGGTTTATAAGCGATGATTGTAAGAATCGTTGCTCTTGCAATAATGATGGCAGTTGGTGGTGCAAATCGTTGTGCCCAAGGAACAGGATTTCCTGTCCTCGTGGCCAAAGAAAAGTCACCGTCAATCAAAGAGTCAGCAGTGTATCAAGATGCACATGTAAAGTGCAGAAGTGTGTCCCAAGAAAATCGACTGGTTTGTATCAAGCCTCTTTTTCGTATCTGAAATTGAAAAATGAGTCTAGTGGGTGATTCACATGCAGAGAGAGCCCGCATATAAGAAACGTCTCTTTTGGTTAGCCTTGCAAAGGTTCATAAATCTGGGATATATGTTAAGGTAAAAAGTCCAGTGTTGATATGATTTATGCTTCCGGGTGAGTAAAAAGACGCCCGGCGTTTGAACGTCTACTGCTCCTTGATTATTCAAGCAATGATGTTTTGCAATACTTGATTTAATAGCTAGCATGTTCAATAATTTTTGGAACCTTTTCTGGCTAAAATCGGTCACTAAGTTCAGATTCTGTAAGCGATTTTCTTAAATGATTCCCTTTGAGAAACCTTTAAAAATTTGCTAAAATTTCAAGCACGTTTCCATAATGTCTTTACCCCACAGCGATGAATTTCAGCACGCTTAGCACGTGCTTCCCTTTGGTCGGGTTGAAAAGTCTTCCCCCATTATGAATAACATATTCTGGGGGATTCCATTCTCCCGAGAGAACAAAGTATACCAACGCATCCAAATGCCGTTTGTGCAAGATAGGAATCAAATGTTTTAGCCGAATTTTGCTCGTGGCCTATGACCGGAGATCGCCAAAACCTCATTTTTACGGACCAATCAAGTGGCGAATAAGGTGGGGGAGACAAAAGAAACGTGTGAAGATTTTTCTAAATTTTACCACCCTCATAAAATGCAACCAGGACAAAAAACTGCTTGAAATTTCCGGAATTTTTTTGAAGAAATCTACTCTCCATACATTTGGGCATTCAAGTTTGGATGCCGGTCAAAATATCTCCCGATTCCAAGGAGTTATGGCGCCTCAAACTCGCGACCTTTGTTCGTTTTCAGCATTTCTGAGCTTCTAGCATTCTTAGTACTCAATTTAATCCTAAAAAGTCTTCTAACACGTACCTGAAACATCACTAATTCCCATAAAGTCGATACAGTGGGGTTGGGGAACTTTTCTTGCTTCGTAGATGAGCAAATCTGACACGCTTTCTATGGGGTCCAAAATATGGCCTAGCTCTAAAATGTGCTGAATTACATTTTTGGGTAAGAAATTTCAAGAGTACCCACCTCTCTTCGTTTGTTCAAGGCATCATGTAGTTCTGTGTATCTACCAGACTGTTCTTGGTTTCTAACTGACGATTTTCTTTCACAAATAATTGAGCAAGTCACAAATAAAAATCCGTTTACTTTGTTTCGTCGCCCAGGCACTCATCGGTGTCATAACGAATCACAACATGTGATCAAGTGGTACGTGATGTTTTGACATCTTCCCGCCTCTTCCCTAGACCTCCCAGAACGCAGCAAGTGTTGTGATTCGTTATGACACCGATAAATGCCTGGACGAAGAAACAAAGTAAACGGATTTCTATTTGTGACTTGCTCAATTATTTGTGAAAGAAAATCGTCAGTTAGAAACCAAGAACAGTCTGGTAGATACACAGAACTACATGATGCCTTGAACAAACGAAGAGAGGTGGGTACTCTTGAAATTTCTTACTCAAAAATGTAATTCAGCACATTTTAGAGCTAGGCCATATTTTGGACCCCATAGAAAGCGTGTCAGATTTGCTCATCTACGAAGCAAGAAAAGTTCCCCAACCCCACTGTATCGACTTTATGGGAATTAATGATGTTTCAAGTACGTGTTAGAATACTTTTTAGGATTAAATTGAGTACTAAGAATGCTAGAAGCTCAGAAATGCTGAAAACGAACAAAGGTCGCGAGTTTGAGGCGCCATAACTCCTTGGAATCGTGAGATATTTTGACCGGCATCCAAACTTGAATGCCCAAATGTATGGAGAGTAGATTTCTTCAAAAAAATTCCGGAAATTTCAAGCAGTTTTTTGTCTTGGTTGTATTTTATGAGGGTGGTAAAATTTAAAAAAATCTAAATTTTATTGGATTGGTCCGTAAAAATGATTTGATTGGTCCATTTGATTGGTTCATTTGATTGGTCCGTAAAAATGAGGTTTTGGCGATCTCCGGTCATAGGCCACGAGCAAAATTCGGCTAAAACATTTGATTCCTATCTTCATTTGTGATAGGAAGGAGAACAAAGGGAAGTCGTGCTTGGTGTTTTTCACTCGTTTTTGCAGGTTTTTGGAAGGGGCTTCCTGCTGCAGAAAATCTCCCATTTCAACGGAAAGGAACGGCCGATTAATGCCGGATAAATTACTGAGCCTAGTTGGACTTACCGAGAATAAAGTAAGACAGTTTTCAGTATCATTACTATGATATCCAGGGAGTACAATTTTTCAAACGTCGGGCGTTTTTTTTTCTACTCACCCGGTAGAAAACAAACTTCCAACTGCTGCTTCGAATAACGAACTCTTCTTTACGTATTTACGTTCGCAACAGTTATATCTCAACCGAAATGAAAAATCATTGGGACTTTCCGACTACAAAGCTACACCTTTTAATCTTCGAATTGAAAGCACATGCCTTGCATTGTTTAAATCTTTCACTAATCACCGGAGGCAGGTAAGACTTCACGAACTAAAAATTTACAGCCAATCTGAAACAAGATGTTTTGAAAAGGACCTAGCCATTACTCTCCAATGCAGAGGTTCCTCAATCATCGCATTGCAAGAAAAACGGAGTTACTGCGAAGGAGCACGCGAGAAGAAAGAAAGAAAAAGAACTTTTTTCTCTTTTCTTCCTTTCTTTTCTTGTGTTTCATCATAGGGAGGGAAACTAACCTCTGCGTAGGAGAGTACCTAGCCATGATGTGATATGATGTGCATTTCATTGCAAACGAATTTTCAGTTTAAAGTTTTAGTTTCTACTTTTGAAAAGAATTATACTTTGTAGCGCCTCAATTGTCTTGGAAATAAACTTTGATTAGGGGAATCGGTTGTTTGTATCAATCTCCAGTGAAAACTTTTGGTAGCAAAGAATAGGGATAAGACACTCCTGCTTGGTGGACCCAAAGTCTGCGCGCATGCAGGTGTACGCTTACTCTAGAGATAGCATTAGTCTATCATTCTCATCGCAGTTACTTCCTTTCGTATAACTAGAGGCATATGGTCGTACGTCTACGATTCTTTTCAAAAGCAAAAAGTGAAAATTAAATATAAAAGCTGTCTTGGAAAAATGTCTATGATATCAATTCCTGGCCAGACTATCTTTCAAAACTTCAGGTTGCAGGTATCCCCTAAATCTTGACTTGTAGAAATCGCGTCTCTGGTGTTTGGTAAGATAGTCTTTAGATAGTCTTAAGTGCGTGCATGTCAATCAGTGTAGACTAGCTGTGGACTAGGGCAGTCCAGGCATCTATCTTATCGTTCTCTTACTTTGTCAAGTCAAAAGGGGGTTTGTTTCTTCGAGAAACTCGGTAAATAAATCCTTACATGTAAACACTGTATCATCCTGTACCAGGGTATTTTGTAACCATTTTCTACCAGTCGGGAAAACAGCCCAGTGGCGGCTTGACGGGGAGGACTAGAAGACTTATTCCTCCAAATCCAAAAGTCGGCAAATATTTTCAAAGAAAAATGGAATAGAATTAGTTAGGTATACCTTTAGGTTGAAAAATTACCTCAAAATCCCCCCTTTCTTTCAGATGGCGCCGCTACTGAAGCCAAAAGGACCACCAATTTTTTTACAAAACGAGTTACTCTGAAATGTTCAGCACTAAACGAATAATGTTTATAGTTCTCAACAATACGTCTCTTTTTGCAACTGTGATCAGTGATTTTCCGATATTTTACTTGAGTTCGCAATATCATTAACATTGTTTTGTTTACAAGGGAGAATGAAAAGGGCTCCATTTTGACAAAGGCCAGTGAGGTAAAAGTACTAATTTTCCTTTCACTGCTGGGACAAGCAAATGGATCCACTGGGATAAATGTCCCACCAGTCAGTACGGTAAAAATACCCTGTTCTGTACCTTTTGCCCGCTAGTGTCTGTTCTCTTTCAATCATTCCTACTAGTGCATACTTATTTCAACAGGATATTGTAATGACAGTGGGGAAGTACACAGAGTTGGGACAACTTTCCTGAACAAATATTGTCACCTTTGTACTTGCCACGGAACTGGCTTTTCATGTACATTACTTTGCCCACAACCAATACAAAGCTGTCCTAAAGGTTACCGGAAGACGGTTAGGTACTATTGGGTTAGAAAGAATCGATCGTGCCGATGCCGTCAAGACAATTGCATTTAAATTGGATTAGTAATGAACTGCAAAGCTTTAAACAACTCTTATATGAACCTCATTTGTGGACCTACTTTTCGCTGTATGTTGCTGTTTCAAATAACATGAATTAACTTCAATTGCTTTGTATTAAATGGTTTGTTGAGCATCATTAACCAATCAAGCTTGAGCAAAAACTTGAAGTTGATGAGTATTCCTTGCACTTCAAAACCAAGTACTGCATAATGACACCTTGCAGCCTTTGCAGTAAATGCAAAGAAAGGCAGGACGTTATGCTGGTAGGACGTTATGAGAGGATGCAGCTTTTCAGAAATGGCGATGTTTTCCATTTCAAGCATTTTGGTCACATGTCGTAGTTTCGCTTTTTGTATGAAGTGATAACGCCACAACTACGAACTATTTCTCTACGCTTGTAGAAACGGTCGAGCTCGTACGGATTATATATTTCATTCTATAGAAACCTTTCAGTAGCACTACAAAAAGTTCGACTAAAAGTTGTTAGAGCTGCTATCGCACTATTATGTGCATTCAAACATTCTACAAAATGCTTTTATCTATCGTTCTATTTGCACTTTTTTAGGCTGTAGCTGAAAATCAATCAGGGCTAAATCATGTGAAATTTCTTTGTTCCCTGTGAGAGTCATTATCTACCTCGGTAGCTTTTAAAAGCCTTTTTGAGACAACTCTGCATGGGCTCCTTGAAATCAGGTCTTGGAAGACAAACTTCATCAGTTGAAGGGCAATGAATATTGACACTGAGAACCAGAGAGACAGAATTTTTCATTGCTAGAGGCTCAAATGCCATCAGAACATAGTTAAAAGTAGTTGAGGTGAACATTTGTCGTATTGAGAACTGTCCTGTTATGCTGAAAAACGATTATTGCTGGAAAACCTACGTTAACCCTTGGTACACTCGAATAGGGCCTAGAATCTTGAAAGTGCCCTGAAAATTTTTTCTGCATGAACCTGTGCAAATGCTTTGGCAAAAGATGTTTCCAACACATCAAATTCTATTCTAGTATTTTTTGCTAAGAGTTAGATTTAGTCAGATTTTTGGTTTTCACTATAAAAGACTAGCCTGCGTGCAGACTTTGGTTACTGGGGAGGAGAGAATCTTTCTTTTCTCTCCTCCCCAGAAACCAAAGTCTGCACGCAGGCTATAAAAGACGAAATTCTGATGTTTTCCACTGTTTTTGAGCCTAAAAATGCCGTACTCAATTTGAAAAAGTCTATTTAGCTTGAGATTCTAAATATTTAACTTGCGTTTTCACAAAGAGAGCAGATATGTATCTTTAAAGTAAAAAAATAATTTTTTGAAAATCGACTTTTACCGCAGAGATACAAGTGATTCATCCTCATAAGTCTAGAACGGCCCACAGTAAAACAGTGAAAAAGTTCAATCATCAATGGAATTATGATGGAATCACGGCTTCAAATCTCAATCCCTTGGGAGTGTTTTCAATTCTTCAATTGAATCGAACATTCTATCTCATTTACACCGTAACGATAGCAAGACACCAACGGTAATGTAGGAATCAAAGTTTGAGCCTAAATAAAAGCCTCATTATGCTGTATAGAAGTCTCGTTGAGCCCTATTTTAGGTACTGCTGCCCTGTTTGGGGAGCTTGCGGTACGTCAGCCCTCCCTAAGTTGCAAAAACTGCAAAATCGAGCTGCTAGGATTGTCACAAACAGCCCCTATGACGCCTCAGCTTTGCCCTTGATAGGGAGTCTCGGCTGGCTGAAAATTAGAGAACTGATCGACTTTGAGACGAGCAAATGGTCTATAAATCTCCGAATGCCCTCGCCCCAGATTACTTGCGAAACATATTTCAAAAGGTATCTGAAGCTACAAACCGTCAGCTGAGGAACTCTAAAACTGACCTTAGATTACCACTATTGAGAACATCTACTGGTCAGAAATCATTTGCTTGCAGAGGGGCTAAGGTCTGGAGTGACCTAGATAATGTTGTCAAAGCAACCTCATCATTCTGCTCCTTTCGAAGAAATTATAAAGCCAAACTATGACTCATCTCGTTTTCCTTTCCTTTTTTTGTCTTAGATTATTGTAAAAAGGTTTTGTATATTTTAGTTATTATTAGGTTTTTGTTTTGCATTGCTCCCTGTAAAACAGTGTAACTGAGTGGATTACCATGGATAAAAAAGTTAAAATGAAAAGAAAATGAAATGAAAAATAAGGCCAGGTTTCGCAGAGTAATATTCCCGGGGGGGGCAATTGACTTTTTTATATGGGGGTGTGCCCACCACAAAAAATTTTACCCTGCTCCCGAATTTTCTCCTGAAAACGATACCCTGTCCTAAAACAAATCTGTGCAACGTATATCCGATTCCAGTACTGTTTCTAATTGGTCTTAGCAAATTGCTGCAATGTCCATGAGAAAGTTGAACAAATTAGGGCAAATTTACCAATCCGTAAAAGTCAAACAGAGCATTGGTGAAATGATAACCTGTTTTAGAGAAAATGTGCCTTTTTGAATACCAGCTCTTGAAAAACGTCCTTCCTTTGGTACCCTTGCTCCAGAAACAATTGGTGAAAACGATACCTTGAAAAACGGCACATCCCCGTCGACCAAATATATTAAGTACTCCCCCCCCCCCTCAGGTTAATATTATGAATCTCTGTTGAATGAAGTGCCATTATTAAGGGGGTATTCTTTTGGGCATCTTCTGAAAACGGTAGAGTTGGTAGAAGATAAAATCCCATTCTTTTGGTACTCTTCTACCGAAAACGGTAGACTTTACAGACTTTAGATCATTTTTTATAAATGCCCGTTCTTTTGGTCATTCTGTTTTCGGTAGACTTCCGAGACATTTTTGACGTATTCTTTTGGGCTCTTCTGAAAACGGTAGAGATCCGAGGCTTCGGAAACCTTTTGCTCCTGAAGCTGGCAAACTTTTTAAAGATCCCAGAGAGTATTGATTCGTGAAGGAAAGTTTTCAAAAACATTCGAAAAAACAATGGTACTTCGCTGATTCTTTTCTCTTGGGATTGGCATAACAAAAGTACATTGCATTGCAATGGTTTCAATTCGCTCGGTCGAATTCGAATTCTCATTTCTTCAGCATTCCATTCCCATTCTTTTAGCATTTTTCTCTGCGAAGTTTGCCAACCCTACCGTTTTCAGAATGCGTATTCTTTTGGCATTTTCTCTGCGAAGTCTGCCAACTCTACCGTTTTAGAATTCCCATTCTTTTGGTAACTGAAATTTTCTCTGCCAAGCCTACCGTTTTCGGCAGACTACGCAGACTTCAGATGCCCAAAAGAATACGCCCTAAGTCAAAGAGCACAGGGAAACGAGAGACTCATCGCTATAAGTCTAATATTATACCACTCTACCACTCGGATTGCTGCCTCCTTATCGCGCTTTCGCAAGCTCGTACAAAATACAAAACGGTGACGCTATTTGACCTAACTTTTCGAAGATTCATTAACTGCTTTATGAAAGCTGGAGGCATCAAAACTTGGAAAGAACTTACGATTGGTGTTCAGCAGTTGCTAAGGTTGTTTTTAGCTATTATTTTATCAACCCTGGGCTTGTCTTTTAAAAATGCTGGTGAGGAGCTGAAAGGGACCGGGGTTTTCGATGCTAGATTTTTTTCCATAATTCACCTGATATTCAATTTTGAGTTCTATTTCTGAAAAGACAATTGTACTGAATCTATATTTCAATGGCAACTACATTATAGATCAGAATCAAGCAAGGAATTGTGCCACCACTAAGAATTGTCACAAGACTTTGAAAAAAAGGATATGAGACAAAGATTGGCATCACTGTTTACTCTAATACCACTGCATCAGCCCGTAGATGTATATGCCATAGATCATAGACATAAGAGCCGGCGTGCACTGGGGCCCCCCACAAAGATTTTGCAATGAATAAAGAAGTGCTCTTTTCATTTTAGAAAATGCCCCCATTTTCTTAAGTTAAAAGTGCCCGCGAAGTGTCGTGCTCCCAAAGTTTGAGATCCCTTCTTTTTAATGAATTTCAATATAAACATTTACATTTTACGAATTACCTACGACTGCCAACGATCTACCATACTATACTACAAAAGGATACCAAGGGGAGCAAAAGATCATGATTACCCCAGGTTTGAGGTGCTTCCTACGTCCCTATCATAGATGCTGTATTATTTGGTAACTATAACCCGCTACTGTCTGTCGCCACCTCCTGCATTCGTATATTGCTGAATAATTATTTCGCAGGATTCTGTACTTACCGTGGAGAAGTGCATAGAGTTGGGACACAATTTGTCGACGAACACTGTACCAACATTTGTACTTGTCGTAAAACCGCTGGATCTACTCGCTTTTTCTGCACAACGTTCTGCCAAAATCCAAGACGTAAGTGCCCCAAAGGTTATCGGAAGGCAGTTTTCTTCAGCTACCATTGGGCAAGAATGAATCGTTCGTGCAGATGCCGTCATGAAAGTTGCCTTAAACTTGGATAAGTATGAACTCCAAAGCTTTTTATTAACAACTTTTAGGACACTTTCGTGGACCTCTTTTATGGTCCTCTTCTTCGCTGTATGTTCCTGTTTCAAAAAAACATTGACTTATTTCAACTTTTTAATAGTAATTTAAGCATATCAAGAACTATGTAGAGTGAAACTGTTTTGCTGTTTATCACTGTGACTATTTTCAAGATTATGCAAACTACCGGGAGAGCCAGAGAGAAGTTCTCACTGTCGAAAATTCATAGCTTCAAGAGTACTTCATGAATCCAATGATTCAAATTCTCATTAAAAGCCAAAACATCAAAGTGTCACTTTATATTTTTCTGGCTGTCTCAGGAGCACTAAAAATATAGGTAAATTTAGCTTACAAATATTTCATGGTTGCAAAATTACTGAAAATTGGGCCTAAAACATTGTTCAAATGATAAAGGACTGCTCGCATAGAAGAATAAAGAAAATGCAATTTCTCATCGGGTGAGAGCTATCCTCTGCACATTTATTGTTATGAAATTGAAAATCCTTAGTATTTGTTTGAAAACCTACGTCCTTTAACTCTTGATAACTCTTGAAGAGGTGAAAGGCCCATTGCCTCTTGTTCTTTAAGAGGAGAGTCCTTACGATTTGATGGATCTTTAGGCCTTTTTCCAGTCATTTAGCACCCATGAAATTTTATAAAGTTGAATTTACCCTTACTTATAGTGCTGGTACCGACAAGAAAGCAGAAAGTCCCAAAAATACTGCGAGCTTTCCATTGGCGGCCTGGCTGGGGGGCCAGAGGGGCCGTGGCCCCTCCAGCGGACTTTTTTGAAAGGGGCGCCAAAGTTTAAGAAGGGCACCAAAAACTTAATGAAGCTTCATGGTTCGATCACGTTTTTCCAGCACCACGTGGCTGGTCACACGGGCGGTCCATACAGATGCATCTGATGCACATCGAGTCATCATAGACAAATCATTTCGCGTCAATGTAATGTTTCGTAGAACTGGGAACTGTTATTCCATTAGCCACAGTTCACGTGAAAAGAAAACTTAGCACAGGTAAGAAACTCGGAGATGTCGGAGCAAGTTTCTCCAACATTTCTTGACCTCTACTTTTTTACTTAGCCCCATTGTGCTCTGCTAGATGTCGCAGATGTCTTATCTGCGAAAAATTATGATTCGATTCCAGTCTTTTTTTAAGAAAGAAAGGTTTGCATTACATCTAAAAAATCAACTTCTGTCTCTTTTTTCATTGGTAAGCCATCGTCCATTTATACTCATTATTTATATTTTGCTATAAAGAAAGCTAGGTTTTGCAACATCTTTAGAATTTGAGAACGATCAAATACCTTTCAAGTAGTAACACAATAAAAGATACGTGTGAGGAATAAAGTAAAATATGCTATGAATTGCCTGAAAATTCTCTATGTTTGGTGACCTGAGTGTTGTGTGTTTATATATCTTTTTAAAACACTTGAACTTGTACGTTATTATCAAATGATTTTGATCCTAGCATTGATGTGTTGCTGTATTTTGGCCAACAAAGCAGCAGAATCTTACGAATTTTTTGCAGATCAGACATCTCCAACTTCTTCAAAGAGCTTGTGGAACCAAGTGAAATATTCGGAGTTGAGAAATGTCGGAGAAGAGAAAATTACTCTGATATCTCCGACATTTCGGAAGTTTTTAACTGGCCTAGAAAATTACTGTACTATAAAATCCTGGTTATCCTATCTTGCCCAACATTAGGAATGCTTTTTTCCCGCTGCTGGCAATGACCCAAATAGCAACCTTGTAAACTTGAACTCTTATGCAAAAGCCATTAGCCGAGAACTAGACCCAATTTATCCAGAAGAATACAGTGTCCATGAAACAACTACGGTCGGCGAAGATGCTTGCTGAAGATCTTTTCATAGAGCTTATCTTCAGAACATAAGGTACACAACCTTCGAAGGAAGGTCTTCCTGTACCAGAACATGTCTGAAAGGGCAAAGCACCTGTTTTCCAAGAGTTTGAAGAACATGGTCACGAAAAATTCTTCTGTGGCTTCGCCCCCAAGCCCCCTTCCTTGCCTCAGTCATTCAAATGTATGCATCTAGAGCTAGACCAGTTCAAGGTGTCAAAGAATACGAGTAGGAAGATCGGGAAATTTACAAGGCTGCCATTCTCTTCAGAGACTTTATAACGATGTTTGATTTGAAGGGGCGCCATTTTGCTGCTGGCCCCCCCTGACGAAAAAAGCCAGGCCGCCACTGGAGCTTTCCGCTTTTAACTGAAATTTGAATCTTTCAACTTTGCATTGCACTGTTGGTGGTACGAATTTTTAAAAGTGGGAACTTTTTTCTGGCTCACTCGGTATATACTCTATCGTTGTAAAATCATCAGTCACCAACAACATAGCACTATTCTCATAAAGAAATGGTGAAAACTCTAACTGTGATGTTCGATACCGAGAATTTTTAATTTTAACACTTGCAATATGAAATGTTGACCAAAAAAATATAGAGAAATAGACAGGTAATGAAAAAGGCAAACGAAACAATTGAAGATAGGTCTGTGTGACTTCGTATTTTAACTTGCTTAGACTTGCTGATAAAAAGGAGTTATATCATCGAAAAACTATTAAGGTTCGCAGTGAGAATGAAGCGAGCAATAAAATTGCATATCCGCAACGGTTGGACTAACCAACATGTAACAACTATTATAACTGTAGCCTGAAATCCGCGCAGTATCAATTCTGTATAGAAAAGAACAGCTGACCCGGGGCTTCGCACATCTGTAAGAAAATTTGCTGAAAACTGCTAGCTTACATGCAGACTTTACTTTCACAGCGAATGAAAGCAAGTCTGCAGGAGGGCTAAAAAATGCTGGCTTTAGCTTGATGTGTCAAAACCATATTTCCAGAGCGTGTCACAACCCTTACATCCTCTATGGCGATGGCCTTGCCTGGCTTGTATTTGTTTGCAATATATAGTCGTAGTTCCATTGACAAAAAGATTTTACTCTTTACAGTTTTTAGTTGGAACTTAGTCTGTTAGTATATGAATAAATCAAACAGCAATGCCTGACAAAATTTTTCGCAGCACCTTTGCTAATATTGCCTTTTTTGCAACCTTCACCTCTCCATCCTTAACCCTATCTGACCTGTGTGATTTGAAGCACTAAATGCCTGGGGGGGGGGCGGATTGCGCCCCCTGTTTATCTCTGTTGTTGCTTGAGATATGGCAACCAAATTAGGCACAAAGGTTCTTCATTATATAAACAATGAATTTTTGAAAAAATGGTTTAATTAGCATTGTTTTTTTTGTTGCTAGAGCATAATTAATATTATGACGTCATATGACATCATAAAAATGAAAGTGTGTTAAAAGTTCGTAAAACTTTAATTTTTGTGTAGAAATGAAATATATAGATCAAAATAGATGTAAATTCATAGTTTCAACTTTATTGGACAAATTAAAAAGGATTAAGAGAGATACAATGTATATTTTTCGGAGAGTGGTGCACAATTACCTGGTTACCATGGAGACAAGGCTAAAAATAGAACACCGAGATTGCTACTGTTTCATTGCTATGTGATAGGAAGTTAAACTTGCTAAATCTCAGAGGTATCCGGCAAACAGGGAAAAACGCATAAATGAAAATGTACGAGGGGGGCCGAATCCGCGCCCAGGGTCAGATAAGATTAAAGTAATGCTGATGTGTGACGATAAGATGTGGATGATATGACAATAGACCTTTTACCTATTCTACAAGAAAGCCTGGATCGAGCGTTATTTTTATACAATTTTATACACGAGACTCGATCGAGTGGCGTTAGAGCTTCTATCACAATTGTGCACATTCGAAGATTCTACAAAATGTAGCAAAGTATCGTTCGATTGAGATTCTTTCAGAATAGCTAAAAAGTCTATTCACGACTCTGCTGGAATGCGGATGGGACAATGCTCTTGGAAGTTAACTTTTTTTCAGAGTGACCGGGTGCTTAGAGGCTTTTTGCTATTGATAGAAGTGCGGATTATCAAGATGTGGTCTAAGTGTTCCAAAGACTCTTGGCAGGCATTTAAGCTTTGGCGAAAGTTTGCATTTGAATAGCAATTCTTGCGCTTCAATCCTATGATTTGACCAACTCAAATATCTTGCAGTAATTCTAAGATTTTTTTGTAACCTTACCAGCTATGCAAAGAGAGACAATTTCTGTTTGGTAGGAAGTTATAAAGAATTGCAGCTTTGTAAAGTTGCAATTATTTACTAGCAGAAAATGACATTTATTTTAGAAACTTATCCCTTGGTAAAATTCAATTAAAAATTCGAATATTTTTCAGCATTCGATTAGCTTTTGAGGCTTCATCACAACTAGTTGTTTACGAATTTCCTTTTAACCACTCGCTGTTGCCTTGCAGTGGAAGACTATTTTCAAGCATCTCAATATCCTAACTTTCTATTTCTATTCGCAATAGGTCAAACAGCTTGCAGCAAGCCGCATGTATCTTTCGAGTTTAGGTTACCTTCTTCCAATACCTTTCACAATTATCATTTCCTTCCAAAAGCAGCAATTTCCTGAATGAAAGGTCTTTTTCCAAGTGGAAGCACTGTTCTTTCGCTGCACAATTTCGTACTGACCTCCGATTCACCCCACCCCCGCAATTACTGAACAGCTTCGCAAGGGAAAGATTCGTTTTGCGGATGGATTTGAACCCGGATATCGCAAGGCTTGATCCAATTTGAAACAGTAAGCCATTTCGCGGCAACAAATCAGCCTCTGATTTGCAAAGTGCTCCTTTTCGTTTCTCACTCCCAAACACGAACACAGAATGATAATTAGACTGCAAACAAATAATATTTGAAGAATATTTGAAGAAAGTAACACATTGCCTTTTTCTCCTTCCTTTTTGAAAAAAGCTCATCTTTAAGCCAAAACAGCAAAACGTAAATCAATAAATAAAGTACTTTACAATCTAGTACAAGACGTTCATGATCTCGGAATTCGCTTAAGTAATAATCGAAAGATAAAGATTAACTATTAAATGACAAGTCTTGACACCATATCATGATTTCAAGATAGCATTAAGTGATCAATATCATATTCAGTAGTTAAAAATAGCATCAAAAAGCAATTCCCGGTAGCTAATTTCAAAATGTCGTCATGTGAATTTATATAACTATGAATATAGCTTGAAACATCTAAATAGTTCATGATACCATGTCGTCATTTCAAGTTTCATAAATAAATCAGTATAACTTCTAAAATCTCATTATTATGTTATCAAATAATTCAAGACAACATGTCATTACTTCTAGATGTCACAAATAGAATCAATGTAACATTCAATGGGTCAAACATGATATCATCTAACAACTCATGGTAGCAGGTCATGATTTCAATATGTCATTACATGAATCAATGTAACATTCAATGGGTCAAACATGATATCATCTAACAACTCATGGTAGCAGGTCATGATTTCAATATGTCATTATATGAATCAATGTAACATTCAATGGGTCAAACATGATATCATCTAACAACTCATAGTAGCAGGTCATGATTTCAATATGTCATTATATGAATCAATGTAACATTCAATGGGTCAAACATGATATCATCTAACAACTCATGGTAGCAGGTCATGATTTCAATATGTCATTATATGAATCAATGTAACATTCAATGGGTCAAACATGATATCATCTAACAACTCATGGTAGCAGGTCATGATTTCAATATGTCATTATATGAATCAATGTAACATTCAATGGGTCAAACATGATATCATCTAACAACTCATGGTAGCAGGTCATGATTTCAATATGTCATTATATGAATCAATGTAACATTCAATGGGTCAAACATGATATCATCTAACAACTCATGGTAGCAGGTCATGATTTCAATATGTCATTATATGAATCAATGTAACATTCAATGGGTCAAACATGATATCATCTAACAACTCATGGTAGCAGGTCATGATTTCAATATGTCATTATATGAATCAATGTAACATTCAATGGGTCAAACATGATATCATCTAACAACTCATGGTAGCAGGTCATGATTTCAATATGTCATTATATGAATCAATGTAACATTCAATGGGTCAAACATGATATCATCTAACAACTCATGGTAGCAGGTCATGATTTCAATATGTCATTATTTGAATCAATGTAACATTCAATGGGTCAAACATGATATCATCTAACAACTCATGGTAGCAGGTCATGATTTCAATATGTCATTATATGAATCAATGTAACATTCAATGGGTCAAACATGATATCATCTAACAACTCATGGTAGCAGGTCATGATTTCAATATGTCATTATATGAATCAATGTAACATTCAATGGGTCAAACATGATATCATCTAACAACTCATGGTAGCAGGTCATGATTTCAATATGTCATTATATGAATCAATGTAACATTCCATGGGTCAAACATGATATCATCTAACAACTCATGGTAGCAGGTCATGATTTCAATATGTCATTGTATGAATCAATGTAACATTCAATGGGTCAAACATGATATCATCTAACAACTCATGGTAGCAGGTCATGATTTCAATATGTCATTATATGAATCAATGTAACATTAAATGGGTCAAACATGATATCATCTAACAACTCATGGTAGCAGGTCATGATTTCAATATGTCATTATGTGAATCAATGTAACATTCAATGGGTCAAACATGATATCATCTAACAACTCATGGTAGCAGGTCATGATTTCAATATGTCATTATATGAATCAATGTAACATTCAATGGGTCAAACATGATATCATCTAACAACTCATAGTAGCAGGTCATGATTTCAATATGTCATTATATGAATCAATGTAACATTCAATGGGTCAAACATGATATCATCTAACAACTCATGGTAGCAGGTCATAATTTCAATATGTCATTATATGAATCAATGTAACATTCAATGGGTCAAACATGATATCATCTAACAACTCATGGTAGCAGGTCATGATTTCAATATGTCATTATATGAATCAATGTAACATTCAATGGGTCAAACATGATATCATCTAACAACTCATGGTAGCAGGTCATGATTTCAATATGTCATTATACGAATCAATGTAATATTCAATGTGTCAAACATGATATCATCTAACAACTCATGGTAGCAGGTCATGATTTCAATATGTCATTACATGAATCAATGTAACATTCAATGGGTCAAACATGATATCATCTAACAACTCATGGTAGCAGGTCATGATTTCAATATGTCATTATATGAATCAATGTAACATTCAATGGGTCAAACATGATATCATCTAACAACTCATGGTAGCAGGTCATGATTTCAATATGTCATTATTTGAATCAATGTAACATTCAATGGGTCAAACATGATATCATCTAACAACTCATGGTAGCAGGTCATGATTTCAATATGTCATTATATGAATCAATGTAACATTCAATGGGTCAAACATGATATCATCTAACAACTCATGGTAGCAGGTCATGATTTCAATATGTCATTATATGAATCAATGTAACATTCAATGGGTCAAACATGATATCATCTAACAACTCATGGTAGCAGGTCATGATTTCAATATGTCATTATATGAATCAATGTAACATTCAATGGGTCAAACATGATATCATCTAACAACTCATGGTAGCAGGTCATGATTTCAATATGTCATTATGTGAATCAATGTAACATTCAATGGGTCAAACATGATATCATCTAACAACTCATGGTAGCAGGTCATGATTTCAATATGTTATTATATGAATCAATGTAACATTCAATGGGTCAAACATGATATCATCTAACAACTCATAGTAGCAGGTCATGATTTCAATATGTCATTATATGAATCAATGTAACATTCAATGGGTCAAACATGATATCATCTAACAACTCATAGTAGCAGGCCATGATTTCAATATGTCATTATATGAATCAATGTAACATTCAATGGGTCAAACATGATATCATCTAACAACTCATGGTAGCAGGTCATGATTTCAATATGTCATCATATGAATCAATGTAACATTCAATGGGTCAAACATGATATCATCTAACAACTCATGGTAGCAGGTCATGATTTCAATATGTCATTATACGAATCAATGCAACATTCAATGTGTCAAACATGATATCACCTAACAACTCATGGTAGCAGGTCATGATTTCAATATGTCATTACATGAATCAATGTAACATTCAATGGGTCAAACATGATATCATCTAACAACTCATGGTAGCAGGTCATGGTTTCAATATGTCATTATGTGAATCAATGTAACATTCAATGGGTCAAACATGATATCATCTAACAACTCATGGTAGCAGGTCATGATTTCAATATGTCATTACATGAATCAATGTAACATTCAATGGGTCAAGCATGATATCATCTAACAACTCATGGTAGCAGGTCATGATTTCAATATGTCATTATATGAATCAATGTAACATTCAATGGGTCAAACATGATATCATCTAACAACTCATGGTAGCAGGTCATAATTTCAATATGTCATTATATGAATCAATGTAACATTCAATGGGTCAAACATGATATCATCTAACAACTCATGGTAGCAGGTCATAATTTCAATATGTCATTATATGAATCAATGTAACATTCAATGGGTCAAACATGATATCATCTAACAACTCATGGTAGCAGGTCATGATTTCAATATGTCATTATATGAATCAATGTAACATTCAAAAGTTCAAGCTAGCATTAAGTAATAACAAATCATACCTTCAAGGTAACATGGAATGAATAGATTAAACATCAATAGTCTATAATATCCTCGAAATGATACAAGATACCAGGTCATGATTTCAGGATATGGATCAATGTAAGACAAATCGATCAATATAGCATCTAATAACAAGATAACATAAGTCATTATAGATAACATATCAAGATAACAAGTCATTTGTTCAAGATAACATAGAATCAATCAATAAATGTCACATTAATAGCGTGAATTGTCTTTGAAATGATTCAAGATACTAGGTCATGATTTGGGGATATCATAAATGAATCAATATAACTCTCAATATTTCAACCTGCTATCAAATAATTCAACATAAGAAATCATATTTTCAAGATAACATAAAATCAATCATAGTGACATTTAATAAAGAAATGATTCAAGATACCAGGATATGATTTCAGGATATCATGAAATGAATCGATGTAAGACTCAATAGTTCGACGTAGCATCAGATAATTCAAGATAATAAGTCATATTTTTCAAAAATCAATCAAAGTGACATTTAATAGTGTGAATTATCTACGAAATGATTCAACATACCAGGTCATAATTTCAGGATATCATAAAACGAATCAATGTAAGACTCAATAGTTCAACGTAGCATCAAACAATTCAAGATAATACGTCATATTTTCAAGAATCAATCAAAGTGGCATTTAATAGTGTGAAGTATCTTCGAAATGATTCAACATACCAGGATATGATTTCAGGATATCATGAAAGGAATCAATGTAAGACTCAATAGTTCAGCGTAGCATCAAACAATTCAAGATAATAAGTCATATTTTCAAGAATCAATCAAAGTGACATTTAATAGTGTGAATTATCTACGAAATGATTCAACATACCAGGTCATAATTTCAGGATATCATAAAACGATTCAATGTAAGACTCAATAGTTCGACGTAGCATCAGATAATTCAAGATAATAAGTCATATTTTTCAAGAATCAATCAAAGTGACATTTAATAGTGTGAAATATCTTCGAAATGATTCAACATACCAGGATATAATTTCAGGATATCATAAAACGAATCAATGTAAGACTCATTAGTTCAACGTAGCATTAAATAATTCAAGATAATACGTCATATTTTCAAGAATCAATGAAAGTGGCATTTAATAGTGTGAAATATCTTCGAAATGATTCAACATACCAGGATATGATTTCATGATATCATGAAATGAATCGATGTAAGACTCAATAGTTCGACGTAGCATCAGATAATTCAAGATAATAAGTCATATTTTCAAGAATCAATCAAAGTGACATTTAATAGTGTGAATTATCGACGAAATGATTCAACATACCAGGATATGATTTCAGGATATCATGAAATGAATCAATGTAAGACTCAATAGTTCGACGTAGCATCAGATAATTCAAGATAATAAGTCATATTTTTCAAGAATCAATCAAAGTGACATTTAATAGTGTGAATTATCTACGAAATGATTCAACATACCAGGATATGATTTCAGGATATCATGAAATGGATCAATGTAAGTCTCAATAGTTCAACGTAGCATCAGATAATTCAAGATAATAAGTCATATTTTCAAGAATCAATCAAAGTGACATTTAATAGTGTGAATTATCTACGAAATGATTCAACATACCAGGTCATAATTTCAGGATATCATAAAACGAATCAATGTAAGACTCAATAGTTCAACGTAGCATCAAACAATTCAAGATAATACGTCATATTTTCAAGAATCAATCAAAGTGGCATTTAATAGTGTGAAATATCTTCGAAATGATTCAACATACCAGGATATGATTTCAGGATATCATGAAATGAATCAATGTAAGTCTCAATAGTTCAACGTAGCATCAAATAACTCAAGATAATAAGTCATATTTTCAAGAATCAATCAACGTGGCATTTAATAGTGTGTGATATCTTCGAAATGATTCAACATACCAGGATATGATTTCAGGATATCATGAGATGGATCAATGTAAGACTCTAAGAAATGGTTCAACCTGGCATTAAAAAATTCAAGAAAGCAATTCATATTTTTAAGATAACATAGAATCAGTCAATGTGACATTTGATAATGTGAATTATCTTCGAAATGATTCAAGATACCAGGTCATGATTTTAGGACATCATAAAACGAATCAATATACGACTCAAATTCAGGATAAGAAGTCATATATTTTCAAGATAACATAAAATCAATAAATGTGGCATTTAATAGTGTATAATATCTTCAAAAAATGATTGAAGATACTAGGTCATGATTTTAGGACATCATGAATGAATCGATATAACTTTCAATAGTCCAACCTGGCATCAAATAATTCAAAATAACAAGCCATATTTTCAAGATAACATAGAATCAATCAAAGTGACATTAATAGTGTGAAATGTCTTCGAAATGGTTCAAGATACCAGGTCATGATTTCAGGATATCATAAAACGAATCAATATATCACTCAATAGCTCAAGAAAGTCTCAAATAATTCAAGATTACAAGTCATTGTTTCAAGATAACATAGAATCAATCATTGATACTATAGAGAAGGCGGACGCAAAGAAAAAGACAGAATTTTGGCACACTGAGACCTTTCGAACCTACGTTCTCATCAGAGTGCGACTTTACATTGTGCAACTTTAAAATGTAAAGTCGCACTCTGATGAGAACGTAGGTTCGAAAGGCCTCAGTGTGCCAAAATTCTGTCTTTTTCTTTGCGTCCACCTTCTCTATAGTATCAAAGTTTGAGTAACCACTTTTAGTATCAAATTTTTTTCTTAGAATCAATCAAAGTGACATTAATAGTGTGAAATGTCTTCGAAATGGTTCAAGATACCAGGTCATGAT
The DNA here is from genome assembly GCA_964019985.1 of Aurelia sp. 4 Dawson et al 2005. Classification (NCBI taxonomy): domain Eukaryota; kingdom Metazoa; phylum Cnidaria; class Scyphozoa; order Semaeostomeae; family Ulmaridae; genus Aurelia; species Aurelia sp. 4 Dawson et al 2005. The sequence continues at coordinate 16,399,878 of OZ026495.1, read as the reverse complement.
TTCAGGACATCATAAAACATGATTTCAGGACATCGTGAAATGAGTCAATAAAAGACTCAATAGTTCAACCTAGAGTCAAAGTAATTCAGGATAACAAATCATATTTCAAGGTCACAGAATGAATCAATATCACATTCAATAGTTCAAACTTGCATCAAATAAGTCAAGATAACAAATCATTTATTCAACATAGCATAGAATGAATTAGAACAAATATAACAATGGATAGATTAAGTTAATATCATAAAGCAATTCAATTCAGTAGTTCAAGACAGCATTTGTTCAAGGCAACATGTCATAATCAACGAAACATTAAATAATTTATGATAACAAATCATTTTGTCATGAAAGCATAGAATCAACTGACGCAGCATCCAGCAGATTGACATAGTATCATAAAAAAATTTCAAGATAACAGACCATGATCTCAAGCTTTAATAAAATGAATCAATAGAGAATTAGATAGTTTAAGTTAATATGATAAATAATTCAATTCATCAGAAAATGAGCAAACATAACATTTGGTAGTTTAAGATGGCATCAAATGATTCAAGAGAGCAATTCAAGGTACCAAGAAAAGAATCAGTTTAAGGTCCCGTCTACACGAGATTGGATCCAAATGGATCCGTACCCAAAGTGTAACGGATAGGCCTTGCGTTTACACGAGATTCGACGGATCCGAACCCACTTGGATCTGCTATCTGTACCCAAGCGGGATCACTTTCAAAAGTGATCCCGTTTGGATCCGATCCCAAAAAGGTCTCGTGTAAACGGGTGGGATCGGATCCAAACTGGTACAGATAGGAAGTGACACGATTAAACTGAAAATCCTTTGTTGACATTTCAAAGAGGGGAGGCAGAGATGAGACAGTGTCTATTAGAGTGCAAACTTTCAAAGGATCTGATTAAAATAAGAGAAAAGGTTTACTAGAGCGCTGCTAAGAGTTCATAAAATCCAAATGGATCCGATCCCGTGTAAACACCAACAAAGTGGATCAGATCCAAATGGATCCGATCCTGTCTGGATCCGATCCCGTGTAAATGGGGCCCAAGGTTCAATAGTTCGATACAACTTCAAACAATTCAAGATAACGGGTCATAATATCAAGCTATTATAACAGGAATAAACGTAACATTGGGTAGCGTAAGCTGGTGTCATAAATGAATTTAAGATATTGTTAGAAAAAGAGTCAACATGACATTCAAAGCTAGAAAATAATTCAAGTCATAATAGCAAGATGTTATAATATGAATCAATGTAATATTCAATAGTCTGAATATCTACGGTAATTGGATAAGGAAGCAATAGCATGAAATCGCTACTCAGGCCCCGTTCACATTACACCGTTTTTGGTTAAAAACGAAGCTATTTACCTCCGTTTTTGGCTTTGCGTTCACATGAGTCCACCCCAAAAATGGAGCTAAATGAAAACGCTTGCAAAAACGGGGCTAAATAAAAATGGAGCTCACAGAAACGCATAACTGTAATGTGAACATCCAAAAACGGAGGAATTTAGAAACGCTGATAACAAGCAACAAAGACCGAAACATAATCAGGAAACAAAGAAAACAAAGAACAAAGAGCAAAGACAAACAAAAGGTGATCAGATCCGTTTTTGAGGACAAGTGTGAACACCGCACTCGAAAGATGTCCGTTTTTGTTTAAAAAACGGAGTAATGTGAACAGGGAGGAAAAATAGCTCCGTTTTTAGTAGCAAAAACGGATCTAAATGAAAACGGAGTAATGTGAATGTGGCCAAGCTAGGTTTAAGAGACAAGGACTTGATCTCATAAAAGTGATTAGAAATGACAGATAGTTGATCGAATAGTCGCAAAAATGATAACAAGATACAAAAATTCTCACAAAGTGTCAGTAGCAATGGTATATGCGATGAAAGAAAATACGAGGACTGAAAATAGTTACCTTGGTTAGGGTTTGTGCAGTAGTCTATAGGGGTTATTCAGTAATCAGAGGCTGGATTGACGGATCACATGATGTCTTTGGAAAGTCAACATCCAGTTAATATGAGGTCATTCAGTTATTTAGAGGGATAACATACAGTAGGTTAGAGGGGCAACATCGTATCTTTGCAGGGATAAACTCAGTAAATTTGAAGTTATTTTATAAGTTAGAGGGATAAAATCGTGTCTTTCGAGGGCTAACATCAGTAAGGGAGGGGTATTCTATTTCTGAGAGGGATAGAAAAACAATGGGATAGAGGCATAATATCGTGCCGTTCAAGAGATGAAATGCGAAAAGACGGGTTAATCACTATTTTACGTGAATAACAAACATTATGCCTCTATGTAAATAAATAATCCATAATCCTGAAATATCTGTTATTATCCCTCTTTTTGAATAACCCCCCTCTGTACTGATACTATCCTTTGAGCGACAGGATCTTATCCCTATGTCGCACTGTTTGATAGCCCCCTCTGTAAATGAAGAGCAGCTACCTTTCTGATGTCATCTTTCTAACGTACTGAATAGCCTCTAATTTACCGGGGTTATCCTTCCGACGACACGATGCTCTCTTCTAGTATGTTATCCCTCTAAATAACCGAATGGCCTCATATTTACTACATGCTATCCCTCCAACGATATCATGCGATTCCTCTATCACACTGAACATTCTTTCTGGGTTTCATCAAATGACAATGAAGAAAAACGAATGCTTACTTGAGACAACTCTGTTGATAACAGAAAGATTCAGGATGAGCCAAACGACGAAAATCATGTTATGCGCTATTCACATTGACGCATGAATGTCACAGTTTAATGTAATTGTAGTTATGTAGGCAATTATTGTTGTCTTTAATTGATAAAAAGATATTGACGCAGTTAAACCAGCTTTATCTAAGCGAAGTTCGATTTAAGGCAATCAGTAGCGTTCGATTTGTTGGATTGACAAATCAGAATCAATCATTTTATAACCTGGTTCATTTGAAGCTGTTTTACTTGCCAGTGTGAATAGGGCTCTTGACTATTTCATTTTATTGACATTCAGTGTCATCCACAAAGCCAGCAAATGCGACATTAAAAGTGGCAAGACACAAATCATGTTAAATGTTGATAAATAATTGACTTAAAACAGGACTATCAGTTTTCGAAGCCTTTGTATCATCCTGGTTCAGAAAGAAACACAATTCCAAGATAAACTTACCTGTAATAAAGTGTCGCTCCACAGCCGGACTTATACCAATAGAGTTGTATGCATAAATACTAATGGTGTATTTCATTCCAGTCTGAAGTCCATAAAATGTGTGCAAAAGTTTCATTGAATGCCTGATAGTCATTGAGGTGAGGATGGTTTTTGAATGATATCTCATGATTGCAATGTAATATTTGAGCTCATCATCATTACCCATTTTCAAGGGTTTTCTCCAAGATACTGTTATAGAGAACATAGTGCGAGCTAGCATTGTGAGATTCCGAGGAGCACTTGGGAGTTCTGTAAAAATGAGAATCAATTTATACTTTGGCCTTGCAACCATAATTACGTCGAATGATACAATTATATTCGTCAATTTTTCTTCAAAAATTTCGCAAGAATGTTCTTATAAAAGCATCATCAAATCAAAACACGCCTAAAATCACCATCAAATTTTCTGCCTCGCATCGATGACTTTACATTCTTAAGCACGTTTTTGTCACTTTGGGATAGGATGAACGTAGTGTCATTCATTGAAGCATAGCAACAATATTCACAGAAATTTCCTAACCCTTAGCTGATAGAACAAGCTAAAACATGTCGAGGTCATTACTGTAAAGCAGAAACAATGATACATAATAATAATAATAATAATAATAATAATAATAATAATAATAATAATAATAATAATAATTGCTTTATTTTAGGTTGGCTTCTCGTCTAGCCAGTTAATTGGCTAATTAATGCCAACCAAAACTTAAATACACGGTATAGTTTACAATCATAAAAACCCTAAATTTTGAATAAATCGTTTGCACAATCTACAGTTGCACTCAGACTTGTATCTTTTAATGTCTTGCTTGAAGCTATTTAACGTATGGGACTCTTTTACGGAAGATGTCATTGTATGCCATATCTTCGCTCCAAGAAAACGCTGCATTTTCAATACCATACCCCGTCGTGTTTGGTTGTGATGCCAAAATATTTCTTCCACTGCGAAGGGTGTATGGAGCATCTTTGAGGTTAAAAATCCCTGTTACATTACCAAATAAGTTACCCCACTTCTCTAGCTTTGAAGACACAAGTAAAACTTCTCAGTATTCGCTTTGCCACGCATTCTCTATCTAGGTATCATTGGTATCATGCATCATACTTACGTGCAGTTGCCTTTGTAATGAATTCTTTCTCTACTGCTGTCCCATTACCAGCAGAATTATAAGCGAATATGCTAACAATGTATCTTGTTCCAGGTTCCAATCCATGAAATGTGTGGATCAATTTCATTCCAAATCCTTTAAACCCTGAGCCTGCGAAGACCTTTGTTTGAGAATTTCTGATCTCGAGATAATAATTTGTCAGATTATCATTACGAGCAGCAAGAGGTGCCCTCCATGTTACTGTTATGGAGGTTGTGGTGCGTGCAACCATCGTGAGATTTCGTGGAACAATTTCGATGACTGAAAGAAATAGATAGACTTAATGGTTAGGATTGTGAATTGAGAGAATACTCTTAATGCCGAGGACAAAGAAGGAATATATGCAGATGAAGAGGAGTTGTGGGTGGATACATGGACTAGATTCCTAGAAATTTTGCGAATCATTGATCCTGCTATGGAAAAAAATTTGCAATTCATTGGAATTGCAGGAAATATGTTGTTGCACTTCAAGAGCATTTACACTGCTCCAGAATGTAATAACTTTTTCTGTACATAAGGAAAAAAGAAGTACTACTGACAAGCAGGATCAGGGTAAACGGGAGGATGATCCGTTGCATTTTTGTCACGCATCCAAAGCTTTATATCGGTATGGTGTAAGTCTGAGAGTCTTGTAGACTGAAAGCACTTGGAATTTGTTTCAAATTAGTTGTTCGGCGAAAATATTTGCAAACAAAAACATTGAAATGGTGCTGCATTAGAAATTTTGCATAATTGTAAATCTCACTTGACATCTGTAACGAGAAGAAGATCATGCACCTACCTGGCAAAACATGGATTCGTAACAAAGTGCAGAGGATCAGCCAGTGAGACCATGTTTGCACTGTACGGTTAGAACTTTGTCCCACTACGAAGTTGTTAGGGTCCAAGAGCGTATAGACTGCTTAGGAACAAGATTTCCTTATTGATGGGGGGGGACAAAAGTGTTATTGATTCGCAGGAACAGCGTCAACGAGAAATTGATCTGTTACACTTCTGCTACAGATCCATAGTCGCACTAGAACAATGTAACTGCAGTCTAATTTGATTTATCGTTTAAACTATATCAACATCATAACAGTACAGTATTGATCCACCGCTAAGTGGTTACAGTTCACACTGCTCCAGAACCACATTTTTTCTACAGACAGAAGAAGCAAAGATCGACTGGTTTAGTTAGAGCTATTTAATCGACTGGTTTGAGAGCAATTTAATTACAAGCTGATCTGTTATGCTATCGTTACAGATCCAAACTTGTATCGACACAGCTAGAAAGGGGGTCAGAATTTAATTAGCTACGAAACAACATGTATATCAGTTCCAGGAAGAATCTCCCATAAAGCTACATGTTTGGATACTAGTCTTACTTTATTAGGGTCTAGTGCCTGGTCAAACGGAATTCTTTAAATCTTTTTAGGTTTGATCGATTTTTGGGGGTTTTAGAAATACTGTCACTATTGTTATGACCTAGAAAGGTTCTTGCCATTGACCATACTTTGAGATCGAGACAACTTTTTGGAGTTTTATCAAACTCTGCACAAATGAATATTCCTGTTCAATATTTCATTGCGACGGCATATTCCATTGAGACAAATTTACGTTGCACAGGGGCGGATCCAGCCCAAAGTTCAAGGGGATGGAGCAATTTGCAGAGTGGGTGCCAAAAATATAGTGAAAAGCTTTTGCAGAAATTTTTGTGCCCTTCTTCAGGAAAAATTTTCTGGTTTTTCGATTTAATAACGCCTTAATCTATATGTTTCCCACCTTCAGAATGAAACACGAAAAAAGAGTGCATTTGGGTCAGGATAAGGGGAACCCTTCTTGCCAAAAATGGGGAGCCAAGCTTAGTTTTCATCATGAAGGGGGACAGTTGCTCCCAATTGCACCCCCTAAATCCGCCAATGACGTTGCATGTCTTTTACGGGAATGATATATTGTTTATCTAGCTAAAAATGGTCTCGCTGTTCTATTTCTTGTGGCTTTCCAATTACAGAAATTTGTTTTCGTTGTTCTACAGACCATCCGAAGGGAGTCTTCGGAAACAGACAAAACAAATGAGCTATGCATTCGAAGAAGTGTCCTAGCCATTCCTCTTGATGTGACCACACATCGTCATTCCTTCGCCTGGGATCAAAGTTTTTTTAGGCAAGCTAATATGAATTAGATATAGTGCGAAATTTAAATCAATGCACACCTAATGCAACTGTTGCAAACCTGCCAATCACCGTAGGACTTCTGCCACCATCATTATATGCATACAGCTGAACTCTATATCGTACTCCTGGGAGAAGATCGTAAAATGTGTGGAAAAAATATGATGAGTTCTGATTTGTAGTAAGATTCGTTCCTATGCTCAATGCTGTCAAAGGATCATCTATCTCAAGATAAAAACTGACGAAAACATTTGTTCCATTTTGAAATGGCATCATCCAGCTGACTGTTATTGAGTTATGAGTTGCACTCAGCAAAGTCAAGTAGCGAGGGGTGGCAGGAGCACCTACAGTAAAGAACGAGAGAAATTACTATTAAAGTACAGAATTCAACTAAATTATTACAGAAGTACTTGCCATACTATCATATTATATATACTATCATACTATCATGCAGTCTAATCAGCAATGCTGGTTTACAAGGGACAGTGCATTAGAAACCACAGGAAGCGGAGAATGGTTCAGTAATACTTGCACGATTCAGTAATACATACAAATGTACTAAGGTTTAATCATACCTGCAAGTTAACTGTGTTAAATTTCTCTTTAATCCTCTATCAGTTACACAGACTTCCATCTCTACTTCTCTCTTTACGGTACGCCGTAAATTCTGTTTTGTTGTTGCAGTTGTATTGAATATATAGTGTGTATGCGAAGATTCTTAAAGTTCAATAAATGTTGCCCTGGGTACCAGACTCTATCTCTTAGGGAGTATGGTAGTCAAGGTACAAAACTAGGAAGCAATTAGGACGATGGTTAGGGGCCTTTTGACTTCATATGAGTTGAAGGAGTAAATAGAAAAGGGCATATCCGTAATTTCGGCTTGAAAGGAAGAGGTTTCTTAGGGAATGGACGTAATAGAGCAGAAATGAACAGAGCATCTCTTTCTTTTCGTATCGAAATGAATGCAAAGTACGACGGCGGGCCGGCACGGTGCCGCAGGTGACGCGCGGCAAGCCTAGTAACTGTAAGAAGTAAGCAAGCAAACGACGTCATCCTTGATAGAAAGTAAATATACAACTTCTTGGCCTTGCTTTACTAAACCAGCAACCCATACTTTCTCTCCTTCATGTCCCTCGTTGTGCAGTAAAGAAAATATCTAAAACTCGAGTCCTAGGAAGCGGAGGCAGGAGGGGGACTCTAGCTACCCAATAATTAAAAAAGGTGATGCTACGTCACAATTGTAAGCTGCATGCATCGTTATCTACTTTTTTAAGCAAAAATGCCCCCCCCCCTAGTCTGCAGCTGCTTCCTGCGGCCATATAACCAAAGATTTCCCATAACATACCTTTGTCAGGCTCCGTAGAAAATGTTGCCTCTGATATTGGCCCATGTCCCGCTAGGTTGTAAGCACATACTGAAATTTTATACAGAGTTCCAGGCTGTAGATTTGCAACTGTTTGCAAACCATTTGTTGAACTGTACGAGGCAGTAAAATTCATTTCTTTAGGCAATGCTTGTATGTATATGAGGTAATAATTCGATGCAGGAATTCCTTTATCCCATGGAGGCTGCCAAGTAACCACCAAAGATGTGTGTGTTGCTTTCAACAATCGTAGATTAACTGGAGCACATGGTGGGACTTAGATGAGAAAATGAAAGTAATTGCTTTGGGGTACATATCGGTTGAGTCAGAAAAATGCATCAATTGTTTGTAAATTCTTACAGGAAGCGCAATGAATTTGATTTGCACAATTTTCAATCCTTCATCTCACTGATGCTTCAAACTAGGTTTCAAGACATCTCTCAAAACTTTAGATTCAATACTTTAATATTTAATTTTAGGAATCATCCAGACGTTCTACTCTTTGATATGTCCAAAACCAGGTAAAAATGGCCCAATCACCATCATGTACCGTGTGTCCCAGAGAAATGTATACAGATATGATAGGCACCGGCAATGTGAACCTACTTTGAATCAAGGTTAATCACTCTTAACGTGTTCCTCGATATAGTTATTGGAATAATAAGGGCAGATTTTGCAATACAAAAGCATCTGTTGCTTTGGTTCATACCGTAATTCAAAGCGATTAGCGAATGCAGACAAAAGAACTTATCTCAACCAGTAATTCAAAACAAGCATAGCCGCAAAGTTGGCTTGAAACCAGTAAGTAGTACGACAAGCTCTCACTTGGTGCGTGTGAAGGGAAGCTTTGTAAGACAAGTTATGTGTCCTTAAGATTAAAGAAGAAGAGTGAATCCATAGTTCTGTCTGGCGGATTCTGTTTATTTGATTCAGGATCTGAGGATAAATTGTCTACATTTGAGCAATGAATATGCAACAATTGTAATGCCCTCTACTCGGCTTCTGAATCATGTAAGCAAAATCCGCCAGACAGAACTTTAGATTTACCCTTCTTCGTCATTCTAGATTTACCATTCTTCATTCGTCTGAAGCACATAACTTCTCTTAAAAGCCCCCCTTTGCTCGAACCATGTGAGAGCTTGCAGCACTGTTTTCAGGGCCACTGTGTGGCTATGTTTGTTTTGAACTACCGGTTTAGAGAATTTTGCTTTGTCTTCATTCGCTAATCACTTTGAATTGAAGTGTGAACCAATGTAACTTATGCTATCGTATTAATTCCTGAAGCACATCCAAATCTTAGGCCCTGTTTATATGAGGAAAACACCTCACCTGTAAATTTCAATGACTGTTTATATGAGATTTTTCACCTCACCAGTCGGCCCGCACCTGGGAAATCTCTCGTCCGTGATATCATATCAGAATGAACTGACCAATGAGAATCAACGAGTAATTTCAATTCACCTGACCACACCAGTCTTGTTTCGTGTTTGCAGCTTGGAAATCAAAGTTGTTACCTCGAAATTACCGTAGTTTTCTTCGTTGTTTTCCCTTTGTCCCAAGCCTAGCCAGCGTTAGAAGTCGAATTCAAATGTCTCCTGCACGTCTGAGCTGTTGGCTCCTACACAGCTTCATCCCATCCTCATTTTTATTGTAAGAGGAAGTTTGAAACGAGAATGAGTGCTGTGTAGGAACTAACTGTTCAGGCGCGCAGGAGCTATTTGAATTGATTCCTAGCACTGGTTAAGATTCAGCCGAAGAGAAAGCTACAAAGTAAATCAGTAATATCGAGGTAATAAACTTTAATTTCATAGCTACAAACAAGGTGCATGATTGCTACTCTCCTACGCAGACGTTCCATCCTAGGTTCCCTTATGATGGGTAGTTCCGCTCCTAGGCACTATCCTTCTCCGATGAGATAAGTGAGGAACCTACGCACTATTATTTTGCAATGCGATGATTGAGGAGGCTCTACATTGGAGAGTTGCCTATGCATCGACCAGGCATATATCAAGAGTGTTGACAGAAGGAATATTTTGCATTCCTTACCTCCAAATAGACACATATTTGTATCATTTCCATACGAAATGTAATCGCTTTGGTTACAATAATAATAATTTGCCTTGACTAATGTTCTTTCCAGCTGGCATGCGACTGTCTCTGTGTTATTACTAGGGCAACTTGTTCCATTACAAGATGGAAGCGTCGTGATTATGATGCTTCTACTTCTTGTTCCTTGACTGGAACCACAGGCGTCACATGCACCCCAATTTCCCCAAGTCCATGCACAATTTGTTTTGCAGCATATTCCATCGATCCCACTGCAGTTTCTTCTCTGTATAAGTGAGTAGCACGAACCACCACAAGTCTGAACTCGAGTGATCTTTCGTGTCCTTGTTGAGATGCCGAATTCATCCTTAGCACTCCACGACGACCAATGTGAGACAAGACAGTTGCTTGGACTGCAGCGCCGCCGCCTTCTACGGGAAGACCACAATCCTGTGGCTCCCCCAATAAAGGTGCAAATTAATATTAGATTCAATATGAGTAATGCAGCTTTCTCCATTTTGAATCAAAACAACTGTAGATTTGTCAGAATAGAAAATTGTCATGAATGTCTTATGACTCGCACTTCCTCTGTATCGTATATCAAATTGATATTTCGAAACAGCATTCTCTAACCCACAGAAACTATTCAGCTCTTTAAACAGCCAGTTGTTAATACCAGTAATTCCTGAATATGCATTCCAGTCCTGAAAGCTTTACTTTAACCTCGTTTCCATTAATCCGTTTTCGTATGAAAAAGGGATGAAAATTTTACGTTTTGGCCTTGCGTTTCCATTTTAAACGATCAAAATCGGATACATTTCAAAACATTGTGACTTGAAAACGGAGAAGTTTGACAACACATCGCTTTCAATGGAAACACCGAAAACGGAGTCATTCCAAAACGCTACAACAACGAAAAGCGACTTGGCACCAAAAAAGACAAAGTAACGGACAAGTCTGAACAAAGGAAATGAAAACGAATAAAACAGAATAAAGGAAACACATCCATTCTATATCAAGTCATAATGGAAACGGCTCAAGATCATCTGAAAACGGAGTGATTTGAAAATGGAGACATCTGAAAAGGAAGTAATGGAAATGTGTTGAATATGTGTATTGACTCGTAGTTTTGCTCCTCAAAATTTAGCGTCAAACAACAAAGAGTTCGTTAGCTTGAAGCCACCGTATAGAATTTATGTAAGTGTTTTTTTTCAACTTGGCAAAAAGTGTCCTTTTATTCAACAAATTTATAGTCACGATTTGAGTGGCAAAGCAAGTACTTGCCATATATAACCTCAGTTCCATCATATTAAAGAAAGATTAAATATTCCATGCTTTTTTCCCGATTCCAAAAGTAGTTTCTCATCGTAAGCTATGTAGGTTTGAAGTTAGGAGCCTCAAAGGATGGACATATTCCACTGGTGGTATGATTGAAATATTCCATATGACATAAATTTTCATCCTGTGGTGCTCTTTTAATGAAATTTCGTACTTTTATGGCGGAAGTAATTGCCCACATCTTGACGCAAAATGATTTTGGATTGGAGCACATAAGGAAGACTTATTCCACTTAACGCGCTATATCTAACTGTACCAAAAGCACCCAGCCCATGGCATTCATCTGTATTGGAAGTCACAAGAAAGGGAAATTTTGTTTTAGTAAGACGTATCAGAGCAGAAAACTATTGATTTATTCCCTTTAGAGCCATCAAGGATGCCGTAATTCCAATAAAATAAAAACAGTAAGCTGCACTTTTGCTTGAGGAAACTTAAACAAGCGGCTTTTGGAATATTTTATCGAAAATCGCTCTCAAACGTATTCTTAAGCCTCCAGTCACTTAAGTTCAGTTTACAAGCATTTTTATCATCTCATAATTGCAACAAAGTCCTCTTAAAAAGTTGTTTAACTATTTATGATAAAAATCAATAACACTTTCCAGAAATGAGCTTTTTATTTTATGGAATTTGCATCCTTATATGCTCTAATAGCTTTCAATCTATGCTATTTGGACTTTTCACGGTATTACAGCAATATAATTTATCTTTTCAAATAATTCAATTGACTGAAATTTCGTTGCCTTTCATTGTGATTTCGAACGGGATCGTTCATCCTTTGGTGCTCCTTGGGCCAGATTTTGAAAATTCAGTTATCTTAGATAGTATTTCAAAGATCACAAATTATAAAAACAACATTGAGAGGTCCAAATTGAAATTTTGTAAACTAGGGTATTTAGGAATATAGAATCCAAATACGCTCCTCTCAATGACGTAATATTCTACAGTGCCTCTAAACCCGTCTTTGTCCCGAGATATAGTCCGTTAAAGTCAAAATTGATCTCTTTAGGATGAAAAAACTGATTTTCAGATTTTTCGAATGGACACTTTTTGCCAAGTTGAAAAAAAACACTAACCTATGATTTCTTTTTGTCCGTTAGCTTTCTGAATACCTTCTTCTCTAAAAAGTCCAATCTGTTCTAACCCGCCCTCTCCAATCGCCGAAATCAAATAAGCCAGATTTCTGTAGGGTGCCCAGCAAGAAACGAGTGCACCGCATGAATGGCTATTGTGAAAGATCTATGAACCGAATTGCCCCTTTTTCAGATTTATAAATAGAACAGATTTAAACGACAAAACTAAAGGGTCCAGGGGCATGCTCCTCTGGAAAATTTTTGTAACTATGACCTCTAGGATGGTTGGAATGCATTTCGCTCAACTTATTCCAAGTCAGTTTGGCACGTAGCTGACTTGCCAAAATTTGGTCGTGCCTTTTGATCCAATCTCTGACTACTTTTTCGAGTTCAACTCTCTCCCAAGTTGGCTTCGACAATATTCTTATACGTTATTACTAAATGATACCTTAATTGTATATTTTCCCGACATTCTGTTTGAAGAAACTATGAAGATGTGGATTAGTTTGAATGAAAGTGCCAAGCAGAGCTGCATTGCAAGGAAGTTTTCATTTGTCTTTATTCAAGAAATATATGAAAACAGAAGTGCTGAAATATTTCAAACCAAAATTTGAAAAAATCATCATTCATCACTGCACAATTCGATTCATCACTGCACAAAGTGGTCTTCATTGCACCTTAAATCAACCCTGATCACCTAAGTTTCAGCTCCTTATCTTTCGAGCTGACGATACTGCATCACTGCATCAAATAAGATTTGCTGCGGGCACTTTTTGTGCCCCCCTCTCTTCCTGGCAGTAATATGATTAACCCTTACCACGGAACTGACACACATTTGAGTGTGAAGTAATGGACTGAATTATAGGAACGAAGGAGACAAAATGCAGAGATATACCGGGTGTCCAAAGAAACGCAACATTTCCTTTGGTAAAATTATTTGCTCTGAAGATACTGATGAAGAAAAGAAATAGACTTGGAGCAAGTCTATTCTCGTGTGAACACCTGCAAAAATTCCTTTGTTTTCTGGAAGGCATAGGTTTCAAATCTTTAAAACTACGAATTAAGGTGGGTGTAAAATTCAATTACCTTTTTCTTTCAACTGAATGACTTAAAAGAAACTTTAGCCAATTTTTCATATGATTCTACCGTTGGAATTTTCAAAGATCTTGATTTTTGTAGCTCATTTAAAGATGTGACGTCATCAAATTTCTAAATGACAAACCAGAAGAGTGAAATAGTTTTGCTTGATACCATGTTGTAGGCATCCATAAACTATGGTTTTCTCGAAAATTATTTGATCTTTCATCAAGAGGTTTAGAAATTACGATAGTTCTAAGTTTTTTTTCGAAAATTTTCTTGAACTCTTTAAAAAGGAGAAAAATATAGTAATTCTGAATAGTTAAGATTTCAGAAAAGTCCAACGGCAGATTTACTGTAAAACACTTCAAGTTTCTTTGAAACCATTCAGTTCAAAGAAATAGGTCATTGAATTTTACACCCAGCTTTTTAAAGATTTGAAACTTATGCTTTTCTGGAACAGTTCCATATCGCTCAGTGTTCAGTTTCGTCGTTTCGTTCTCGTTAAATTCTGTACCTTCATTTGACAAATGACGTAATCTTCACATGTGACAGGTAGTAAAAACAATAAGGAAATGATTTCTGGTTCAAAAGGACCTGGGGAGAGAAAAAGAAGTCAACTTTGCTGGGCCTAAAAGTCACGTACTGCAAACTGAAACCGTTACTGTGCTGCATTGCAGACGGATTACAAGCAAAAATATGGCGAAGAAGAAGAACAAAAGCAATTAAGGATGAAGGCCCCAATCGAGACATTATACTGGTATCATGGACGAATAACAAGAGATGCAGCCACACATATTCTTCAGTCGCAGGCAAGGAACCATCATCGAGATGGCTGCTTCCTTGTTCGTGATTGCTCGAGTGCTCCAGGGGATTTTGTAATTTCTATCCTAGCACATAATCAAATACTACATTATCAAGTTCATTGTAATGGCGATAACAGATTCTCAGTCGATGACGGTCCAGTGTTTCAAGGACTGGAGACTTTGATATCGCATTACCAAGTCACATCTGATGGCCTACCATGCAGACTGACAACATTTTGCCGTGGCTCATTGCCCCCACCTCAGGCACTCAAATTCGGCATTGATACCCCATTACATAAGGCATGCCATGATGGCAATACGGCACAAACTGTGAAATTACTTTCAGAGATGTATTCACATCAGGAAGTTGATGCAAGAAATGAACAAGGTCTTTCACCCCTGCAAATTGCAAGTGGCAGAGGCCATGAAGAAATTATACTGTTGTTGTTGAATTATGGAGCTGACGTTAAAGCTGCAAGTAGCTCAGGAACAACTGCTTTGCAGGTTAATACTTAAAAACCAACATCCGTAGTCAACCAGGGTGAATCTGAGTGCCTATTTCCAGAAGATCTTCGGAGCAGAGAAAGAACTCATCTGGTTTTTGGCGCACATTTTGGCGTAGAAAGGGGCCATAAAACAATGGGAAATTCAATTTCTGATTGTATTAAACAATAGATACCAATTATTATTTGGCGCACTCTGGTGCACTCTGGCGCACAAAATCATTGTGCTCCAAAATCTTTGGCACAGAGCAGCACAGAGATTCACCCAGGGTAGTCAGTACTGAATATGAGCAGTCTTTGCTATACCCCAGGTTGGAAAACTTACATTCACTCGCAACTATGAGATTGTGTCAAGCTTGGTACTTGCAGCTAAAATAAAAGGTTCTTGCATAAAATTGCAAAAGATTGATTGTTAATGTTGCATCCCTCGCAGCTTTTTAAAAGTCTGCTCACAAATTGTACCTTCAAATTTTTTTCATTCGCTACGATGCGTACTAAGCTAAATCACTCATGTTTTCCAACCAGGGTTATAACAAAAAGTCTGTGTCTGCCGCAGATTTCAGATTCAACATTCACTCCTGTTAAACTTGTGCAAGGTAACCATTTGCATCAATACACCACTTCAATTAACAGCCTCATTTTGGAAGTTATTCAAAATTTTTTCATATGAAATTTTGGAGACAGCACTCAAACTTTAGTCTAACCACATGTTTTCATATTGCTAGCAGTCGTGGTGCTAAGTTCATGGCGATGTAAAGTTTGGAAATCTGTAAGGGATTTGACCATAAAAATGACTTGGGGTGTAAAGTTTCAGCCTGAACGATTTTACACGATCAAATCCTTTATAAACCTTTGAACTTTACATTGTTATAAAATCAACATCACAAATGCCAGCAGGTTAAAAACATGTACAGTAGCTAGAGTAATGTTTGGGTGGTAAATCCGAATCTGGGCTCAAAATTTTCATAAGAACAATAGGAAGGAATTTTGACAAATTTCCAAAACGAGGCTGCTTGTTTAAAGTTGTGCATTGATCTTTCATTTGATAATTGATATTTGAAGTGTTGTGGCATGTGGTTTAATCCTCTAACTTTGCAGCCAGAACAGTCAGATGGAGTGGGTTCAAAACCTGGCAGGACCCCACCACTTTAGTGTCATTATAAGGGGTCACATACTCGATTAGCACTTAGCTACCTCTGTGATCGCAGTGCTTTGCACTGAAAACCGCAACTTCACCTTCAACCTTCACCTTCACCATTAAATCATAATGAGTTTCTGTTGTTTCTGTCTCATTTCACACCATAATGCCAAGAGAATTTCACTTGCATGCTCAAGATCGTCTGTCGTACAGCAAGTGCATTGAATGCACCCTGGTGTCAGAGGAGATTTGAACTTATGCGAAATTACTGTTGCAAAGCCCTCTTTTTTCTCTTTTTGGTGGTTATTTCAGCCAGACATCCATAGCCTGTGTACAGACTTCAATGGCTTTTCTTCAGAGGAGTTTTTCCCACAGTAGAGTTTGTGCACTTGTTGCACAAAGACTGTCCAAGTCATATGTGATGCCAAAGATCAAGGAAGCAAATCTCATTGCAACTGAATGATAGACATCCTCAAGTTATTCTAGTTTGTTTAAGCTCATGATATAGGTTGAGAAAAAAGACAATCACTGTATGAAAGGCCACTGAATTTCCTTTTCATGCACAGCAAAATGTTAGTTTGTTTCATTGAGTATACAATTACAGTATGATCTTCCTCATTCACCAGGAAGCATGTGCAGCTGGCCATGTTGAATCAGCAAGACTGCTCATCACTCAAGGACATGCAGATGTGCAAGAAAGGTGTCAGACAAATGGTTGGGTACCACTTCATGAAGCAGCCATGAGAGGCAATATCAAATGCTGCCATCTTCTACTGTCATATCATGCATCAATGCACCCTAGAACAATGGAGGGAGACACACCAAGAGATCTGGCTTTGAGATATGGTAGACATGATGTTGTGGAATACCTAGGTAAGTTTAAGTGAGATTGGATCTGAACCACTGGGTGAGTCAATAGAAATGCCCGGTGTTTGAAAAAATCCTGCTCCCTGAATATCAAAGCAATGATGTTGAAAACTGTCTTGTTTTATCCTGGATATGTCAAATAAGGTTCAGCAATTTACCCGGCTTTAATCGGTCATTCCTTCCTGTCGAAATAGGAGATTTTCTGCAGAAAGCCCCTTTCGAAAACCTGCCCAACGAGCGAAAACAGCAAGCAAAATTTCCTTTTGTTCTCCTTCCTAGCAATAATGACTCTTGGATGTCTTCGTGTATTTTGTCCTCACGGGAGAATGGAATCCCCCTGGATAAGTTATTCACACCAGGGGGAAGACTTTTCATCCGGCCAAAATAAAATCATGTGCTAAAGCATGCAGAAAGTCATCGCTGTGAGGTAAACACATTGGGAATTGTTGCTTGTAATTTTAACACATTTTTTGACGTTTCTCAAAGAGATTCATTTAAGAAAATCGCTTACAGAATCTGAATGGAGAGTCCAATTTTAGCTACAAAAATTTCTAAAAATAATTGAACATGTTAGCTATTCAATGAAATATTGCAAAATATCATTACTTATATATTCAGGGAGCAGTACCCTTTCAAACGTCAGGCGTTTCTTATGACTCACCCGGTATAAACTTCCAAGTGTTTGAAAGTTCCTCTTTTGTAATAGAGCCAGGTCTAAAATGTGAACAACACAGACATGCAGACCAAACAAGAACATCCATAGTCTGAGGCTCTCTTGTTCACATTTTAGAATTTCACACCAGGAAATCTAAAGTGTGACAGCGATTTTGCAGGCCACTTGAATGTGAGGGTATGTAGAATATGAATGTTTGTCATCAATGTCTCCATGTTTCTCCAAATTAAATGTTTTCTTTTTGCTTCATTTCCTTCATATTGAGCAAATACTGGGCCTAAGCATAGATAGGCAAGGTGTCAAACAAATACTGTATATACATTTCCTCAGTCACTGAAAAAAATGTCGGTCAGTTCTCAGTAATTCTTCCTTTGTTGATTTGGCTACAGCCATTGAGAATTTTCAGACAAGTCACAAATTTTTCCACGGTTTCCTTGGCCCATTTTAGAATTTCACACTGGTCATAGTCTATGACATGGAAAGCGATTTCATGGACCATTCAAATATAACAACATTGGACACTCTTTTCCACATTTTCCATGGTTTTCAGAAAAGCATTGTCTCTTTGCATCATTTTCTTTTGTATTGCACAAGAAGTTCCCTTGGAATCTGCTCCACCCTTTGTAGAGATTGCATGCAGGCAGATATGGTTATTTGAAGAATGGGCCTTTGTACAGAGACACATAATATTTTTCATAAGAAGCAGTTTGTATTTGTAAGAAACGGTAAGCTTGGTTTTTCAAAAGTTTTGACACTGCACAGTACAGTACAATACAGGACAGTACAGTTACAGTCACAGTACAGTACAGCACAGTTCAGTACAGTACAGTACAGTTCAGTACAGTAATAGCAATTTACTTGGACATTATTTAAGTGTGAATCATGATATATTATGTTTTGACATCTTACTAAGTAATTTGGGAGGCCTATTAACAAAGCTAAATGAACTCAACACTTCTGGAATTAAGATCATAAGAAACACGTAAAGAAACTTTTGAGAGCAAAGATGGCCAAAGGCTGTAAGAAACTACCTTCTGTACCATTCCTGAGTCTTAGTTTCTTTTAAAAAGATGTGTAGGCTACATGCCAGCAGAGATACTGAAGTGATGCAATATGATGCTGCTTACCTCCCCCAAATACAGAGAATTAGCAAACAAGCCTCCAAAAGCTATCTATTCAAATAGTCTGTGAAATTGTTGTCCACGTTTTAGACTTAACGCAATGTGAAATTCTAGACACCATGGGAAAAACTGTGGACAAGTTTGTGACTTGTCTGAAAATCGTGATTGGCTGTAACAAAGCTAGCCTACAAGAAGACCCAACTCGTAGGCTACAAGAAAGCTGACTAATACCAAATGGACGAAAGAAAAATGATAGAATGCTGACTAAGGAATGTACCGTGTGAGCCAGAAAAACTTTCCCGCTTTTGGAAACTCATAGCATCAAGACTGTTTCACATGTTGAATGATTCAAACTTGAGTTAATTGCCAACAGAGCATATATTTTTGTGATTTTTCTTGCTGTCACATGAGCACTAGAAATATACCAGGCGAATCAGGAAAACATAGGGTGTTGACGGACTGTGACATCCCATTGAGCCACTCGATTACCGTCAAATAAATTTTTCCATGCAGCCAAGAGTCTAACTTACTGAAGATCATAATCCATTCACCATCCAAATCAAAGATCCTTGTGGATGATTACAAAGTCTGACTTGGGCTAAGCAAGCACAAGAGCTTATGAACATGAATTCGTTCATAACCCCAAATGATCTTTGATGCAGTTTTAGCTGCAAGTCAGTGAGATATGAGTGTTACTGCCAAAGTTGCCTTGAATAAAAAATAAGACGCGTTTCGTAAGAGAAGGATCGCCTGAAAAACAGATGTTGATCTTCTTGCATATATTTTGCTTCAGAGTGGTCGCGTATCTTCCCCAATGAATGGTGCCATTGTTTGCAGAGATTCTGCAACTTCATCTGCAATGTTTGAATCTGCAGCCGTATTGAAGGGGTCCTTCTACCTCTGGTGATGCTGCGAACGCTAACCTCTGTGCAGGCCAGTTACATCATCCTCTAAAGTTGACTTATTGATAATGAGTACCATTAATGGCTGGCTACTGATGCGATCATTCTGGAAAAATATATCAATCTTATGGTGTCGAATCTGTCCTACATCCAACCTGAAATAAGCTGACGTAAAATTTTGCGATAAGATCGCAATACACTTTTTCAACTAAGCGGTTTTGTTTTCGAATTTTCCTTTTTTTGGATCTTATATGTGAAATTCCTGACCTCAGATTCACATACAACACCAAAATTTTTGTCTAAATGATGTAGGTCAGACTTTGATTGTACGAATGTGAAATCAAGAGCAAAATAATGTGAATCTTATGTCAAAAGTTAGCTTGTTATGTAGACATCGTAATAAACATACCAATCATTCTTCGATATGACAAAGAAGGATATCCCTAGCGAAAATCTCTGTAGACTCACTCTACCCCCTAGACGCACATTACCCCCACCCTACCCTATGATTGTAAAGTATTCAGCTGACCCAGTCAGAAGATACTGTAGCATATGGCAAGTAGATAGTAGGAAAATCTCGCCATTATTTAGCAGTTTCCGTTTACGCATCATCCCTATTTATCAGATAATTTGGAGGCAGCATGTGAAATTATTATATACCGTATATAGTTATAATGCGAGAACCATCTGCTAGTTGTTTAAAGAAGAGCATTGATTGATTAAAGAAGAAATTGATTTCAGTAAGATTTTCAGCTGTTGTGTGGTACTTCATGCTGAACATTCTTGTTTGCAGATAATTACCCAATACCCCACCCAAAGACATCTCCTGGGCAGTGGCTCCACCAGAACCTAGACAGGACAGTAAGTAGCTTCAGAGCGTTATTAGTTGCACTGAAAGGTAAAGCATACTCATAATCCTATAATTTCAAAAGAAGAAAGGGTCTACCAAAAATAGAGAAAAGCTTGCAAAGACCACCCAATATTAATAATCCTAGTCCTGTTTCAGTTTCAATTTCAGTTTCATATGCTTAAATTCCACTGCATACAATTTGTTTATAATTAAATATACTAACAAATAACTAATCTACATGGAAATAAGACAATATTACAGAAAATTAATGCATTGATACGGAAAATTAATGCAACACACAAATAAAGAGAAACGAATAAATTGTATGGAGGGAATTACTTAGAGGAGGAGCTCTTTCAATAGGTAAACAAATCGAGGAGAGAGCCCCCCTTCAACACTGTGATAATCTGAAATTAGTAAATTTGGTCGCTTTAAAATTATTCCAAACAACGAAATAGAAATCGTGCAAATAGCAAAGGTGCAAATAATCGTGCAAATAGCAAATAGCATCTTTCCAACCAAGTTGCAAAACATATGCTAACAAAAGGCTCCAGAAATCTGGAAACTATGGTAGCTAAATTTTTGCGGTTTGTTTCGCAGAACCTTTCTTTTTATGGAATGATGGGTTTATACCTGGGCGAATTGAATTGCTGACCACTGGAAGGACTGGAGCATGCATGTCATTGAACAATATATGGATGAATTGATTTATGTTTTGGTGCATTGATGGATATACAAATAAGGGTGTGTTTGATTTGTACCAATTCTGAAAACGGTAGACTTGGAAGACTCGGAATTTGTGTTTTATTGACTACCAAATTCCGAAAACTGCAGGTTTGGTAGGTCTGCTGAACCTTCTGCTTCAAAAGTGGAAGGTTTGGGAGACTTTGGAGAGACTCTCGATTTCCTTTGCAGAACTCTGAAGACATAGTCCCAATGCTGAAAATGAGCCGACTTTGCTCGCGTTGTTACGGTAATCGGTAACTTTACTTCTTATTGCCAAGCACCAAACTGGCCGTCGTATTTTTCAACTGGAAACTTCGACTTCGCCAAGATAAATCTGAAACCTGAAGAACTTTGTTTTTGATTGGGAACTGTGTCTCCGTCTCTGCTAAGTCTACCGTTTTCAGACTTTGGTAGGTCTGGAATTACCAATCAAACACACCCTAAGTGAATAGTTGTGAGTTTCCTTCGAAATCTGAGATTGCTCCGTTGATGTAAATAGATGTTCCAGTCAAAATTCATTGTCAAAGAGGGCAAATCAAAGAGAAGAGATGTATTCAAGTATGTGTGTACTGTATGTAAAATATTGCCATAAATTAAAGCAAAATAGAAAGATTAAATCATGATAAAATTTGTGGAAAAAGAAATATAATTACAATTAGATGGAAGTGTTGGTCAACATAATATCTTGAAGACAAGTGCCAAAAGAGTTTGATTTGCAAGCACAATTCTTGCTGCATTCTTATGAGATTGATATAATTGTATTGCAACTCTTCATTGTTTTGCAAATTTCCCTCAGCCGTTACGATGGTATAATTTTTGACTGAGTGTTTGAAAAACATCCCAACAGGATGCAGGAAGGAATGGAGAAATAAGAGGAAGATATGATTCATGATTTTAGGCCTGCCATGAAGGTTTTTTGAATCGGCTTTTTCAAGAAACACATTGACGATTTTTGAACAGACCGGTCCATTTGATTCAGATCGATTTTAAAGTCTATTTGAACATGTCTTCCGTAAGACAACATTTTTACAAATAATATTATCATCGTACTGTTCAAGGAGCAGTGCCATTCAGACTGGAATTGTTTTTGACTTACCTTGTAAAATCTTGACCCATTTGTAAAGTCATCAAGTATGGTCTTTCCTTCTACATAGGCTGCGGTATCTGTCTTGAAGAAGTTTGGCATGGAAGATGGCATGTATCTTATTCGAAGCAGTATGAAATGCAGGGGGTATTATGTGTTATCTGTGGCGCTTTCCAATAAAGCATATCATTTTCAGATCAAGAGTAGGGTACGTTTTTTCTTCCTAATTATAAGCAGTTTGCATACCTTAATGGAATTATATATAATTTAATTTATGTTTTAGTAAGTATACCCAATTTCAAATGCAAAGCAAAATCAACCCCCTCTTTCTGTTCAAAATTATTGAAGAAATTTTTTCGAAGTATCTCGGGCAAAGAAGCACTCGATGTGATGCCTTGAGTAGGGAAAAAGGCAATTTCACCCTCATGAGATGCATTTGTAGATAATGATGAAATATGCTCTCACAGCTGCAGATTATCCTCTATGTCATTACCTAATCACTTTCCGGCATCTAAAATAGGCCATACTTACGAAACGTCAATAAAGCAGTGAAAAAGTCAATTAATCATCCAACTGGGATATCACTGAAAAGAGGATGAATTGTACTTTGATGAATGAATTGATGAATTGCAACTAAATCAGTATAATTTTTTGGGACACACGGTAGAATGCTTTATCCAATGTCATCATTCTCATGTGATATTGACTTTAGAACGAAAACCCTTCGTTTCATATTGTTGCAGTATCTGTTTCACGATTTGATACCAACAAGATTTTATGTGGCACTTGATACATTGACACCTAGACCGTCTCGTATTTTGTTTTTATTCTTTCACATCTTTTAAGAATGATTTATGCAATTTATCAATCTTCGTCAAGTCTTTTGTTTTCCATTTTTCTTCTTTGTCAAATGGCAAACTTCGTCAAGTTGGCCATTGTTTGCTTGATGAAGTCATACTAGTGAAACTCGCGTATTGTGCTCTGAAATTCGTAGCTACATACAATTTGTTTGTATCAGTCATTCTTGACGAGTGAAATACACCACGTCATTTAAATGCCTCGTTTTGGAAATCATCCAAAATTCTTCCACTTGAAATTTTAGAGGCCAAATTCGGATTTTGCATCCAAACGTTAGTCTAGCTACGAGTTTTCGTGTTGCTAGCGGCCGTAAAGGTAATTTTATGGCAATTTAAAGTTTGAAAATCTATGTGAAATTTGACCGTGAAAATAACTGAGAGTGTAAAGATTCACCCAGAAAAATTCTTCGCGGTCTAGTCCCTTATAAATATTGAACTTTACATTGTCATAAAACCAACATCACACTCACCAGCTGTGTAAAAACACGTAACTAAGCTTTATGTGCTAAATCCGAACCTGGGCTCTATAAGTTTCTTATGAACAATAGAAAGAAATTTTAGCAAATTTCTAAAACAAGGCCACTTAATTGAAGTGATGTTAGAAGCAAGGACACTTATTAGGAACCCTATTTGTATGATGGCGTAGGACAAAATTCAATTTGTTGATAATTTGGTTTGATTTCGGAGAATGCTTCAAAACACAGGTAGATTATAAAGCATGAATTACGGCGATTTCAAAGCAATTTCAAGACTTCAAATCAAGTAAGTTTCCAAAGAAATGACTCTGGCGTCGTATTAAAACTTTTGCTAATTATTTTAAAGGATTGACAGTTTTGTCTATTCATAAGAGAGCACTTTCTATCTTTTAAAACGTCTGATGAAAATTTTAATACGATGCCAGAATCCTTTCTTTGAAAACTTACTTAATTTTGACATCGCTTCAAAACAACAGTGGTGCTCTTTTTGAAGCATCAACTTATTTTTCCTTTTTCTTCCATAAGTCAACAAGCACCTGTCAGATTGACTAATACAAGGTCTATAACTCTAAGGTGATGTCTGACCTAGGCAACTTTGTGAAAATCGAGATAATTGAATCAAGAACTCCTCCACAGTAGCCACACAAACGGGCCACAATTTTTGTTAACACCCTGTATACATGAAAGAAATTTTCATAATTTGTAATATAATCAAATTTTCGTTGTTTTTGCTAAAATCTTCATCTTTTTAGTAGTCATCTGGTTGGTTGTTGCTGTTGTTGTTTTTGTCGTTGTTGATGATGAAGATGATGTTGATGATGATGATGATGATGATTATGATCATGATGATGATGATTATTATTATTATTATTTTGAAAGTAATGCTCCTGATCATAATTTTTTGTCAGAGAGAATGGATCCTTTATGCGGAAATAATTTCCAAGAACTGTATTTTTCCCTTCAGATGCCAGCACTTCTTAGAATGTGTATGAATTACTAGTTAATGCGCAGATTTGAAGGAACTCGTGGCCTTCCGGTCTCTACCATTATGTGGTATTTTTAGAATCGTGGGATCGTTTTATCCTATTCCAGTATGCACCAGAGTTCTGAAAGCGGAACATATAACATCCTCTTTGAAAGAGTTTTGTATTTTTGCAGGCGGACAGGTGGTACTATATTGATGATGGACCGCTTTTCGAGACACTTCCTCATTTAGTTGATCACTACTGTACCCATATGGATGGCTTGCCAGTTCTTCTTCAAACGCCAATAGCACCTGATCAGGGTTTACGACCTGCTGCACCGTTGCCACCTCGAACAGCTTCGCCCAATCTTCCTCCATCTCCGAAAAAATTGCCAAGCAAACCAACAGCCCCAGCGAAGCCAATGCTCGCACCTCCCCGTGCAAAGCTTCTTAAACCAGTAAGACATAATTTATTCATTTAAATTTTATCTTCCATTTTGCATTTGTAAACCCAACATTTCTCGTGTAATCGATGAGAATTGATGAATGTCTACGAAACGCTTCTTACAATTCTGAACAATTTAGCGAACACATAAGTCAGTTATGATTAATGGAAGAGTCATTCTGCAAAGTGTTTATAAAAAGCCTAGGGTGTAATCCTTTACTGGGTGAGTAAATAAGATACGCCCAGCGTTTGAAAGGCTACTGCTTCCTGAATAAAAAAGCAACGGTACTTTGCAACATCTAACTAAAATGTCTAACATGTTCAGTTGCAAGTGTCACGACGAACAGTTTCATTTTTGACCTCAGGATAACATGATAAAAAGAATACTTCCTCAGTCTTTTCATCATGTGATCATGAGGTCAACATGAATCTGTTTGTCGTGACACTTGCAATTAGATTCATATTGGCTGCGATTTCCTAAACATATTCCAATTTCTAGCATGTTCACTTGTACGTAGAATTTTTCGAGCTGAAATCAGTCGCTCTGTTCAGATTTTACATGGAATCACGTACGAATTCCCCAAGCACGTTTACCTTGTAGCAATGACTCAAATGCGCTTTAGCATGTGCTATGCACTTTACTGAATATGCATGTGAATTTCTTCTACTTAGCCTTATTCGCGTTAGGGTCCCTGATACCCACTTTAGGCATTTTAACTTCGGAATTGTCACCTAAAGAACATCGTTGGTAAATGCTCACTGGAAGCTGAGGAGGTGAAAGGGGTATACTTAGGGATTCCATGGTACGTCTTTGGCAATTTTTAGGGTTCCCTCTTTTCGATATCACAGATTTATTGGCGTGGATCGTTTTTGATGGTATTTGAAGATTTCCGGATTTATGGTTATCAGTTTTGGTAGAAATCATTAGGGTACATTAGTTAAAGGCACACTGTCGTGGTGGTGATTGGATAAACGAGATAATCAAGAAGAAAAGGTTAGGCAAGGCCCAGTAATTTTCCTGTACAATGAAATTCAAGAAGATGAAAATGATCTGATTCCCTTTATTCTCGAAACAAAGTATGATTCAAGAGCATAAAGGCTTGGTAATTACTTAAAGGCTAGAGCTTTGTTTTTGATTTCAACATCACAACTAGCCAATCACCTTTAACTTTTTGTTGATTTATTTGGGTTGCTTCGGTTTTCGATTGCATGGAAATCTAAGCAAGCCCCTGCACTCGAAGTCTAACATATTGGCCTCTGCACAGAAGGTGGGGGCGGTAACTATAGAATGCCAAAAACCCAAGCATTGAAACATTTTAGCAGTATGTTGACACTCCTCTTTTTTCTATCAGATGCACAGTGTGGACCAAGACGACGACGACTATTTAGAGGATTTTAACAAGGCAAGCAGCTGGAAGGATACTTCTCCATTTGTCTCTCCAAGAGATAAGGGTAGGTAAAATTAAGATGCCAAATTGAGTCTCAGTATTGATTATCTTTTTGTGTATTTATGTCAAAGACCAAAGCTTCATAGATAGATCATAACTGGTTTATTCATATAGTTTGAGGTTTAGCAATTTTTACTTAAATTCTGATTCAAGTCAATAATTTCTAAAGATGACCTTTTTGAGGTCATGTGCCTTATCGTGCTCTGTTTAAACAAGCAATTATTTTCTTACCTGACAACAGTGCTGGAAAACGTACATGAAATCGCAAAGAAATCACGCAGTTAGCTTCAAATTTTTGAGGAAATCAAATCCCTTATTAATAGAAAAACCAGAGCAGTGGAAGCGGGAAGGACAGGGAAAAGGATCTTCCAACGGAAGGGATGGAAGAGTATCCCAGTGAAGGAAAATTGGAGTAAGATGAGAGGGTAATGAGGCCATAACTTTACATCCAAACCAGCAACATAGGGATGAATTTTTGATTCATTGACTTGCATAACAAGATACCATGAATATTTTCCACCATTATACTTGCAGTGCATTCTTCTCTTTGACTCTTGCACCAAAAGTATAGACTCTGGGCAATAGAAAAAAAGTTTATATAGAATGGTTTCTTTTTAATTGATACTGCCTTTAAAACCTAGGTCATCGCAACACAGTCTGCTTCGATTATTCTATTCAGCTTCTTTCAAGCGCAATGCATCATCTTGAGTCGCCCAGTAAGTTAACGGAAGCAAGTTTAAGCCATTAATGTTGAATGAACTGCAAGCTAAGAGTAAATTTCATCTAAAGTTTCTTCAGATTTGGAGTTTAAAGACTACAACATTGAAATATTTACAAAGTTGCAATGGAAGGTACTTGAGAAGCTGCTTCACGTAAGAATCATGGCCTTGGCAGGGTTTTAATGTAGGACGTGTTACAATTTGATTGACAGGCTTTTGAACTATGAGATGATTGAAGGAGGGTTAAACAGAATATAAGATATATTCCTTCAGGCAACTCAGACTTCCTCAGATTCCATGAACTGCCTGAGCATCATAAACGACTATAAAATGTACGTTCTGGGTGCCAACTAAGTCATTTTTACCAGTGGCGGCTGGCACGCAAAATAAGATGGTACTAGGGAAACAAAACTTTGAGAGCGAAGCGAACAAATTTTTGCCTCAGACCAGCTGGGGCATGGGGAGCGCTGTGAGCCCCCATTGGGGTCCAGGGGCAAAGCCCTTGGGAAGCTTTGAAGTTTTAAGAAAAATTGGGTAAAGGATTGTCTCAAAATTGCAAGCAAATTGCCTTTCCCAATAGATTTTCGAGAAAGTTGGGAAGGTAAATTTTAAAGTTAAAAATAGCGGAAAGGACAGCATTTTACAGATGAAATTGCAAGCACAATTCATCTGGAAATAATGTTATACCTCCTTCTTAAAAAATGATGCTCCCTTTTTCTAATGAATGAGTTTTTGCAAGTTATTCCTACGACGCCGGTTGCATCACTGAAACCTTTCCACGGAAATGTTGCGAGTCATTGTCGATCGCTGGCTGCGGCCACTTTAGAGGCTTGTGAGCAACACATTCGGAAAGTTAATCACTTGCGGCACCCAGCCCATCACTGGCTAGCCGCAGTTCATGGAGGTACCAGAAACGAGATTCTAGTAGCGTGGGTTTCTCGTTCCACTTGCTGTGTACAATGCACAAAAGTTCGCATTTTTCATCAATCATATAACAAATGAAAACATAGAGCAATTTGAATGGTTCCATTTACACCAGGAATGCATAGGAGTGGGAAAACAACTTTCAAAGATTGCTTCCCTAGTAGTAGTTTATAAAGAAGAAGGCAAGTATATTTGCCATGCATCCATGAAAAATCCTAATATGCATTCTCACAGTCTCGTATCTTAACATTAATTTCTAGGAAAGGTCTGCTGCTCGTGAGTAAAATGATTAAGTGACCCTGAGCTGACGACAGCGTCAAAATATGCGGAACTCCAGAAAGGTTAGGTTGCAGGTCTCTGAAATTCGGTTCATTTACAGCAAAATCGTTGACATTCGAACTAGTCACTGCCCAGAAACAAACACAGACCTAAAAACTTTGTAACGTACTTTCAAATACCTTAGTATCGTTCAATAAAACAGCAGGGATCACATTGAAAACAACAGTTGTTTACAGTATTTCATGTGTAACATGCCATTTGATACTGCTAAAAGTACTGCGGGGTCGATTTCGTAATCTTGAATTGATGTGTTATTTGACGGCCACACAGCGTTACTAGAACGAGGAATCTAGTACTGCGATCGAAGCTTGCCATTGTTGGGCTTATGAGTACACAAAGAATTTTACGTCATGACAAGTCACCAATCACAATGCGACTGCTTTCTGCAGTACCAGATGGATGAGGTCTAGTACCTTGGAGTATATAAAGGATCTATTTCAATACGACTCATTCAACAAGGATCAATAAAAGCAGGGTCATGCTGAGATATTGTTTGTAGTGTGCTCTGCCGCTCTTCCTTCTGTTTGTTTTCATGGCGAATTCACTTTTTTTGCATTGTTGACATATCAGAAATTAAAACAAAGAATTCCAAGCTTTCAAAATAAAATGGTACTAGACTGGTACCGCTAGTGCCGCTGCCAGCCGCCACGGATTTTTACCCATTGAATAGAAGACATCGGCGTTTGTCACTGTATAATTGCAATGAGTTGATCGGTCCAAAATAGAGAGCGCTACTAAGCCTTTAATACAACGAATTGCAATACCATCAGTATTTGCCTTATGCTCTCGATGGCTAGAACATTGTCTGGCCCATCACTTGTATCCAGTAAGAATGCTCATACTAGCATGCTGATTATTATTGCTGAACATTACTTTGGCAACAGCATGTCCATGTTGCAGATTTGCAACTGTACAAAACGCTTCCTGAAATGCTATTGACATTGGCTGGCATTGTTTTCGTCACTTGGAAGAGATTGCTTTGAAGGTAGCCTAATGGGA
This sequence comes from Aurelia sp. 4 Dawson et al 2005, assembly GCA_964019985.1. Classification (NCBI taxonomy): domain Eukaryota; kingdom Metazoa; phylum Cnidaria; class Scyphozoa; order Semaeostomeae; family Ulmaridae; genus Aurelia; species Aurelia sp. 4 Dawson et al 2005. The sequence goes on along the minus strand of OZ026495.1, from coordinate 16,370,645 downwards.
AACCAACTTTGGCCAAACAAACAGAGGAAGAAGAAAGACACCGTACATTAATACACTCAAAGTGACACCGATTTAGACAATAATTATGGTATAAGAACAGCGATGATAGATACAGGGTGCCTGAAAAACTGTTTGACTTTTGATTCATTATTGAAAAGTAGCGGCTCATGGGAACATAATCTGGTCTCTAAGATTTTAAAATGATTTTGGAGACTAGAATCTTGCAAATCGGTTGAAAATTCATTGATTTGCTTTCTTTCAAAGATAAAAATCATGTAGCAGTCGAAACCAGAGACCCCGAGGTTACTTGTAAACCAAAAAGCTCGATGATCGAGGTGAAAGAAAGTTATCGAATGTCGTACTTCTGGTTGATATAAGAGCGAAGCAAATATGATTTCTAAAGTTATTTGATCGTTATAATAATTGTCAAAATTTGCTTAGCGCTGCATGTATTCAAAAACAGTTGTTAAAAACATAATCGACGAGAGACTGAATCTTTTTCCTTAAAGCATCAATACGCTTGAAAGCTAGGTTATCAAAAACTTATTTTTATCCCATTTAGTTTGCCCAAAAACAATGGAGAAGTAAGAGAACGATGGCGCAGGGGAAGATAAGGCTCAAATCCTTACTGGTTCTCAGAACACGCGGAAATCATCCAACCTCACGAAAATCAGCCAATGACATCGCCGCTTCAAACCCCCAGAGACTAAATCGGTCGTTTGTGAAGAAGTTTCTAGTACCCTCACCAAAAACTGAAATGGATGCTCAAATATTGCAGTTATTTAGAATATTGTTTGATAAATCGGTTGCAGAGATATTCGTCCAGAGTTGTTTACATGTTTAGGCAAATATCTTATTTGGAGCCGGAGCTACGAGCGTCTACCGGCCGAGAAAAATTGACCTTTCTTCCAAAATTCATATAAATTGCTAATAAAGAGATATATCGATGAAAGTTTCACAGAATATGTAAATAAACGTGGGCAATAACCCAGATATATTTGTTTTCCTAAGATCTCAAAATATTTCACAATTTTCAGTGATTTCCAACAGACAAGGCAAATGGGCCTACGCTTATCCTTGGTAGAAACCAGTTCTTAGGCCTGGAATCGGCCAATTTATACAACCCTGAGCAAGATAATCCACTCACTGTTGACTCCAGCACCCATTTGAGCTCATTTATCTATCAAATTGGGGTTAACCTCGATAGAGAGCAAACAGATTTGTGCAAATTCGAAGAAGCTTCCACGTTCCATGTTATGTCGACAAACTCAATAACTCTCCACTGTTGACAAATATACGAGGCAGCCGGGCGTTACGACTCAAGGGTAGTATTATGTCATTGCCCTATTGAATATTTAAAATGTATTTTTACATTGTTTGAAACATGAAATGCCATTGTTTTTGAGAAAGTGCTTTGTAATGTAAATGATTTTGACATTTTAAAGCATTCTCAGGAGGGCGATAACATAATGCTATTCTTCAACCATGACATCAGACTGCCTCGTATATTTGTCAACAGTGGAGAGTTGTTGAGTTTGTCGACATAACATGGAACGTGGAAGCTTCTTCGAATTTGCACAAATCTGTTTGCTTTCTATCGAGGTTAAACCCAATTTGATAGATAAATGAGCTCAAATGGGTGCTGCAGTCAACAGTGAGTGGATTATCTTGCTCAGGGTTGTATAAATTGGCCGATTCCAGGCCTAAGAACTGGTTTCTACCAAGGATAAGCGTAGGCCCATTTGCCTTGCCTGTTGGAAATCACTGAAATTTGCAAAATATTTTGAGATGTTAGGAAAGCAAATGCATCTGGGTTATTGCCGAGGTTAATATACATATTATGTGAAATTTTCATCGATATATCTCCTTTCTAGCAATTTATCTGAATTTTGGAAGAAAGGTCAATTTTTCTCGGCCGGTAAACGCTCGTAGCTCCGGCTGCAAATAAGATATTTGCCTAAACATTTAAACAACTCTGGACGAATATCTCTGCAACCGATCTATCTAAAAACATTCAAATAACTGCAATATTTGAGAATCCATTTCAGTTTTTGGTGAGGGTACTAGAAACTTCACCACAAACGACCGACTTTGTCTCGGGGGGTTTGAAGCGGCGATGTCATTGGCTGATTTTCGTGAGGTTGGATGATTTCCGCGTGTTCTGAGAACCAGTAAGGATTTGAGCCTTATCTTGGCGCAGGGGACTTTTACAAAAATGCCAAGGCCTCAGCTGTCAGCTTTCGCACAAACTTGAACTTCAAAGGCTTGTAACTCCATCAATTTTCAGCAGATTTGCAAGATTCTTCTGTCAAAAATTTGTTTAAAATCTCAGGAAAAGGGTTACTTGAGGAAGTGAGATCTTATATCTTTATTAGTACATCTTTTTTTTAGTATTTAATCAAGCGCCCAGCAATTTTTGAAACACCGTTTAGAAATATCCAGAATGATTATATACAGAGATGGGAACTTTTCACAGTTTTTCCTGTGTATTCAGTTCAAAAAAGTTTTTTTAACTGTATTAATGACGATATATTTCAAGGTGCCGTTATTTTGAATCTAAGGCTGCGTTCACACGATGCCGACACATTTTGAAAACGGTGAAAAATGTGATGGTAGCAAAATTTGAGCTAGCATTCACGCGATGCCGGAACAATTTGAAAAAAGTAGGACATTTGATGGTAAAGAACTCTTTGTAAGACTTTGATGCCAAAGAAATGTAGCTACACTCTAAGAATCGATCAGTCGCGTCACGTTCCAACAGTACCGAGAAATGTTCTGTTTTCATCATTTTCGAGTGTTCACGCGATGCTGTTTCCAAAATGTACTGGTTGTAGTTTCGTTTTTAAAATCTACCGTTTTCAAAATGTGCCGTTTTCGTGTGAACGGTAGGCCTACCGGGTGTCCCAAAAAAAACGCAACAGATTTAAAAAATTCTAATGCAAGCTGTTTTAAACTAATAATTCAATAATTATTTTTCTCGAAATTTACAATAATTAGATTAATTTTTGAGATTTTTTCAGAATTTTAGGTGACCTGGTTGCAGAGTTATAAATCAACAAACTCAAAATTTGCTTTCATGGCAAAACCAGACCTCCCACAACTAGTGCAAAGCATAATGCAAAATTACAAACGTGGCATTATCTGCAACTTTACAGGATTACAGACAAGCACATAATTTGATCAAGAAATTGTGACAAAAGCGGTCCCTTAATGATTTGTGAGTTATCTAGTTTCGAGGGAGCTCTCAGTGTTCATTTCCAGTTGAAAGTATAACTGTAAGCATGGCCTAGTCATTTTAGAAAATGCAACTTCGCCATGACTAAAATGCAACTTCACCATGACTAAATCTATATACATGTATCTGTTCAATGTTCAATTAACTTTTGCGTTATGGCGCTTGTCAGCAATCTTCGGTGATTTCGAAGACTGTAATTTTTTATAATTTGACAATTTAATCAACTATTGCTAATGCATCTGCTCTTGTTTCGACCTGGAAGCAATTTTGAACTGTGCTGATTTTTATCTTTACAACCAAGTCACCAAAAAAAATGGAAAATATATCAAAATTTATTCTAATATTTGTAGATTTCAATAAAAATAATTGTTTGCTAACAAGTATGAAACAGCTTCCATTAGAATTATTCAAATATTTTGCGTTTTTTCTGGGACACCCGGTATCCGTCCCATTTTTCACCGTTTTGAAGATGTGCCGGCATCGTGTGAACGCTGTCTAACTTAATCACACAAAAAGTGATTGCTGAGCTGAGAGTGGAGTGCTGTGACTTTATATGTCATCTATATGATTCGGGTAGCGCCTGGGCTAGATGGATTAATAAGCTTCAATCAAATTGTCCTTTATTCACAAATACAAGACACATTTCTTGATCATTAGACAAAGATGATGCAAAGCAGCAGACAATTATTGCACGTGAATCCTTAGAGCTTGGTAAAGAACTTGGTCAAGGTGAATTTGGCTCAGTGTTAATGGGAGTTTGGATGAATCCAGCTGGTGAAAGGGTACGCTTTTTTTTACTTCGTTCCTTGCCAAGTGCAATCTGTCACACCCTCTGATGCACTCTTGTGTCCAATAGTCTATGTTGATGTGTGCGTCACTCCAATGAAGGCTTTAATGTTAGAACTGGAGAAGTAAAAATTTGCTGAAGTACGTAGCGTGTAGACCAGAAATCGGAACAGATTTCCCCATCTTGTCTATTGCGCTGTAAAGTTCAATGAATAAATTGCTGGAATGTTTTTGCTCATACCGCTATGCCACAGCCATTTCTGAGTTCTGAGCTCAGCAGATGGCACAAATACCATACTGTTATCAACTTTGAAAATCAAAATGGCAAGTATTCTATTTGTCCCTTAGTATTAGAAAATCTCTCTTCTTTGTTAGGTACCAGTTGCATTGAAGACCCTGCACGAAGATAAACTAACACAAGGTGAACAGGTAAGAAGCCGAAGTTTATCAAGTACAAGGTGCCCCAAAACAATCTGTCGACGAGCCTCTAAGGTCTTGGATTGTTTTAGACGCAAGAATCTTCGGAGCTTAAAACTTGTGAAGTTCAAATTTGTACAAAAGCTGAATCCCGACGCTCCTCAATAGCATCTATAATGAACAAATGAACGTAGTAGGAATACTGCTTTCTTTGCTATTGATTTATTTCGTGGCAACTCAAATGGAATTGGCAAGAGCTTTCGATAATCTAATTTTATCTAATATCAAGTGAAGTCAAGATTATGGATGCTATGAGGAAGTCATTTATTGCACACAATTAGGAATGACTTTAGCATTTAGAAGTAAATTTTGACAAAAGATACAAGAATTGAATTCCTTTTGAAGACCGTTTTGGTCACCCTGACATTTATGAAATGTATGACAGTGGATAACCCACTTTTACCTTAATGTTTGGCTGTGCGTTCTCGAATAAGCCCCTATTTTGGAATAAGCCCCCACCGAAAAATAGTTTTTCAAAATAAGCATCTATCTTCAAATAAGCCCCATGGGAGTTAATCGTATTTACAAAAATATCATATGCGTAATTTTTCTCAGTTGTAAAAATTATCACTCAGTTCATTGTTATAAGCTACATACATCAGGCTTCAAGTTAGCTTGAGACCTTGGTCAACCAGTATAAGAAGTGATTGCAGATTTACGGCACAGGGAAGGCAAAATAGTGGTTGCATCAAAAACAGCACATCCTTTGTTCTGCAGCAATGTCGGAATATCAAGTAAGTGTTGAAAGCAATGGCTCTAGTGATGTTTTTTTATGTTTTCATACATCTTCAGGAGGATTGACAGTATTTTTTTTTATCCAGAAGACAACATTATTGCCCTTATTACCAATTTCGAAAAAGAATTGAATTACATTCCAAGTACTGTTTTTGAAGCAATCACTTTTTTTGCTTTCGTGCAGCGGCAGAGCCAGCACTCGAAAGTGAGGGGTCTGGGGCGTAATTCCAGAAAAAATTTCCAGGACCATGCCCTTCAGACTCTCAGAAAATTCAGGCAGAACCCTTTTTGCAAATTTTAGATTCGATATTTGCCAAGAATATTGATTAAATTCTTTAATCACACAAGAACATTTGATCGGACTTACCCTCATGAGAAACCAATTTTATTGCGTTTTCGTACGAATCTCAGGAACTATCTTCTGGAAAAGTGGGGGTCCGATCCCCCCCCCCCCCCACATGCCTCCCATGGCTCCGTCACTGCTTTCCTGTGCCATAAATCGGCAGCCACTTTTCAGATTTGCTAAGACAAGGTATCAATTTCTGTGGTAAAGCCTCTCCTATGCAACTTTATCGAGAACATGAAAATAGAGCGCTCCCCTCCAGACAGCAGAGCAGCAGCAGCAGCAGCAGCAGCAGCAGCAGCAGCAGCAGCAGCAGCAGCAGCAGCAGCAGCCATACGCAATTCTTTTCAACGCCCTGTATATCAGTTTTTATCTTGCAGGAGTTTCTGCGTGAAGCTCGAGTGATGTCACATCTGAATCATCCATGCATTGTGAGGTTGCTTGGAGTCTGCCTTGGACCCCCGATGATATTGGTAGTTATTGCAAAATGTCCTTTGAAAGTTTTATGATTGAGGCGCCGTTTACATGGGATCGGATCCAAGTGGGATCGGATCCATTGGATCGGATCCATTTTCTGAGGGGCGTTTACACATGATCGGATTTAGAACCGTTGGCGTTTACACGGGATCGGATTCATTTGGATTTTGTTAACTCTTAGCAGCGCTCTCGTAAACCTTCCGTCTTATTTTAATCAGATCCTTTGAAATTTTGCACTCTAGTAAGCTGTGTCTCATTGCTGATTCCCTTGTTTGAAATGTCAGCAAAGGCTTTTCAGTTTAATCGTGTCATTTCCTATCCGTACCAGTTTGGATTCGATTCCACCCGTTTAAACAAGACCTTTTTGGGATCGGATCCATACGGAATCACGTTCGAAAGTGATCCCGTTTGGGTATGGATAGCAGATCCAAATAGGTTCCAATCCATCGAGTCCCGTGTAAACGGAAGGCCTATACGTTACAGTTTGGACACGGATTCATTTGGATCCGATCTCGTGTAAACGGGGCCTGAATCGGCTGAGTTTGCTCATAAATGAGGACAGATTCACCGTTTAGATATCAAAGTGATTGAGTTATTATGAAGAATTTGCAGTCAATGAATGTAATATACCAAATTTCAACTGTAATGGTTTCATGCGAAATTAAGAGTGTGTCTGATTGGTAATTCCAGAGCTACAGAATTCTGAAAAAATTACACTTCACAGAGGAAATATATTTCCCAATCGGATGCAGCAATTTTGAGAACAGCAGGCTCTGGATTCACAATAGTAAAAGAGCAATGAAATGGGAATCCCTCCGAAGTCTGCCAACTGCCTTTTGGAACAAAGGGCTCAGAGGGCCTTCCAAACCTACCAAACCTACGTTTTCGAGAATTTCGGGGTCAATCAAGCACAAATTCTGAGTTTACAATAATCGATGCCAGTCAAGTACACCCCAATAACATTTCCCACTGGGATATATCTGCCAATTTCACGCCAATTTCAAGTTTTGATGGTCGATTTCATTCGGCAAAAAATGTTGTTTTCCAGCTGGCTAAGCTACTTCACATAGTCAAATTCAGGTAGCCGGCTGCAATAGACCTAATCGGCTAACGTTTGTTTTACCCATTTCAAATCATGTGACCATACTCTTGGGAAGTCTTTGCATTATGCTACTTTTTGCGCTCGTGGCACATCTATGCATGGCACGTAGTACGTTAGAGAAATCAAAAGATGTTTTATCAAGAGATTGATCACATGACTTGGAATGGGTGTAAACAAACCTCAGCCGATTTTGTCTATTCGCAAGACTTACATGTTTTATAAAGTATTTGTTTGTGCTTGCGGCTATAATGACCAAGGAATACATGAATTACGTTAAATTTATGCTAACATCTTTTAGCATGGATGTTTCATTGATTTGGTCTGAAAACTGGTTTAAACAGTGATTCAAAATAACCTTGTTTGCCAAAGTAACGCTTGGATTTTGATCAAAATAACTTGTGATGAATAAATTAGTTCCTTTTCTAATCATGGGGTTCATATACGTCGAGGCTATTTTTTCTAGAGTTATTTCCATGATCTCATTGCCCGTTAGTCGAACTAAGCCTGGATTTTGGTAGTTCTCAGTACAGTTAAGAATAACGGTAAAATATTTCTTTCAATTCAGGTCCAAGAACTTGTCTCCATGGGAGCATTACTGGATTTTCTTATTGACCATCAAATGGAAATTAGCCAGAGAAACCTCAAAGTATGGGCAGGTCAGATAGCATGGGGTATGACGTATTTAGAGGAAAGAAGATTTGTTCATAGGGATCTTGCGACAAGGAATATTCTCCTGTCAAGTATTGATCAGGTGAGGCCTTTAGCCCCTTTACCTTAAAGAGCCATTTTCACCCAGGATTCTTCGCGCACCGTGGGGAGGAAAACATAACACAACACAGCTTGCTTGCTGAAAGGGGGAGAAGAGGGAAGAAGCAACGGCGAACTTTTATCGGTCACTGGAAAGGGAATTGGAAACAACGGTAAATGTCCAGATTTAGGAACAAGGTTCCATTGAAATTCTTGTCGAGTACTTGCTTCAAGCTTGCAGCCACATCTCCTTGATACAGACAATTGTTTTTGGTTCCTGGTTTGTCTTCTCCATTTTGTCTTCACCTTTAGATGCAGACTCCCACGCTGTGACTCATTGTATCATATCAGTTTTTGGGATTGTTTACATTGAGAGCCGTTGAGCCAGCGACTACTGCAGATGCCTATTTTCCGCTGAGACCAGATTTGATTTTCAGATAATTTGAAATTCGAAGATGCCCGCAAGGGCACCTGAGTGACAATGGCTCTTTAAAGAGGAAAAGGAAATGGGAAAAATCTCAATCAGCCAAAGTTTTCGTCACCGTTATGTTACAATCAGAATATTGATTCAAGGAAGAGATTTGTTGCTATTACTGTTGGAAAATTCATCCAAGTATTGGCGGCTTGTTTATGGTGCAAAAGTTTGCTATAATCACTTTTTGTGACGTTTTAAGCTATATGGTTTTGATAAAGAAATTTAGGTCCATTTCTATAAGCAGGAGGCTGTTCCATTTCTGTAGGTATAGGGAAATGAGTCGTAGTTGTAGCGTTATCACTCAAGTCAAAAAGCAAAGCTACGACATGTATCGAGTCTACTCTTGGGAACGAACTTGTCTTCTTCCCAAACGGATGAAATGTGCTAAAGCATGTGCGATTCGTTGCTGTTAAGGCTGAAATGATAAGGTTGCTGCTTAGGGAGGGGACCTAGGGGCAAACAGAGGACATAATGATTGTCCTGTTTGTCTAATTTTGTGGAATTTTATCCATTATCCAGCTACCTTTTAAATCTTTCAAAGTACAACACGAAGGCAAGTTTGATCTTTCGTTGATTTTGGACTGGCTGCTCATGACCAACATCGCTTATTTTTGAAGTGGAATCTCTCATGTCTGATTTTAGCTGAAGATAAGTGATTTTGGTTTATCAAGAGCTGTTGGTGCTGGAAGCGATTACTATCAAGCAAAACAAGGAGGAAGATGGCCTGTCAAATGGTTAGTCATTTTATTTGTTCGTATTTCATCGCTGTCTGTCAGAAATCGTATTGCTGCTGTGGAACATTTCACTCCTTTCAATTTTGATTCACTGTTGTGAGCGTCTTTTGAAGGATTCTTACGAATCGATCTTGTCTTGCCTTATGCCTATGCTTCAAAAATTAAAGAAACTATCAACTTTGTAGGTGAAGATGAAATTACGGTTTTAGCGCCAAGAGCTGGGATGGGATTGCAGAATTACAGAAGGCCTAGCCTTGTCCGTTAGCCATTGTCATTATGCTGAGCCTTGTCCTTTCGACCCTTCTAGCTGCAAAGTCAGAGGATTACACTACTCCGCCAAGGCACCTTCAAGCAATCCCTCTGTAGCGACTTTTTTTATTCATTTCTGTTGGCTGTGTGCTTTAGTTCTTTGGGTTACCGGTAGCATTTTATGCTTAGAAACTGCAAAAGTTGGATGTAATGAGGAAGATCCCAAAGGAACCGGATACTGTATTAGATTTGGTGACAATGTCAGCGGTAGAAGCAAGTTAATTCGCCGCAGAACAATTCATGATTCACTTCTGTTGGCTAGCCCCTTGACTTTGACCTCTGCCAAAGGTTTTTTACATTGTTTAGGTCACTGTTGCTGTACGACTGTAGAATTTTATTGTTTCTACAGAAAGTTGGAAGACGGATGCAGTGAGACGACCGGAATCGTGCACTCAGTTTGACCGCCAGTGTCTTTTTAGCACAGTCCCTGCCTTTTCAACCTTCTCTTCCTGTTTCCTCTCTTTTAGTACAATGGCTTTATTTCTTTACCCTGTTTTTCCTCTTCGCATTGTTCCTGTCTTAATGAAGATGACCTCAGGATTATTGCAATAACTATCCTGTATGTCTCTCCAACAATAACAGTTTATTTCATTTGATTTCTGATTGTTTTGTAACCACAGAGGATTAATTCGTCACGTAATATTTACCTTTCAGTGGTAGTAAATTAGAAATGATAGTTTATCAGTCATGCTGTGATCAGATAGGTTGGGTCAGCGTGTTGTAAAGTTATATTTGGTTGAAATGACGTCTACCTTGTCGCAGCCATAGACATCCCTAATTTTTTAATGAGATTGAATTTATTTGCTTCTAAGTTATTTGCTTCTGAGGTTGCTTGACTGCTTAGATGGTAACGTAGAAAGGGAAATTAATTTTGCCAGAGAATATTTCACGCCCATTTTTTGTGAGAACTTCAACTTGAACGATTCGCGCCTATTTTCACCCATGATAAGTTGTGTTTTTCTTTGACGCATGAACTTTTGCCCAATAGATGTACCTGAGAAAAATTAAGACGAAATGCGAAATTTTGGCAACATGGATTGACTCATGTATCATGTAGTCATAGGAGAATAGTTTGATTAAACCAGACAAGATTTTGGCAAGATAAGCTGTCTCTGCTGCTTTTCCCCACGTCTCGTAGTCAGTCTCATAGATTTTCACTTTTTCATAATTCCTTGGTTACGTTTAAGTGATTTCATTCATCACTTTAATTTGATAGGCGTTCTAGCAGACAAAAGGACGTCTTCATGGTAATACGTGTTGTATTTATTTTAGTGGCAAGAGCATGCCTAAACAAATATGTGGAAATTTGCTCTCATGTTCATACAACGTAAGCAAACTGCTTTAGTGCATAACTGGATATTCTGCACGTTTTCCCTACGAAGGGCTTTACAGGCCTGTACAATATGTATCTGAAATACCATCTGCATGTGTCTGTTTTAGTAGTCCTCCTTGTTTGTAGTTATTTGATGTCTTGAGGAAGCTTGCAACCAAATCAGATTTGCAGGTTACCATGTTTGGTTCTAAATTCTCAAATTAAGACTGCGCTCACACGATGCCGTCACATTTGGAAAGCGGTGTAAAATGTGACGGATAGGCCTCCCGTTCACACGGAAACGGTAAATCTTTGCCGGCAGATTTCGAAAGCGGTGGATTTTGAAAATGGAACTCCAACCGGCACATTTTGGAAACTGCATCATATGAATAGTCGCAAATGATGAAAACCAGAAATTTCGAGGCTTCTTCGAACAAGACTGATCGATTCTAGGGTTGTAGGAGCATTCCTTTGACATCAAATCTCGCAGCGAATTTTTACCGGTAAATTTTGTACCGTTTTTGAATTGTTCTGGCATCTTGTGAACGCTAACTCAAATGTTCCCAATGTCACATATTTCACCGTTTCCAAAATGTGCCGGCATCGTGTGAACGTAGTTTTAACTCCCAATCATTCCTTTAAGCTACCCAAACTATTAGCTCCTCTTTCCGTTTGCATATGGAAATTTACTTTTTTGTTGTATGGTTGCATGTAGTTTTATGTTTTCTCTACCATTTTAAATCAATAGCCGCAGGGTAGACATAGTATTTTGCTCCTTGTGGCATCGCCTCTGTAGTATTGTTTGTAGGTATCATGATTAGCATCAGGTCCTGCAAATTTCTGATGGAATAGGAGCAAGATGCGCTATTATCTTTGCATTCTATTTCCACGAAGATTCCTCCTCTTGCTTATGCACTATACCTGTGTTTTCCTCACCCAGGATTAACGCCCGTATACCTTAATATTTCTGTTCTTGTAGGTACGCGCCAGAGTCGATAAACTATGGAACATTTTCACATAAAAGTGATGTTTGGAGCTATGGTGTAACATTATGGGAAATGTACACCTTTGGTGAACTGCCTTACGGAGAAATGGCAGGTGCACAGGTAAAATGCTTTATATTCATTTTTAAGGATAGGTTTCCTTAGATACCGTGTGATATTTTTTATTTCCGGGAGTAACGCACGGTCCTGTTACACTGCAATGGAGCCGAAGACGTCCATGACAGCCAAGCATGATATGGGCACATCTTAGTGGTAATGGATAGCCCCTTAAATTTTACTACAAATAATTGACCTGTGTCACGAGCCCCTTTGCTCTGAGCTCCAGCACACCATATCGTATCATCCACACAAGGATTGTAGTTTGCATAAAAAGGTGAGGCACTCATCTCTCTTACGCGAAGTCATGTTTTCAATATAGACGGTTCTGCATATTGAAAGTTTGAAAACTTATTCAGACACCAAGTGCAAATAAGACCACAATTGGAAAAATTATGTCTTAATTCAGGACATCTTCATTATTCTTTATACCCATTTCTTTCGTTTCTTAATGTATGAAATCGATGATGTGAGCTTTCATGCTCACTATTTTTGGCGCAGGGTCACAGAGCAGAAACTGCACACGCTTACGCAAAAACTCGTAACCCCCCCTCCCCGCCCTCCCTTCCAAGCTTCTTGCAACAGATCCGAACATTTGGCAACACTTGATATTTTGTTTCTTAGGCTTTAATTTCTTGATTTATCATTTCAAAAAGCTTGTCTATTCAAACACTTCCTTATCTCACATTGGTTGATGACATCATTGCACGCAGTTTCTGCTCTGTCGCGCAGGGCAAGTAACTCCAAAAAATCTTGTACACTTGCGAACCAAATCCTAACAACTACACAAAAATCCCAGAAATTTTGAAAAATCTTGAAAATTCTGAACATCTTCCAAAATCTGAAAAATTTGCGGCCATTTCACCAAGCAAATGATGTGATTGTAAAAGATGTTCAGTAACTCTTCGAAGGTGTCTATGATCATTTGAATTCTCGAAAATCGTGAAAACCTTTAACAATCTCGCGGAAATGTTTGAAATTCCCACAATCTTAAAAAGTCGAAGAAATCCTTACAAATCTTTTAAAATCTCGTAGGGGACAAAAGATCGTAAAGCTTGTTGGAATGATTTGCCCTTCGATATTTGGAATCCTCCTTCGACTTGGGGCAGCCCTTCTCTCACTCGAAACATGGACAGGGAAGAAAGGAAAACGTGCGACAAAATGGGATTTGCATTTCTCAGACAAAATCAAAGCATTAGATCTCATTAGTTAGCAAATTTTGTTCATGAGTTTACACTAGTAAAGCTAATCATAATCAATTATTCGATCTATCGTATGCATATGACTTAGATTACTGTAGAGTCTTTCAGCTTTGTCTACATTCGTAATTCTTTTTAAGTTAATGGACTTGTGGCTCCAAGTTATATGATTACATTTTAGCTTGTTTTAGGTTTCTATCAGACAGGTCAACCTAATCTTTCGTTTTGAGACTGTGTTACTTGAACAACCGTCTGAACATTGTCTACAGATTGGATTGTCTTTTTAATTTCCATTATGATGTATTAACAGGAGCATAAGAAAAGTTGATGTTGAAATACACAAAGCAGGAAGATATGATAAACAGTTTCATTTCCAACAGGAAATACCTCGAGGTCATCTCTTGCATAATAGGAATGACTTTTTTCAAGTATCTATTCATTAAAAACCGAAAGAGGAAAACGTGAAAAGAAAATAGAAGTGTCGCCTTTAATAACATCTTTTTGTTGATTTGAAGGAAGTAACTTTGTGCTTAATTAGCCAATTAGTAGTAACATTCAGTTTGTTATTTCCAGCCAGTTACGTACTGCATGGTAAGGTTGTTTTGATCTCAATACATTAAGCAGGTCAAAATCCAGAAGTTGTTCATTGCATAGCTTGAACTTGTCTGTGAAAGTCCCAGGGGTGGAGTAACTACCATATATAGAGCAACGGTAGGTGCTGCCCATAAGGATGGGTTTTGAACCTCTAAAACCCCTAAATATAGGTCTTAAAATGTATCTGTTCCAATAGAAGTGGTTTGCGTTGTCATCATCATCATTCGGTGTCTGCTTCAAGTCAGAAGATTCGTCGTTATTCCTCTCCAGTAGTCACGATCTTCAGCTCCTCTTATGCATTGCTCAAAGTTTAACTTTTTCCATTCCATGATGTTCTTCATCCATGATTTTTGCGTTGTAAATCATAAAAAACCTTCTTGGGTTTTTCGTCTTTTAGTTGGATTTTTTGTTTAGTTCCGAAAGTTGTTCGTGGTTACTTTATCTTCATACTTAAACATTTGGAGTGAAATTAAACTTTTTTGTTGAAAGTTCAATAGGCAGTACTTCCTAAAGTCCTTAGCAATTGACATGAGAATCGTCTGAAGAGCCTCAAACATTGGTTTTCTCCTGAGAAGTTGGTTGGCACGTCACCGTCGTACCAAGACTTGAGCCCACCCCCCCCCCCTCCCTCTAGGTGAAAATATAGGAAGCGGAAATTCTAGTTGGTAGGGCTGGCGATAGTTATAGAATATCTCTTCAATGTCTTGTTAACAATTTCTCTTTTAGTAGCTTCATACAGTTTTACAGGAAAGTGCTATTTTGTACGGTATTGTGGTAAGACCATTGTACATAACACACTGATGTTTCGGTGGGTAGAAGTTGTCAACCTGATGTGTGAGTCTGATGTAGAAGAAGCAGTATTTCAAATGGGTTTGCTTCAAGATTTTTGAACAGAATTTTTATGATACCCCCCAAAAATTATTGTCAAATTCATACCAAGTTTCTGTCTGCACCTGTTTTGCTCAATATTGTGAAAAATTTTCCCAAAATTGTGCCACAGTTTGATGATTTTTATTTTACAGATTAATAGCAGTGTTTGGTCTGAAAAGATATGAAACAAACCGTTCTTTCAACAATGTTCAGTCAGATTGAATCTGTTGTTGTATTAAAGCTGATCTGAAGTGAAAGTTTTTATTGATTCAAATGAAAAGCACTGTCGAATGATACGGACTCATGTTTAAACTTCCTTGATATCTCACTTCACTTTTAAGTTATCCACTGATATTACGTTTCAGTTGATGACATCATTTTGTTTGCAAATTACTTACTAAGATGCTATATTGAAATATAGTTGTATCCTAGCTTTGAAAGTTTACAGTTGTCGAAGATATTTTAGTTGAGCTGAGTGAATGTAACAGAAATTGTCTCTTGGACTGATATGATGTAATTTAAGAAATGTTTTTGGAGTCAATTTCCTTTTGGAAATATAGTCAGCCTCGTACATTTTCTTTACTTTTTGCAAACAAAATAACGTCATCAGCCAATCATAAGAAATAGTGGATAACTCGAAAATGAAACAAGGTATCACAAAATTATAAACAACATTCTTTATCATTCAAAATTGCTTTTCATTTGCATCAATAAAAATTTTCGCGTCAGGTCACCTTTAAATCACCAAAATCATCACTGTTTTCCATGGTATATTGCGTGTGAAAACATTTTGCGAAGAATTCTTGCCGTAGCAGTCATCGCTTTTCTCTAATATTCCATTTCCATTCCCACATACATAAAGTTACTTCACAGTCCTTTGTTTAAATCTATTCCTTTATTTGTTTAGGTGATTGCCTTCCTTGAGCAAGGAGAACGACTACCGAGGCCGCAAGACTGTCCAGAGAGCATATACCAAATAATGTTGCGATGCTGGAACGCAGAGCCACCAAACCGGCCTTCGTTCAAAGACCTGTACGGTATTTTCATGAAGGATCCAGAATACGGCAGTGTCCGGCCAAAACCAACATCTCGGAAAAAACGTTGATTGGTGCGTACTTAGAATTGGTATGACCCGTCTTTTTTCAGTTGTCTCCTTGGATGCCTCATTCTATTCGGATGTTATTTCTGAGGAAATGTAAGCAAGAAGCCAGTAGTAACAAAACAATGGTATATTGACTGACTTTGTTGCCTCGATTGTCACTCTGTAAAAGTGATGCTTCTTCCAAGTCTGGAGACAATTTAACGACTTTGCAGCATATATTATTCAGTTAAATCTATTCATTTTCTCCTTCGAATATTTGCCAGATTTTGAAAATTTAGTCTAAATTGTAGATATTCAGCGTTAAAGGGCCGGTATTTGATTCACCCAGTTCATTAACTATCGTTCCGCTAAAGCGATACTAATCTAACAAAATTTATCCATCATTTATTTGGTTTCAGGAAAATTGTTTCATTCTGAATTTTCTCAGGACTAAATGAGAAAATGATAGCCTATTAACCAGACAAAATCCTTTCGAATTGGTTCTGTTTAACAGGTTAAGAAATGCCAGCTCCTTGTAGACAGCATTTTCAAGACGAAACTCTTCCACTTTTCATTGCAATTTTCCCTTTGTGATAATTTGTAAGTATATTCTGAAATACATGCTACCTGACATGATAAAGTTTCATAATTCATAGCCTCGTTTTATTTTGCAGTTATTGATGCCATAATCATTTAGAATTTGATGAGACGTCTGAATACACCTTACCAATATTTTTCGTGTATGTTTTCAAGACATGATGATTGCAGGTGAACATAAATCAGTAATACAGAAATTGATGATTGAACTTAAAACTCTTAAAAAGCAAACCTTCAAATAAATGGCTTCCTTGTTATTGATACTTTGAGTGCCATCAAGGGAAGTGTGAAAAACTGTGGAACACAATGCATCTTATATAACGTAGAAGGGAGGACTACTTAAAAGAAACAACCAGTCACGTAACTCGATTGTTCGGACAGATAACTGAACGCTGGAAAGGAAGGCTGGCTTCAAAGAAGCGTCGAGAAACTTACAATTGACAAAGTTTATGACACTGTTTACAAAATATTCGTCGCCGTCGAACAGGCAACATTCTCTCACCTTCTTTTAATACGATTTTTGATTCACTTTCAAGAACTACTTATTCGTGCAATTATGTCATTGGTTCAGGGTCTGCTAGACCGTTGCAACCTAACTTTTAAAGTAATTCTATGCAACTTTTTACTAATTTTCTGAAGATTTACCAGTAGAAGATTTTCCAATACAAGATGGCGTCATCTTTTCAACTGATCCCAGTTCTTTGATTTTGTTTCGGATCATTTTTCTAATTTTGCAAGTCCCATTCATCGCATCCCTGCATTCTATCCAATTTTTCTTCATTGTTTGAAATCCCAGATATTCTGCTTTGCTCATAAAGTGGCCCATTGCTTTAAATATCAAAGGGGCTTCTGCAAAAGAAAGATTTCAAAATAGAAGCATGGTTAGAGATCCATCCCTTTGGCATCTATTAGCTGCCCTTTGCAGCACCTATTGACACTCGTACCCAAATATTACAATGCAGCAAATGTCAGTTCAGTTCAATTCATTTCATTATTTTTATAATATAGTTTATTTGCATTGGCAGATCAATAATTTTCTCCCTTTTGAGAACTTGTTTCGTTGCTATACCTTTGTTCTATTCCATAGCGGTTTTGCAAGAGTATCTGTGATAGTCTAGTTAGCGGAGATAGGTCT
Organism: Aurelia sp. 4 Dawson et al 2005; assembly: GCA_964019985.1. Lineage (NCBI taxonomy): Eukaryota > Metazoa > Cnidaria > Scyphozoa > Semaeostomeae > Ulmaridae > Aurelia > Aurelia sp. 4 Dawson et al 2005. Next base: position 16,353,337 of record OZ026495.1, on the reverse strand, counting down.
TGCTTTAAATTGCCATTAAATATGAAATACTGTTGCCGTTTGATTACAATTAATCAAAGAAGTTGGCAACTGTTTATCTCAAAGGGCTAGAAATTCATGCGAAATACTTTGTAGTGAAGCTGTTTAAGATATCTTGCTTGGTAAAAAGTACTTTTGCAGCTGGCAGCCGTGGTTCTCCATCACCATATTGTTGCGTGGTCTATCAAAGCTGTTAATCTTACTGAAAAATCAAAGAAAGCTCAAAAAATGCAAGACTCATTTAGGCCATGAACAAACTCTTGTAGTTTCACAAATGTACCGTTTGCAAACATCATAATGAGGTGCAACAACAATAATGACTATAACACATATCGCATTTTGTATTTTAATTTTTGTCATCAGGATTAATTTTGCGTTACAAGAATCTAAAGAAATTTAGCCAGTATTGTAGGTTTCTTGAAACTATCAGATTTTGAGTGTTCAAGAGTCTGCCTGCTAGTTTCTAGGTTGCATAATGATTTTTTTGATGTCGTGTTTGTCCGAAAGTTTTCTTGTCCGAAATTCCCGAAAAAAGTGTCCGAAAGTTTTTTGTCCGAAGTTTTTTTGCCGAAAGTTTTCCGTCCGAGAGTTCTCGATTTTGATGTATTTACCTTCTGTACCAATCTGAACATTTTGAAGAAAAAAAATTTGAAGTCGTTCCAATGTTTAGACAGCACTCTTAAATACCTTTCTAGAAATATGATCCGGGGAACAAGTGAAAATAAAGTAAAAAGCATACCAAGGGTTTCAATAATCAACATAACTAGTTTCTTACCCTATATTTTCCCAGTATTGCATTTTCTTGATTTTAGGCAATCTTGGATTTGAGTTTAAGCTGTTTCTTATGAAAGAGGTACGTGTAGATTAATAGAAGACTCTAATTCCATATGTGCAAATACCAGATCTTAGGGCCTGTTTACATGATCCCGCTTTGCCGGGGTATCTCGCCTAGGCGGGATATCTCGCTTGGCCGGGATACCCCGGCTGCCTATAGAAACACATACAATTTTCAATTTGCGTTTACATGGGATTTTCATCCCGTCCCGTCTTGCCGGGCTGTTTTCATCCCGTCTCGGCATGGCGGGATATCCCGTCTGGCCGGGATGATTTTCTCCATGTAAACAAAAACAGGCGGGATATCCCGCCTTGCCGGGATGAAATTGACGTTACTGCGCATGCCTTTAACCGGAGAACCAAGACACGTTTCAAAGTTGAGTGCCAAATCTTTTCCAAACAAGGCCTCAAATTTCATCCCATCCCTGCAGTGTTTCCCATGTAAACGCGAAACATAAAAACGTCCCGCCTAGACGAGATATCCCGGCAAAGCGGGATATCCCGGCTAGGCGAGATCATGTAAACAGGCCCTTAGACGTTATCAAATTCATACCTTTGCTAGCAGTACATATGGATGTCTTGTATACTTCGTTGTTGCTATTACAGTAAGCTTGCTATCAGTCCTGTAGGTTTTTGTATTTTTGATTTAGAAAGTGTAAATACTATAGATTTGAATTCGCCAATATTTTGATCATTTTACATTAATACAGTACGGATAAATCATATTTACAGATTTGTCTTCCTTCTGCCTCCAGTCATTTCTTTCATTGTTCAGTTACCTTAGTATTGGTCACCGCAAAAACTCTATTAAGCCCCCGGGGGATTATTTGATTTCGGACACTCCTGAGGGGGGGGGAGCTTAATGGAGAGGGAGGCTTATTCACAAAATCAAATGACTTGGATACGAATGATAGCTTTTCAGTTGATTCAACGTACTATCTTACGCGACAAACGCAGGATTTGTTTGACCTCTCCGTTGCAACAACACCGAGAACGGAACGATGGAGCTACAGCTCCGCCGCAGCAGCCAAATAAAATGTGGCACAATTTTTTGGTACACTGACACCCTGTGTAGTTCAAATTTTGGTAGTAACATTAGGTTGAGTGTGTCCGTTGCAGATTCAGTAAACTACCAAAGTTTGCATGGTTGACAAGTACGTCACTTCACTTTCCGTTGTATGGAGAAAACTTCGTTAAACGGGGGGGTCACTGGGGGGTATCCGATTCCGCATTTCCGCAATTTTTCTGCCCTATTTCCGCAAATCCGCAGAAATAAATTAGCTATTTCCGTTGTTTGTTGGGCCTATGAGCCATGTCTTCCTGCGTCATATATTTAATCGCAACATGATCAACGAAAGCACACCATTTTCTTTTATTTTGCACGTGACCGATCACATGAAAGCAGTCTTGCTGTCATCATGAGTAATTGTTTCGCTCAAAAATTTTGTTGTTGTTGTTGTTGTTGTTGTTGTTGTTATTAATGTGGCTATTGTCTCCAGATCTTCGTGATGTGTATTGTTTTCATTTGTTTTAGTGCCTTTCAATGAATTTTACACAATATTTTGACGAAATGAGCATCAAATCTGCTATTTTTTAGCAAGTAATATTAAATTTGCAGAAATATCCGCATTCCGCAAAAATGCAGCCAATATCCGCAATCCGCAGAAATGATGATTGGTTTCCGCATTTCCGCACCCAAAACAGCCCGATATCCGCTATCCGCAAAACCCCAGTGACCCCCCTTAAACCTGTAAATCGTATGAAGCCCAGACTCAATTGCCTTTGCGGAAAACAGTGACGCCCAAAATGTCATCTTTGTCGATCAATTTAGTTTGATGTTGTACTTTTTGATGAATATTGACCTTAAACCACCGTGAAATTTTTTGCGGTTCTTGAATTTCATTGCGCCTCGTGCTGGGCCAACATCTGACTCGATGTCAAAGCTTCTTAATTTTTGGGAGGGATCTCTCAAACTTGTAATCCTAACTTATAGTGAAGATCCCACACAACAGAGAATGTAATTTTGTGAGTTTGGATCCTCGCATCGTTTAAATCTTTGTATAGGGATGGTTAGTTGTTTAAATTCCTGGTCAAAGGGACGCCAAGATCGAGGGGCAAATCACTTCTCAAAATAGCGTACATGATTTCTGTGATTTTGAAATCACATGATTTTCTTCTGTGATTTTTTTGTGATTTAGTGATTATTGGTGACTTTTTCGTGTGATTTATCAGTAATTTTCAGTGAATTGTGATTTTTGGTGCTTTGAGTATGTGATTTTTTTGTGATTTTGTGACTTTCGTATGTGATTTTTTTGTGATTGCAAGGGAGGTGTACGGAAAAAAATCAGTGATTTGCCCCTCGGCCAAGATCTGAGTAATACAGGTTTAAGAAACCTGGATCAGGTCTAAACTAAAGGTTTCATAATTCAACATGAAAATTTAACTTTCTTAATTTCATTTCAATTTTTGAATACATGAATGGTCTCCTGCACTGCTGCAGATATGTTTCTGAAATTTCATACACGTTATTCTATATAAGAAACTGGTTTATAGGAAACTAGAATGTTTAAGAACTGCAAAGAAACTTCAAAGGCAAATCGAAGAAAAGAAGGCTATTGAAAATTACTCGTTGGCCCTTTATTCTTATACTTACTACCATTTTGTGTTTGAGTCCAAAATATTTCTCCAAGAAATTCTTCTGCATGCCAAGAAACCAATACGTGGCAGTGGCAAAGACTTTATGAAACCAAAAAGTTAGAAAGAGGCCAAGAAAGGTTTAGTACCAGTAAGTGAAATTTTCAAGGTAAATTAAGAAACTTTTAGTGCTATGTGTAGTGAAATTACGAATACTCTTGTGGACGGATTTGTAGAACGAATAACGAATAACCAAACACCACGATCAAAACTCTAAAACATGCCAAATCTCCATCTTAAATCAACAAGAACGACAGCAATAAAAAACACGAGGATTAAAGTCCCGGATAAAGTCAAAACGAGGTTTCCAGCCTCTCTCAGTTCAGCACACTCCCCGGGTTGATTCCCTAAACTATTGGAATCAAAACAACGAGTAATAAAGGTTAAATACGAAATATAACGAAATTATGATACGATGTGAGGTCCAGTCCAGTTTCTACTTCAAAATCTTCTAGTTTTCAGTAAAAATACGTATTTCTTGCAAAGCAACCGGTCGAGTAATCTTAGGCTCGAAAGGTTCGGCGTGTGGGTTTAGTGCAGTGTCCTCTTCTACGTGATCTTCGCGCTCATTCGATGAAATTTCGGTAGGTATAAGGAGTTCAAGCGGCCTCCTCAAAACAATAGATGTCTTGGCATCCTCGGACAATACGCGAATTTCTGCGGCACGAACGACACCATCTTTGCCGCGTAACAACTTTACAACTTTCGCGAGCTTCCAAAAAGATCTCGCAGTCCCGTCCCTTTTAATAAACACGATATCTCCGACAGTAATATCACTGCACTGACCCAACACGTTTCTTGATCTTTCACGAAGACTAGTAAGATATTCTTCCCTCCAGCGTTTTGAAAACTGTGCAAGTAGGTTACGATGATGTTTCGCTCTTCTAGTTAGAGAACGATTGGTACTCACAATGTCATAATGCTCATCATTTGGCAATGATGAAATTCTTCTTCCATAAATCAAATGTGAAGGACAAAGAGGGTAAGATATTCCCTCCTTATCGTCATAAACATAAGTAAGTGGGCGTGCATTTACTACACCCTCGACCTCAGTAAAGTACTTAGCTCATCAAAGGTAAGTGACGATCTTCCAACGACTCTCTTCAACGCATCTTTAGTAATCTTTATCAGGCGTTCCCAAAAGCCTCCGGCCCAACTCATTCTCTCAACGATAAAGTCCCAAACAACACCTAATGACGCTAAATGATTCTTCACAGGCTCTGCACGTGCTATAGTCTTCAGGATTTTCGCCGATCGTTTAAAGTTCTTTGCATTATCCGACATCATTTTACGAGGTAAACCTCTACGACTGACAAAACGACGAAATGCTCGAAGAAAAGTCTCAGCTGAACAGCTATCGATTAGTTCTAAATGTACTGCTCGCGTGGCAGCACAAGTAAACAGGCATATGTAAGCTTTGTCCGTAGTTTGTGAAGTCGCTGTCTTGTTCAGAACAAAGAATGGACCGGCGAGGTCCACACCCGTATTGACAAAAGGTGGTGCATCTTCTACTCTCTCGCTCGGTAAACAGGGTTCTGGTGGCCTGACAAATGGCTTCCTTGCATGCTTTACACATACAATGCAGGGACGAATAACACGCTTTACGACTTCTCTCCCCCTCGGGATCCAATAACGTTCTCTCACTGCTGTCAGGGTTGCCCTGACTCCACTATGAAACACATAATAATGAGCTTCCTTCACAATCAGATCAGACAAATGATGTCTTGTTGGCAGCAATGCGGGATGACAAGTGACTTCTGGCAAATGTGACTTTTCAATACGTCCGCGACATCGTAGAACTCCCTTTTCATCAATGAATAATCCAAATTGAGTAAGATAAGGTAAATTCCTGTCCGATGTTTTCTCCCTTAATGACTTTAATTCTCCTGGGAATGACTCTGCTTGCACCGACAATATCCAAATATGACGTGCAGTTTTAATTTCTTCTGCTTCTAATGCTCCGCAATAACTCTTTTCCACAAGATGGATCTTGTGCTTCAGGTTTCGAACAAACCTTAACACGTATGCTGTTACACGACATAACCTTGTAATGCTACTAAACGAATTGCAATTAATTACGTTTCCAACTGAGCAACGGTCAACAATGTCACAGCTCACAAAAGTATGAGTTGTGTCCCTTGGATCTTTTCTCAACTCTTTCAGGGCCTCAGCATCACTCAACACAGGCACTAGAACACCCTTTGACGGCCAGTCCCTTTCATTCAATTCCAAGAAAGAAGGCCCTTTCCACCAAAGTTTCAAATTCACGAGTTGGTATCCCGATACTCCCCGGGATGGCAAATCTGCCGGATTCTCTGCCCCTGGAACATGATTCCACACACTCACAGGTAGAATACGACGAATTTCATCAACACGATTTGAGACATACTGTCCCCAGTATTTCACATTTTGAATCCAGCACAATACAGTCATCGAATCAGTCCAGCAGTAAACATTGTCAATCACAATCCCCTTTAATCCCTCTAAAACCGTGACCATCAACCTTGCAAGCAACACTGCCCCCAACAGCTCCAAACGTGGGATAGTCTGTGTTTTGAGGGGTGCAACTCTAGACCTTGAACACAATAACACAGTATCTACTTTGTCCTCATAACAAATTCTCATGTATATAGCGCAACCATACGCTTTCCCACTCGCATCACAAAACCCATGCAGCTCAATCTTTGCCCCAGACTCCCTTGTAAAATAACATCTAGGAATTTTCACTTGCTTTGACATAAACTCCAATTCAGCAATCAGTTCAAGCCATTTTGATTTCAATTCACCCACAAGCTCTTCATCCCAACCCTGGTTGTCAACACAAAGCATCTGAAACAACATTTTCAACTTAATCACATAGCATGAAAGTAGCCCCAAAGGATCAAAAATTCTTGCTGCCAAACTCAAGATAGACCTTTTGGTCACAGGCAAAGAATTTGCATGCCTGATCAACTCACGGAAATCATAGACTAACATGTCATTTTTGGTGTCCCAATGCACTCCCAATATTTTCACCAAATCATCTTCCTTTGTTGCAAACACATTTTTACCCAACGCTGCCTTTGCAAATGACAAATCATCTTCACAAAACGCTGAATTGTTACCTTCAGGTTTTAAATCTCCCAATTCACCTTCACCTTCAAGCATAGAAATAAACTCACATACCTCAACTGAATTGGAAGTCCACTTTCTCAGATTAAAACCACCATTTTGCATAATCCTTTTGGCCTCCATGTAAAGCTCTTTAGCTTCCGCAACTGTTTCTGCTCCTGTAGCCCAATCATCAATGTACAAATCTTCTTTAAGCTTCTTTATGGTTACATTTTCTTGCTCCTGAAGAGATAAATGATGCATAATGGTAGCCCCTAAAATCGCTGGGCTCGGTTTCAAACCAAAAACTAACCTCTGGAATCTCAGCTTCAGCAACTCTGGATTGTCCTTTCTGACATCATCAAACCATAACAACCTCAATGCATCTCTATCTTTCTCATTTATGCCAATTTGTAAAAAGGCCTTTTCAATATCGGCAATGATTCCAATACGATTTGAGCGAAAGCGTAACAAAATTTCAAATAATGATGGGATCAAGTTTGGTCCTTGCTCTAAACAATTATTTATTGAAACTGGATTGTCTTTTGTGTGCGCTGAGCCATCATATACAACCCTGACCTTGGTAGTAGATTTATCCTCACGAACAACTGGATGATGTGGCAAAACATGAACTGTGCCTCCTTTGTTTTCCGCATCCATCTCAGGGACTGGCTCAAGCACCCCTGTCTTTAACTGCTCTTTCATTATTTCATCATACTTTTCCATTAGCTCTGGATTACGCTTAAGACGCTCATGTAGACGCAATACTCTATCCTCACACAACTTCTCATGATCTGGCAACTGCTTCTTTTCAGCAGTCCATGGCAAATCAACTGAATACCTTGTTCCATCATGCTGAATACTTCTCAGGAAACCTTTGTTGTCATAAATCTCAGGCTCAGCAGATTCAGCCTTTACTCCAATTGACTCTGTTTCCCAAAAACAAGCAAGCTGAGCCTTTAAATCATTTCTTTCTTCTTGCAAATAAGCATCTCCATCATTGAAAATCAAGTTCGTAATGGCAAAGGAATCATGACTGCTTTTCTTCTTGCCCGTGGTGCCTTCACATACCCCTGAAAGCAGCCACCCCAACTTGCTTTCAACAGCCACAAGACCTCTGTCCCTGATCACTTTCCCCCCTGTCACTATTCCCCAATACTCATCTGATCCCACTAAGATCTCAATGGGTTTGCTAATGTTCTCTGGCGTATCTGCAAGATCTAATGACTTCAACTTTGCAAATTGATCTATTTTTACAGACAATGGCAGCTTTGAACATATAGTTGGAAAGGAAAAGGCAGAAATAACAGCTTCTCCACCTCCCCCTTCCCTCTGCAATGAAATCTTGACCACATCGCACTTCTGCTTACGAAACGATTTATCACCAAATGTGGTAACATTTAACGTTTGTGTTCTAATAGGCTGTAAACCAAGCCTTTTCTTTAACGATTCTGCTATATATGACCTCTGACTGCCACTGTCAAATAAAACTCTGACTGGAATACCTTTACCATCTGCTCCCCGGGCTAGCACAGTTGCAGTTTGCAAAATTACGCTTGTTGATGTTCCGGTTGCTGTATTTGCAGTAGTAATTTCCGGATTTGTTTGAGTAACCCTTGCATTCTCAGAAGCCACAGCCCCCTGCACAGCACTACTTGATTCTCTTTCTGCACTTGACATGCAGATTGAATGATGATGACGACGATGACACTTTCTGCAATTAATGGTGCGTCTACACTCATTTGCACGATGGTTACCCTTGAGGCAAAGGAAACATTTCTGTTCACGAATAAGAATTTGCCTTCTTTCATTGACATCTTTGACAGCTTGGCACGCAGCAGAAAAATGATCCTTCTTACAAAAAGCACACAATATTTTCCCACCTTCACTTTGAGTCATAAATGATGTTGTGCTTGTGCTTCTTGGAAATACTGGCATAGGCCCCTTTCGTTCAACTTCACCTGCCTTGGTTGCAACTGCTGACTCTCTGGCTTCTACTTCCTGTTTGAAAATCTTTAGAACCTTATCAATGTCCCATATAGCACCCGTGCAACTTCTTGCAATTAATAAATGAATCTCATCTGGCACTTTACTCATAATCACAGGTATAAGTAATGCTCCATACATCTCTGAATTAATCCCTAATGATTGCAGCCCCCTAACGTTAATGTTCAATTTATCCAAGATAGCACGCAGCTGTTTCACTTCCTTTATTGAGGTGCATGGAGGAATTTTCAACAATGCATGCATGTGTGCTGCTACGATTTCTTGAGGTTTTCCAAACCTTTCATGTAATGTTTCAACTGCTTCCTGATAATTCAGTGCTGTAACTGGAAGACCCTGTATTGATCTTTCTGCATCTCCCTCCAAATATTGCAATAAATATCTAAATTTATCAACTTCTGCAATGTCCTCCCTTGAATGAATTGCAGCCTTAAATGCATCCCAAAATGGTCTCCATAATTTAATATCCCCTTTGAATGATTTGATTTTCAACTCTGGCAACTTAACAACATTCTGTATACCCCCTGACGATGTATGATTTGGCACTGGACTAGCCCCCCTGCCAACAGTATTCAATGAAACTTGCTCCAGTTTTCTGGCAATTTTATTCTTGGATGCGATGATCTTTGTGCTTATTTCTGTGGAAGCATCAATCTCCATGTTAATTTGATCCAAAGGAACCTTATTCAAAATGTTCCCGTCCATCACGTCTAAAATCTTCATTTTATTTTCCAACGAACTCAAAATAACTTGCAAACGATCGTTACGACTGTCATCTATTCCTCCTTGGTCCAAAATGTCATCTGACTCTTTTATCAATCGTGTAACCACAGCACGATTTCCCCCTCGGATGGTCTTCAGCCTGTCTAGGCCTTCGTCAGCCTCAGCTTGTTGATTTGGCATCACGAATTTCTTTACGATTTTCTTTACGACTCCTGCTAACAAATCAATCCTCAAGCCCCACGTTGGGCGCCATGTAGTGAAATTACGAATACTCTTGTGGACGGATTTGTAGAACGAATAACGAATAACCAAACACCACGATCAAAACTCTAAAACATGCCAAATCTCCATCTTAAATCAACAAGAACGACAGCAATAAAAAACACGAGGATTAAAGTCCCGGATAAAGTCAAAACGAGGTTTCCAGCCTCTCTCAGTTCAGCACACTATGAGCTTATCCAAGTTTCTTACAAAAGAAGAAACGCGTATAAACAGATGGTCAAAACATTAACGGTTAGTTAATGTTGCAAAAAGAAGGGTCCAATAAACGATATATTTGCTATAGAATAAATGCTTTTGTCTTTCAAAAGTTTCTCATAATTCTCAGAAATCGTAGTTTCTCAAAGTTTTGGCCAACTTAGTACTAGTTTCTTTGTTTCCTGAAGAGGGTCAAATATGTTTGCGATTTTGCTTTAAGAATGGAGGGGGGGGGGTTGAATACGTAAATACCGCACAACCAAATTGGTTACTTTTCCTTAAAAATCTCCGTTTAATTTTTCGGCTCGTTTTGAGTATTTGGTAGGTAGGTAGGTTATCATATTTAACGTGGCTAGCCTGCGAAAGTCTGAGAGACTTATTTCCAGCAGGGGCCTCGGATGTTTTACCATCAACCCGCCACTCGCCGCAGCTACCTACCAGATTTCCCTCACATGGCTCTGGTCGACCGGGCTAGAGTAACGGACAATGACCAAACTGTCCAGCGCGGGATTCGAACCTCGGCCGTTCTGACCTTTGGTTTACGAGTAGATCGCCTTAACCACTCGGACACGCGCTCTCCGCCCTCCCCCCTCGCCACACCCGGGAACGCTGTTGTTTCTAATTCCATATTTTACATTGCTAACAATATTTAAACACGTCAAACATATTGCAGACGTGCTCATTTTGAAAGAGCTAGATCCACACCCCTTCTAACTCTGACTTGGCAAGTGAGGGGGCCTTGTTCACCCCCAATTAGCGGTTTGTGCGTGACCGCACTCCTTTGTGCACCTTTGACCCATACGCGAAGGAATGAATCCTGTTGTCATCAGGTCATTTTCACATGCACCGCCACAAAACGGTTGTTTTGAGTAAGCAAACAAAGGGATTGAAAAGACATTGTTTACAGTAGAGAGGTTTCATTTTATTGCATTGTAAAGGATTCAATAATGGGGGATTAATGGTTGTCAAGCAAGTCCCGCAACGCAAAGAGAAGAAGTTATGGTCGTAGTAGGGATCGTGGAGAAAAATGGTGGAGGAATTTAAAGATTGTCAATTCACAGACATTGAGAATACTCTGGAAAATTGTAACAGAAGGAGAAGAATCATGGAAGTTAAATTCAGTTTCAGGAGGAAGAAGAAAAGTCGTATGGACTGCGACTGTGGGAAGGAGGAGGGAGCTCAACAAGAAAAACTGAGGGAAAATTCAACTCGAATTCGTAAAAAGAAAGATGAAAATTTTCAACAGAAATCTGCATCAACTCAGATTATGAAGGAAGAGAGATCACGGGGTATTTTAGCAAAGTTATTTCCATTTAGAAAGGGTAGAAGAAAGAGTAATATTGCACATAAGAATGGCGAGTTGAAACCGGTGGTGAAATGTAAGTCATCGGACTGTCTCGACTCATCAGAAGAGTGCATCAGCACAAGGACTTCTTATAAAAATGGATTGGTTGAAGATGAACGTTTAGGTCAGAACACAGATTCAAAAAGACGTACAAATCAAAGTAATGTTTCTAAAAGTAACAAGAGTAGGCATCCTAATTCATCAATTTCCAGTCCGAATTTAGCTTGCGTTGAATGGACATCGTTTGAAAGTGTTGGGGATTCGGAGGTTGGTGGAAAGCGCGGGTCTTTACGACGATCAAGAGCTTCTTTGGTTTTTCCAGTCTCGGAAATAGGAAGCACAGTCTTTGGTTCACTCAAAGAAGCAGCTTCAGAAAGATACATCCAATCCCCAGCAGATGTAAACAGCATAACTCATAAACAATCTTGTTTGTCTTTCGACTCCACAAGTAACTCTGAGAGCCACCATGAAGGCAAACAAAGTTTTCAGGCAAAGAACAATGTTGTACAAAACGGCTCTCTTCTACGAACCTCGGATGGAAGGTCCCCTCATCCCGGGAAAAGGCACCCCCGCTTTCATACCTTTTCTTCCCCAGATATTTTGGAAGAAAGTGACGAGAAATCTTTGATATTTGAGACGAATTCGAGCTTGGTTAACATTCACTATAATGAGGAAAATGTTGATGAACGACCTCGCTTCAGCGAATTTCATGTAAAATCAGACACTTCTCTTGCTGGAAATGAAAAGAGACAAGACTTCGTATTCTTACCTGTAAAGAAATACACAACCCCCATCACTGAGAATAAGAAATTGGCTAGATTTGTTAGCTGCCCTGGTATTATGGAAACTGATCAAGCCACAGAAAATGTAAATAGTAATTTATTTGTTAAGGCAAGATTAGGAGAGAAAGATTCAAAGCCATACTCTCCCCATCGAAGACCTTTTTCATTGCATGAAGTAGAGTTCTCATCAAATACGATGGAAGAAATGGATGTGAGCTTAGATGCTGACTTTGATGAAGATGCTGCAAGTGAATTGGATTTACCACCAGAGAATCACATCAATTTACCATCAAAGGTATCATCTTTTATTTATCATTAAATTTTACAGAGCTTCGAATTCAACCAAGGGGTGTGTGACTTTTCTGGTCTGGTTGTCAGGCTTTTCTGAAATGGAATGTACAAATTTTGAAATAGTTTCACAAACTCTTTGGGATTTCAGGGGAATTTTTTTTGAAAAGAGTATTTTGTCAAAGAAAAGGTGCACACAAGCATTGAACTGTGGGATGAGGGGTGTATGACTCTTTAAAATGGGTTCAAGAGTTTAAAACAATAATGAGAATCTTTTTGGGATTTTTGGGGAATTTTCTTAAAAAAACATTTTGTTAAAGAAATAGCTTACAATACTTCAAGGGGAGCTCCCTGTTTGGAGATAATGGGGAGGTCAAACAGGTTTTTAGTTTGTGAAATGTCAGGTTTGCTACTGTATTAGGTTCACACTTGGTAATATTTTCAGAGTTGCTGATGAGAAAATTCAACAAGGTGAGCCGAGATTTCTACCAAACTACAAAATCCTCTAATGAGTATGTGTCTTTGGGTCTAAAAATGTCATAGATTTAGTATATTTAGGGGTTTTTCAAAAATATGCTGTTTCTCACCCCTCCCCCCCAGCCAGTGTACAAAATTCTTGTAAGTGATATGCCCTGGTGCAAACCAGACTGGAACCTCTGTGTGTCAGAGTGCATATTTGTGGTACACAGACTTGCTCTAAACAACCTAAACAACAAGAAGAGAACAATGGAAGCTTGCATTGAATGGATCACTCATAGGGACGCTAACATTTCTGACATAATTTTGCATTATGACAGAATACCCCAATTAGCAGCGGGTGAATACCCCAGTTTCCAAAACGTTAGCTGACGTTGATGATTGCCGTTTTTCAGCCCAGTAATTACTGGAAAATGCAGAAAAATTGCTAGGTAAACCTTTTTACATGAATTTGCTGGTAGAAACACCACAAAATGACAAAAAACAACAGTGAATGATTCAATGTAGTAATATATATATATATATTGCCAGTATTTCATCCTGATAGTTATATTTAAGATTCAAGTATGTAAATGATTGGAATAGGGAAAGGGCTGCAACGATTTATACCTTTTTACCCCTCCTCCCATTTTGAAGTTAGTTTTGAACTTTAATCAAGGATAAAATTCCTATTGGAATTCATGTGCCACAGTGCAAGAAAACTTAATTTGTCATAGTACATACCACAAGAAGCAACTTGTACAAATATATTCCACTTTTCTTTAAGATGACAGGAAATGTGTCTAATGATGATTGAAGAAACAAGTATCATGACTTACGTCTGAAAGAAGGAAACTGTGGATAGTCAGAATGAATCAATGTACTAACTGGAGATATGTAAATCAGATTAAATATATTCCATTGTCCATCCCCAGATTTCACCCTTGAAGTCCCTCTGAAGTGTGAAAAAGAATGCCAAAGAAAGTGATCTTGATCCAAAGCCTGTCAATAGTCACTGACGCCAGCCCCCTCCAGTCTAGGGTAAAATGAAACCTTTTTGTGTATAAAATGGAAATGAGCGATACTTTTTAACTTAAACCATGACTCTGCTCCAAACATTTGGAAATTGCCTGCCACAGCCAGGACCGCCGAGAAGGGGGGGGGGATAGATTGGGTAAAAGTCAAAGGCCCAGTCCCCATATCTCTTCAGTGCATTTTTATGACAATTTATCTGCTTAAGAGTATTTGCAAGAACCGTCAACTTTAATGACACTATACATGATACAAACCAAACCGTCATATTGATATTCCAGTACCATAGAATCTGGTTCTTTCCCAGCGAATCAGTCGTTGGTGCCGTAGGATAGTTAAGTTACCGTTGAAATTCAGTTCAATTCAATTCAATTCAATTCTGTAGTAGCTGTCTACGTTCTTGCAATGGTTTTGGAACCACTTTGATGACCCAGGTTTAGGGTGCTTAGTTAAAACGTTGGTGGCATTGTGTCTTTCGTTTAGTTATATTGGGATTAGAAATTAATTTCCTTCATCAGATACTCACACGATATCGTTCTTTCGAATTTTGATATACACTCGTAAATGATCAGTGGTGACTGAAGCCCTAGCCCACTTCACCACCTTCTGGCACGACTTTATAAAGCGCCACCGAAGCTTTAAAAACACTTTCGTAGTTTGTATAAAGTCTTTGACATCTGTACCCGAACTTTTTGTGAAATTCTCTAAAATGTGTACCCAAACTTGTACAAGTTCTTCGAAGCTTGCCTATTTGTTTGTTCTCATGACAAACTCGTCAAAATTGATACGTGTCTTCGTAGCATGAGTGTAACAATCGATTTCGTTCCTAATACCGAGACGATCACATTAAGACGATACCATTGCTGATGGCACGTCCCTAGAAATAAACATAGTGCCTCCCGATCCGTGCAGCTTTGGGAAACAAAATTTTTGCTTAAGCTCATGTTCAGTTACTAGTTTGAGTCCCATAAATTGCATTTAAGGTTCACGATACGTCATCGAACGTAGTTCTCCACTATCGTTTCGCTCATACGCTCCCGTAGAGTAACCTGAATTTTTCGTTCCAACGTCAGAATACGACTTTCTGCTCATATGCTTGTGTTGGGAATCAGTTTCCCGTCAAGATAATCTGTGGTTTCCAAGGAAAGTCTCTTTAATAACATTCATTCAAAACTGAGTCGATTTGAAAGAAAAAAGTACTAAGAACTCTTAGATTTTGATCATCACTGTGCAACCGCTGCTGAGAGAAACAAACATGGGAAAAAGCCTTTCTTTACTCGTCCGTATTAGCTTGCTGTTTTTCCATATTTCGCGCAGTTTAGGTCGATCCATTAGAATAGAGCTATGCAATGGAGCTTTTGCCCGAAGACACAAAGACCGCTATGAATAGATCGCTGAGTAGCATCCCTATGTCGTCATTTCCGGCTTTTGATTTTATCCATGCTTCTCTGTGATGCTGCATTAAGCTGGCTTTCCATTAGCCGACAAATCTACCTAGGGCAACGCGACAAATTTCGAGTATAACTTGGGAAAAGTTATTTGCTTGGAGACCAAACTTTTTCTGTCAAAGTGTTGTTGAAACAATGCTGCTTCTTGCGACAGGCTTTTGTCGACGGTCTTTCCACGAAGACATTTGTATGTGGCCGGCTTCATCGAAGCTGTGAATTTAGAGCCTGTTGTCAAAACATGCCAAAATAGGATACCTTGTTTCATCGGGTTATTGCTCAGTCCAGTTTTTATTTTTTGGAATATACTTGTCACCACTTTTTTCTAGACTCTGGCACCGTTTAATGGGGAAGTTCTAGAGCCAGGTAAAACTTGTTTCTCGGGGGCACATACACATTTCAGTAAAGTTACACCCCCCCCGGGAGTTTAGTACTAACTTTAAAAAAGCCCACTGATGCGAACTTTATTGGTTGCAGTAGGCCCCATCATGCACCGTAGTTAATGGCGTCGAGAGGCAAATCACTCTAAAAATCTCGTAAAGTTTTGTAAAAAATCCTAAAAAGATCTTCAAAATCTCTAAGATCTCGGGAAACCTTCAAATCATAGAAGTCTTAGCCAAATCTTAGAACTCCCAAAAAGCATCCTTAAATTTTTCAAAATCTCAAAGATTTCCAGATTTTTGTGACATAAACTGATGCAAATTCTCCACAAATTCTTTCAACAATTCTTTGACATTCTCACAGATCTTTCAAGTCCCCAGAAATCTTGCAAAATCTTCAAAAATGTTGCAAAATCTTGAAAATATTTCAAAGTCTCAAAAGTTTTGAAAATTTTGGAAGTCTAAGAATGAGGAAAAAATCTCAGAAATCCCAAAATTCGTTGACAGTCCATGGAACATCTCAAAGATCGTTGCAAAATCTGAGAGATTTTCGAAATCTTGAAATTCTCGTTCACTATTTTTTAAGTGATTCGCCCCTCGATTGGCAGTTTAAATTAGATCCATACTTTGCAGAAATTCCACAAACTCGTCGAGAATTTGAAACAGTTTCAGCTTCAGTTTCATATCACCATCAATTCATACTACATAGCTACAATTTTATGAAATCATACTTTGCAGAAATGCAATTATAGATTAGTAACATCGAATAAGAAGCTGCAAAATAAGCAAATGGAAGTGGCATTGCTTGATTATTTATTGTATGGATTGATTAACGAGGAACGCACTGTGCAATACTAATCGAAATAGAGCCACCTACCATAAAACAAAGGAAATGAAAACCGTTGAACCCGATGCGATCCATGGAAGTAATAAATTTTAGTAACGAGAGAGACAGACGAAGTAGAGATATGAGTCAATATGATTAGCTCTCAATTTGGACCGAAAGGGGCAATAGAGCCAGCAATGCGTTTGAGTAATGGAAGAGTGTTCCATTATTCATTGAGTTACAGCACTCCGACTATTTGGAGTACATAATGGGCAATCTCTCTCATCGTGCAGTATATTCCGTGGACCCAAAACTTCACTTCTGAACAGGTAAACATTATTGTTTCTCTTCCGAAGAGTGAGCAAGTCTTGGATTTTTTTCGAGCAGGAGAGGTTTTCCTCGTCTGTCGGACAGACTAGATAGAAAGTGATTTTTTTGCTCGTCTTTCTGTTGCATTTTGCTGCTGAAAATTGTTTTCCTTGAAGTTTTTGGTATCCATATAAAGCTCAACTCTTCAAAATTGCCTTTCGATCCATCTCATTGCTTAAAATGATCATTCGCATGTCATACATACAATAAGTGCTTGCAGTTAGTCTGTCGGACAGAAACTGCCCGACGGAAAAAATTTTCCAATCCCTTTGGCAACGCCTCATTCATACTGGAGACTCATATGCCTATATAGCGCTGCTCCAAGGAAAATTCAGCATTATTCAATGTTAGATTTTGTTCTCAGCTCCATACCAGTTGAAAATTTCGTTTCCATTCAACACTACAAAAACCAATTCAAAACTGGCACGTTTTTTATCAAAATGACTTTTTTCGTAGCAGAATTCGCACCTTACGTTTCGTCTTGAGGATGCTGGTAAAGTGAGTCAAAGTCTACCGCCTGTGAATATTGAAAGCAGTCAAATTACTTTGCAATTCACAGAAAGTATGTTACTAGAGAAAATACCATTTTCTCTTGTTGTGACCAAGTACCCATGAATTACAACTAAAATATGTTCTTGGATAGCAGTTTCATTAAATATTCAGCAGTTTCAACTTGAAAGATTGACTTCATTGAAACTTTTCAACGCTAAGTTGCACTAAGAAAGAGTCCTCATGCACTCCTCAAGCACATCGCAATGAAATATCGAAACTATTAGCGTATTTGTGTCGGTTTTTGAGTAAACTATTTGCTGAAAAGTATCAATTTCGTTGGAAAACGTAATTCCTGTTCAAATAAAATATTGATATCTTCCAAGACTTCAAGATATTTTCAACCAATAAAATTTTCTTGTTGAATCCGGCTTTGCTTCCAAATGTTTAACATCATTTAGTATTCACGCTTTGCCACGTCCATTGGCTGACTTTCCAGCACCAGGTGTTATTATGAACATATTCACTCTGAGAATTTCTCAATTCGATCGTAAAATTAGAGCGCTGACGGGACACACGAAAGTGCAGATTTTGAAACTCGAGAAAGATGTTTAAATGTTTCAAATTCAGAAGCTCAATTCCAATGGTAAGCTATTGTATCACTGCAAACTTTTGATAGATTCTCGCTTGGTAAAGAATTATCAGGTTCCTCAAAATATTGTGAGGTACATTCAGACGTATCTAATGAATTTGACGAGACCAGGCTGATAAACAATTGCCAAGCTCTTGAAAGTATTTGAAAGTTCACTTACTAAGACTTACGTCATTGAGCAGGTCAGAGTTTCCGACTCAGATTCAGAAGCTCGATGCCTATTTTAATGCCTTTCAGGACTGCACATATTTGATAAAATTGATGAGACGATGTTGATAGAAAAATCCTCAAGGTTCTTGGAGGTATTTTGAAGTGTCACCAAATGCAACTTACGTTATTGAATAAGTCAGGGTTTCAGATTCAGGTTTAGATTCACGTTGAGACTCAGATTCAGATGTTCGAAAACGAAAACAATGGTAATACTTTACACGACTGCGCATGTTTGATGTGATGAGACCAAGTCGACAAAAGATTGTCAAGCTTTGAAAGTATTTTGAAGTATCACTTACAACAACCTACTTTATTGAATAGATCAGAGTTTGACTCAGATATAGATTCAAATCTAGACTCAGATTCAAACCACTATAAATACCTTCCACGACTGTGCAAATTTGATAAAGTGATGAGTGAGACTTGTTGATAAAGAATTCCTAGGTTCTTGAGAGTATGTTTAAGTTTCACCTAAAGTACTCTACGTTATTCAATAGGCCAGGATTTGACTCAAATTCATATTTAAATTTAGACTCAGATTCAGATGCTCAATACCACTGGCAATACCTTACGTGACTGGGCACATTTGATAAGATTGATGAAACCGGGTTGATAAAGAATTCCCGTGTTCATCACAGTATTTTTGAGTGTCAGCTAATGCACCCCACATTGCTGAAAAGACCAGATTTTTAGAGTCGAAATTCAGTCTAGGTACACTGATACAGAAGTAAGGCACCAATTTGGTATCGAACCGGATTAAGCTTCAGATTTACATCCAGACTCAGAAGTTTGAAGGAGGCAAGTGCATACCGGATGTCCCTGAAAAAGTACTGCCATTCGAAAAATCGCCAAAATTTGACTATCAAGCCTTTTGTAAAATTTTCTTTTGATCTCTTTGCAGATGGCCCAAAAACTTTTGGAGATGAAAATGTTTTTGTTTTCGGTACTCACAGAGAATGAAATAACGCATTGAACGACTTCATTCGGAGCCATGCTATTTAAGCAATATCGTTCATCTTGTCTGAGAGCTTTTTTATTGAGATTTTTCATTTTCTTTCAAGTCTGCCATAATAACTGATGTTTCTTTCTGACATGATCAGACCAGAAGCTGAACAGTAAAAAAGAAATTTATCTAATAATCATCAGTTAATTTTTGCAGTATTCTTCAAAATCAGGTGATCCTAAAAAGAGCCAAATTACCAAATTTATACCTAGAAAATAATTTAGTCTTTGATCGACTTGCTGCGGTGGCCCATAGAGGCAAAACAAATATCAACATTTCAGAACAAAAATTGATATTCGAGAACAAAAATATCTAACTAAGTTGCAGGAATCGATTCCAGTACGACAATTATGGCATTAAACTATGAATATGATTCGAATGAAATGGAAAGAAACAGTTATTCATGATTCCAGTACAAAACTTAATTCCAATACAAAGGTCAATTCCAGTACAAAACTCTATTCCAGCACAAAAATTTTCCCAGTACAAAACTTGATCCCAGCACAAGCCTCAGTTCCAGCACAAAACTCAATTTAAGTGCAAACTCGATTCCAGTACAAAAAATTTTTCCAGTTCAAAACTTGATCCCAGCACATATATCAGTTCCAGTACAAAACTCAATTCCAGTACAAACCTCTACTCCAGTACAAAACTCGATTCCAGTACAAAACTCAATTCCAGCACAAAAGTTTTTCTAATACAAAATCAAAGAAATTTGCAGATCGGCCTATTGATTGAATTTTTGTGATTTTTCAAATTTTCAAAGAGGAGTACTTTTTGGGACACCTGGTAGATTGATAGGATAGTGTTGTTTAAAAGGATGATCGAGGTTAACCCAAGTTCCAGCCATTCCTCTAATTCTTAGTCATCGACCCTTGTCTTATTATAGTCATTTATAAGGACATATCCAAGTGCTAAGAACATATCTGGGAAATTTGACCCGTAGCCGTTTGTTTTACAAAAATTGTCGAGGAGCAAGTATAAATCACCAAATGTTGCATCTCCTATTTCTCCAGTTGTTCTTTATGCGAGATTTTGCTATTTATCAAGATTCAGTGTCTATGCTTCTGCAATGAGATGATAGTCAGCTGTCACTGGGAGAAAAACTGATACTTTACCTATTTCTAAGCTGCTGCTGCTATCCTCGATAGCGGTAACCATTTCGCCATAGGCTTAGCCAAGAGACAAATATTTGATAGATTACTTATTGCGCAGTTATCATTGGGAAATCAGTTGATACTATTCTTATTAGTAAGCTGCTGCTCCCATCCTTGGTAGCAATAGCTATTGAAGTATCAACTTAGAATTAAGCATTTGATAGATACCATAAACTTTAGAGCCTGCTTTAGGCATAACTTGGAAATTAATTGGTACTTTTTCTAACAAGTGACTTGCTGCTCGTATGCTCAGTAGCCATAATTATCCATTTGATGATTATTTTATTAATCGCAGTTATTACTGGTAAATGAAACTTTACGAATTATTAAGCTGCTGCTGCTATTCTCGATAGCGGTAACCATGTCGCTATAGACTTAGCCAACAGACAAATATTTGATATTGATAGATTCCATATTGCACAGTTATCATTGGGAAATCAGTTGATACTATTCTTATTAGTAAGCTGCTGCTCCCATCCTCAGTAGCAATAGCCATTGAACTATCAACTTATTTGATACTTCAATATTCTATAGAATTAAGCATTTGATAGATACCATAAACTATTGAACCTGCTTTAGTCATAACTTTGAAATTAATTGGTACTTTTTCTAATAAGTGACTTGCTGCTCGTATGCTCAGTAGCCATAATTATCCATTTGATGATTATTTTATTAATCGCAGATATTACTGGTAAATGAAACTTTACGAATTATTAAGCTGCTGCTGCTATTCTCGATAGCGGTAACCATGTCGCTATAGACTTAGCCAACAGACAAATATTTGATATTGATAGATTCCATATTGCGCAGTTATCACTGAGTTGATACTATTCTTATTAGTAAGCTGCTGCTCCCATCCTCAGTAGCAATAGCCATTGAACTATCAACTTATTTGATACCTCAATATTTTATAGAATTAAGCATTTGAGATTTTGATATATTCCATAAAGTTTAGGAACTGCTGTACCACTTAGCAGTTATCATTGGGAAATCAGTTGATACTGTTCTTATTGGTAAGGTCCTGCTCCCATCCTCAGTAGCAATAGCCATTGAAGTATCAACTTATTTGATACTTCAATATTTCATAGAATTAATCATTTGATATATTCCATATATTTTAGGAACTTCTGTAGCACTGTGCGGTTATCATTGGGAAACCAGTTGATACTATTCCTATTAGTAAGCTGCTGTTCCCATCCTCAGTAGCAATAGCCATTGAAGTATCAACTTATTTGATACTTCAATATTTTATAGAATTAAGCATTTAATATATTCCATATATTTTAGGAACTGCTGTAGCACTGTGCAGTTATCATTGAGAAGTCAGTTGATAATATTCTTTTCAGTAAGCTGCTGCTCCCATGCTCAGTAGCAATAGCCATTGAAGTATCAACTTATTTGATACTTCAATATTTTATAGAACTAGTAACTTGTAAATTACAACATGCGGTCGGGTAGCTGAATCATAGTATTGTTGGATAGAAAATGATTTTGAATACTTCAATATTCTATAGAATTAATCATTTGATATATTCCATATATTTTAGGAACTGCTGTAGCACTGTGCAGTTATCATTGAGAAGTCAGTTGATAATATTCTTATTAGTAAGGTCCTGCTCCCATCCTCAGTAGCAATAGCCATTGAAGTATCATCTTATTTGATACTTCAATATTTTATAGAACTTGTAACTTGTAAATTACAACATGCGGTCGGGTAGCTGAATCATAGTATTGTTGGATATAAAATGATTTTGAATACTTCAATATTCTATAGAATTAATCATTTGATATATTCCATATATTTTAGGAACTGCTGTAGCACTGTGCAGTTACCATTGAGAAGTCAGTTGATAATATTCTTATTAGTAAGCTGCTGCTCCCATCCTCAGTAGCAATAGCCATTGAAGTATCAACTTATTCGGTACTTCAATATTTTATAGAACTAGTAACTTGTAAATTACAACATGCGGTCGGGTAGCTGAATCATAGTATTGTTGGATATAAAATGATTTCGAATACTTCAATATTTTATAGAATTAATCATTTGATATATTCCATCTATTTTAGGAACTGCTGTAGCACTGTGCAGTTATCATTGAGAAGTCAGTTGCTAATATTCTTATTAGTAAGGTCCTGCTCCCATCCTCAGTAGCAATAGCCATTGAAGTATCAACTTATTTGATACTTCATTATTTTATAGAACTAGTAACTTGTAAATTACAACATGCGGTCGGGTAGCTGAATCAGAGTAATGTTGGATATAAAATGATTTCGAATACTTCAATATTTTATAGAATTAATCATTTGATATATTCCATATATTTTAGGAACTGCTGTAGCACTGTGCAGTTATCATTGAGAAGTCAGTTGATAATATTCTTATTAGTAAGGTCCTTCTCCCATCCTCAGTAGCAATAGCCATTGAAGTATCAACTTATTTGATACTTCATTATTTTATAAAATTAAGCATTTGATATATTCCATATATTCTAGGAACTGCTGTAGCACTGTGCGGTTATCATTGGGAAACCAGTTGATACTATTCCTATTAGTAAGCTGCTGTTCCCATCCTCAGTAGCAATAGCCATTGAAGTATAAACTTATTTGATACTTCAATATTTTATAGAATTAAGCATTTGATATATTCCATATATTTTAGGAACTGCTGTAGCACTGTGCAGTTATCATTGAGAAGTCAGTTGATAATATTCTTATTAGTAAGGTCCTGCTCCCATCCTCAGTAGCAATAGCCATTGAAGTATCATCTTATTTGATACTTCAATATTTTATAGAACTAGTATCTTGTAAATTACAACATACGGTCGGGTAGCTGAATCATAGTATTGTTGGATATAAAATGATTTCGAATACTTCAATATTTTGTAGAATTAATCATTTGATATATTTCATATATTTTAGGAACTGCTGTAGCACTGTGCAGTTATTATTGAGAAGTCAGTTGATAATATTCTTTTTAGTAAGCTGCTGCTCCCATCCTTGGTAGCAATAGCCATTGAAGCATCAAC
Source organism: Aurelia sp. 4 Dawson et al 2005 (assembly GCA_964019985.1). NCBI lineage: Eukaryota > Metazoa > Cnidaria > Scyphozoa > Semaeostomeae > Ulmaridae > Aurelia > Aurelia sp. 4 Dawson et al 2005. The sequence goes on along the minus strand of OZ026495.1, from coordinate 16,330,037 downwards.
TTATTTGATACTTCAATATTTCATAGATTTAAGCATTTGAAATATTCCATATATTTTAGGAACTGCTGTAGCACTGCGCAGTTATCATTGAGAAGTCAGTTGATAATATTCTTTTTAGTAAGCTGCTGTTCCCATCCTCGGTAGCAATAGCCATTGAAGCATCAACTTATTTAATACTTCAATATTTCATAGATTTAAGCATTTGAAATATTCCATATATTTTAGGAACTGCTGTACCACTTAGCAGTTATCATTGGGAAATCAGTTGATAATATTCTTATTAGTAAGCTGCTGCTCCTATCTTCAGTAGCAATAGCCATTGAAGCATCAACTTATTTGATACTTCAATATTTTATAAAGTTAAGCATTTGATAAATTCCATATATTCTTGGAACTTCTGTAGCACTGTGCAGTTATCATCGGGAAGTTGTTGATAATATTCTTATTAGTAAGCTGCTGTTCCCATCCTCAGTAGCAATAGCCATTGAAGTATTTCATAGCTCAATATTCTATAGAATTAAGCATTTGTTGAAACCATATACTTTAGAACCTCACATATCATAGTTATCACTTGGAAATTAATTGTTACTTTATCTAGTAAGTGACTTGCTGCTCATATATTCAGTAGACATAATTATCCATTTGGTTACTATTTTTTCTAATAATGAACGAGTACAAGGAATCAAGTCGTCAGTCTACTGCAGCATCAAATTGTTACTGGCAAATGAATTGAAACTTTCTGATAAGTAAGCTGCTGATCCAATGCTCAGTAGCAGTAACTATTACATTATCAACATACATAAACAAGGATTTATAACGAACTGCTTCATATCTTAGAAGTAGCCATATGACAGCGATTACTGAGAAATAAATAGCCATGTTTTAGATTAGTAACCTGCTGCTCTGTAGCTCAGTAGCAATAAACATGCCATTGTCAACTTAGTTGTTAAAATTGTTGCACGATAGTGTCCCTTCACTCTGCCATCCCGCATCATTTTGTCAAAAGATCCCGCTTCCCGTATATCAGAATACTCAAATCTGGATCCCGCTGCCCATGCCTATCCCGTATCCCGATAGCCGGAAATCATAAATCCCGTATTCCGCTGGTCAGAAATGGTCAATACAATGAAAAGCTGCGTATACGAACCTACAATTTTGCAAGTCAGTCTGATTAGGTTCTTATAAATTGAGTATTTAGGGCCTGTTTATATGAGGAAAACACCTCACCTGCCAGACTCGGGGCTGAGAGGTGAGATTCCACCTTCCAAAAGAATCCTTTGTATTTTCAGTTCGCGTTTACATGACGAACGCAACACCACCGGTATAGTGAAATCCCACCTCACCAGAGGTGGAATCTCACCTGGGTGAGGTGAAATTTTTCCATATAAACGAAAAACCACCGGTATGGTGAGGTGAAATGAAATTTTTGGTTGATTCTCATTGGTCAGTTCATTCTGATTTCACGGAAGAGAGACTTTATTCCACCTCACCTCTCAGCCCCGGGGCTGACAGGTGAGGTAAAAAATCTCATGTAAACAGTCACTGAAATTTACCTCGCTTGTCAGCCCCGGGTCTGGCAGGTGAGGTGTTTTTCCCCATATAAACAGGGCCTTAGTGGGAAATTAGGCTATTCAGGTTCTTAAATTGGTTCTTATTTCATTCAGGGTTTTCAGGTATTTCTTTTGTTCAGATTGAAACTTCAAGACCATTATTTACTGTCGGTGCAGAGGCATCTGGGTTCATGAGGCCTCGTTCATAACGGCAGTCCATGGAAGAATCAGAAATTTTACAGAATGCAATGAAAAGCTTTCAAAGCATCTTTAGAGTTCTTTGCAATTTGCACATATGACAGTATCAGTCCATATAGCCTCGATGACAAAGCAGCTGGAGTTTTTGTATCTAATTTGGTGATATCTACAAATAAGAACCTATTTCGATTTTCAGGCTGAATTGATTCTTATGTATTGGGGGTGTAAATTTCAGGATTTCAGCCTGTAGGTTCTTAATCACTAGGTTCTTATACGCGGGTTTTTACTGTACCGCATCCCGCTAAACTCTTATTGTGCCTACTCAATAAACAAGTATTGAAGATTGTCAGTATCAAATTGATACTTTTCTCATTAGTGAGCTGTGCAGGTTCATTGCTCAGTAGCAGTATAAAGATTCCATAACCAACTTATTTGATAAACAAGCATTTGATGACGATCTTATATTTGACAGCATTTGAAAGCTATCTACCTTACATTTTAGGAACTGCCATTGGCATTTGCTGAGGCCCTTTGGGATCACTCTGCTGATTTGAAAACAGAGCTCAGTTTCAGAGCAGGAGAGACCATTGCAGTGTACTTCATGAATAATCAGAACTGGTGGTGGGGTACCATTGATAACAACAGAGGTTGGTTTCCATCTTCAAACGTTCGGGTGAGTTCATAGCCATAACGTCTTTTACATCAAACCAAAGTCATACAGACCAACAATGTACTCTGTTAGTAAAATAGGGTCAATTCCCCTAGGGCGGACTCCCCATTAGTAAGTGATGGGGGTCAGAAGTTTTGTGGGTTTGTAAAACGTTGTCTAGTATACCTTTAGGTACGCTATTCGGTGCATAATTGCTATATTTTTGGGGTTGTTGATGAGAAAATTTGACAAGGTAAGTAATAGTCTGAGTGTTTCACTAAAATATTGCAGGGCATTTGCTGAAAATGCTATAGAACCTTTAGTTTTCATGTACCATGAAGCTATGAGTATAATTTTGGGGTCTAAAAATGTCCTAAATTTAGTAGTTTTTTTGGTTGAGTATATTTTTAGGTCTAAAATGTCCTAGATTTAGTATATTTTTGGGTTTTTCAAAAATCTACAATGTCTGATGCCCCTGTCACATACCTATAGAATTTCCCCCTTAGGGGTCAATTCAATGAATGTCATTTGATTTATTCATTCATTTACTTGTTCTTATTTCCATTGAGGGCTTTGATCAAAAGCTCTCCCACAATCATCGCCACAAGAAAGTCGTGGCCAGCGGTTGTCTGCATTTGTTTCGCTTCCTTGCAAGTTTTAACAGCCACAGCTATTATATTTGTTGATGTTAACTGATGACTGCGTTTGTGTCAAACTGGGCATGAGGCTGCGTTTACACGAGGCCGGCCAGATGTTTGGCCACTAAGCCCTCCTGTTTACACGAGGCCGGCCAAATCGGTCGAGTATTTGGATGCTTAGTCGACCTTTACTCGGTCACCTAGGGATCTGGCCTTCTTGCGAATTGAGCCGGTCAGATTTGTGGATGGCCTTGCGTAAAAAGCTCTAAGGGGAGAAAAATTTGCACGGCACAACAATCGAAGATGAAATACTTTGAGCAGGAGGCCAATGAAATATGATCCTCAAAGAAACCAGTGCCAAATTGCTAATAATAATATCAATTCGCATACCCATAAAAGATGGCCGCCCTCGTGTGAGCGCTCATTCATACCCACCAAATATTTGCACGTTAATAGCTATGCAGCCAAATATTCAGCCGGCCAAGTACTGGCACGGCCCCTTGTAAATTGTTTTAGCATTGGAAGGCTTTGGCTGGCCATGATGATGCAATATTGCATTGACCCCGTTGAGATGATCACGTCTGCAAACATCATACAAGTGATAGAACTGCAAATGATAATCCTAATCCTCAATTCCATCGTACATTGAACACAGCTGGATGAGTTGTACAGTAAAAACCCGCATGTAAGAACCTAGTGATTAAGAACCTAGAGGCTGAAATTCTGACATTAGACCCCCCAATGTGTAAGAACCCATTCAGCCTGAAATTTGAAATAGGTTCTTATTCGTAGAGTTCGTCAAATTAGATCGAAACTCCAGTTGCTTTGTCATTGAACCTATGTGGACTGATACTGCCATATGTGCACCTTGCAAAGAAATATTAAGATGCTTTGAGAGCTCTTCATTGTATTCTAGAGAATTTCTGATTCTTTCACGCACTGCTGTTGTGAATAAAGCCTCATGAACTCAGGTGCCTCTGAACTGACAGTAGACAATGCGCTTGAAGTTTCAATCTGAACAAAAGAAATACCTGAAAGTCTTGAGTGAATTAAGAACCAATTTAAGAACCTGAACAGCCTATTTTCCCACTAAATACTCAATATATAAGAACCTAATCAGGCTGACTTGTAAAATTGTAGGTTCTTGTACGCGGGTTTTTACTGTATCCTTCAAATCATGCCAGAACTTTTGGAGGCTTAGTGTTCTAAGAAGTAAGCTGTTGGTCTTTGTGTCTGCTCGACAACTTTGCCGAGACGACAACCGTAGGTAAAGTTGTCATTCCTGATGAAAAAGCAAAACCATAACTGCGTTCGACCCAACATAGCGTAAAATTGCTTTTCCATAGGCGACAAATGTACTGCGACCCGAAAACGCCGTGTGAAAAAATCTGGACAAAAGTTCATTGCAAAAAAGTAGGATTGATCTCAACTACATTTCTACGGAAAAGGTTCGCTTTGTGAGCAAATAACTTCTCAATGGAACTTACATTCGATATTTGTGGCATCGCGCTACATTTGTCGTCAGGTAGAAAACCAGCTTAATAAGTTGGAGCTGGCTGTGCCTTCCTTTGATTTTCGACGAACACCTGGCTCTGATTTGCGAAAGCATATTGTAGCTATAACATTCGGTCTTAGCTGCCCTGCACGTCATCTGCACATATTTATGGTCCACTTCCTTTGCATTGGTTACCAAAAGCACAATTTATAGCCATCTTTACTTCGAACATCTTCTGATGTTTGCGTCATTCCCTCAGTATAAGATATGATGGCTTTTGGCACGTTGTTGAAAGTGGCTTTCATTACCAAGTAAGTTAGCCTTGAGATTAGGGCAGATTATAAGCATGTAAAGAGGCTTTTAACAATTCGACCAAAACTCTGTCCTTTTCCCAATTGTTGCTATCAAACATGAAGGGCTGTTGTACAATTGGCATGCGTTGCAATTTTTTTTTGTGAATTTCGTTGTCTTTTGTATTCGATTCAAGTGCCGGATTCCCAAAATATTACGCGGATTGATTGGCTCCAGCAATGTGGATTTAGCTTTAAGCGATATCTAGTCACTCTCAAAATGTTCCTCGATAGTTCAATTGAAAATAGATGCCTCGTTTATTGGTACGTGGATCGCAGGAAGCGAAGTAAAAGTTAAAGATGTAAACGCAAACATACCTGTCTCTATCTTGGCTTCTTCTGCCTTTCTTGGCCTTCCTTTGGTTCCCTGCCTCAGCTCAATTCATTGATTCAAGTTTGTATTGGCCTAATTCAATTGCTCTACAAAGTGAGGCTGCCCTTACGCCAGTACAAACTTGAATCAATGAATTGAGCTGTGGCAGGGAAGCAAAGGAAGGCCAAGAAAGGCAGAAGAAGCCACGATAAAGACACAGGTATGTTTGCGTTTACATCTTTGACTATTACTTCGTTTCCTGCGACCCATGATTTGTATTGTTGCTTTGGGAGCAGAAATATTGATCTTGCATTGCATTTCGCTCAAAACAAATTTGAAACGCATCATCATCATCATCATCATCATCATCATCATCATCATCATCATCATCATCATCATCATCATCATCATCATCATCATCATCCTCATCATCATTAACATTATCATTTTTAAAGTTGGGTTTAATCTAGCATATGATACTAATTCATTCCAACTGTAAAGTAAACTATTTGATAATATACAAAATGTACTGTATATATCTAAACAAAAACGTTATAAACATAGTCTGCAGGTGCACATCGCCCCCCCCCCCATAACAATTGTGTTACGCATGGGAGACATTGGGCTGTAGCTAGGAAGGTGCGGGTCGAGATGACGCCAGCATAATTCTTTTGTTCGCGGATGCAAATTACAAAGTAAAATACACTTTAAAACTTTTACGAGTCTCTAGAGACTCATTTGAAACTGACAACCTGGAGAGTATACTTTTGAAAGCCGCACTGTAGCAACAGGACGTCGAGAAGGAAGCAAAGAAGCAAAATACAAAATGAGCATATTCTCAAAACAAGGGCAGATTTTGTAATACAATAGCATCAGTTGCTTTTGTTCACACCTCAATTCAAAGCGATTAGCGAATGCTGACAAATGAAATCCTCTCAACCAGTAATTCAAAACAAATACAGCCGCAAAGGTTGCCAAGAATCCAGTAGTTCAAACTCTCACATGGTGCGGGCGAAGGGAGTTTTTCAAGAGAAGTTATTGCATCGGACGAAAAAAGAAGGGTAAATCTAGACTTCTGTCTGGTGGATTTTGTTTACGTGAATCAGAAGCCGAGCATAAGGCATTACAATTCTTGCATATTTATTGCTCAAATGTGAGCAGTCACTCCGCAGCTCCTGAATCAGATGGATTAAATCCGCCCGACAGAACCATGGATTTATCCTTCTTCTTTCGTTATATGGACATAACCTCCCTTAAAAGCGTCCCTTTGCCTGCACCAAGTGAGAGTTTGCCTCACTGGTATCAGGGCAACTTCGTGGCTATGTTTGTTTTAAATTACTGGTCGAGAGAATTTCTTTCATCTGCATTCGCTAATCGCTTTGAATTGTGGTGTGAACCAGAGCAACTGATGCTATTGTATTACAAAATCTGCCCTTGCTTATTTTCAAATGATGGAAATGCGATAATGCAATCTGTTCTTAGGGAATTCATCTGTATGTGAGTGGTTTTCTAGGAAGGGGGGAGGAGGCTGCAAAATTTGAATGCTCTAAAAACGTGAAAAGTAGCTGCATGTTCAAAGACGTTTGAATCTTGCTGCTAAAAGAGCCTATTGTATGCACCGACGACGTTACTGAACCCCTGGTCACACGAAACCTCTGCATTCCTCTGTGAGAAAGTCTACACTCTTTCAACTGTTGGTACTAGCGCCTCAACCCTATTTCACATGGGGTATTTTTTAGTGATTTTGGCATGGGGGGGGCGTTTTTCGCCCCCTAATTATCTCTTAAACTATAAGAGATACGACAATGAATCTTGGTAGTAATTATCATCAACTAATGGAAAATCTATTGATAGTATCAATTTTTAATTAGTCACGTGATCCGTTGCTAGGCAACTGGTTTTCTGAAGGTAGGTATGAGAAAATTGAGCTTTTTTCTTGACAAAAATTGTAATTATCAATGTTTTCAAGTCTAAAGTGGTCAATTATCTTCTTAAGGCATTAAGCTACTATATTTTGATAATTTTTTAAATTTATTTTGACAAATTATAGGAATTTATAGCTAGAAAACAATATTGTGCAGCTATGGAAGTTGAAGCTACATACATTAAAAATGGGATATTCAATAACCATTAAGTCACATCTCATAATTTTGATGAAATAGCCATCTAAATTAATCTTTCTTTGCATATCTGAATTGTTTATTCCTTATTTTATACAAAAAAACTTGTTTCCTTAAAATTTTTAAGTTTCCATTAGAACAATGACGTCATATTGAAGTGTACGTCATAGTTCTGAAAAACTACAAATGAACAATAATGTAAACAAAATGTATATCAAATGAAAGGTCTTGATGAGAGGAATTCAATGATATAATTTATAGGATAATTGGTTGGAAATTGTAAGAGCTACAGCCAAATTTGTGTTTTCTTTTGTGACTATTCTCCAAATATGGGCATTCTGTAGTCATGTGACCAATTAGAGCTAGTGGAAAATTTCGTTATCTGGTAGCGCATTAATTTTTAGGATTATTCAGTGAGTCTCGGCCTCTTTGGGCCTGTCGCCTAACTGCTACATTGAATTGTTCAGTTGGGGGGGGGGCGAAAAACGCCCCCCCCCATGTGAAATAGGGTTAATAAAATACCGCGAGGCTCTGGAACCCAAGGTAGATCTGAACTTGATACTCCCTCAAAAGGAATTAGCACGAAGGAAGAGTGATTCTTGATGAAATTAATTCACTCCTGTCAAATTGTTTTTGTCGAATGAGATGCGTTTAACTCGTAGGCGTCCTTAGATATGTGTCTTCGCTTCCGCCTGCAAAGAGGATTTTGAACATGACCTTACTAATCCCTTATAGCTCATCCAACACATTTGTTCGCCCGAATAATCTCTTGTGTACTGGACAAAGTACGTACTATACATTACCCAACAGAAAACAAGAGGAAACAAACACGGCTTAGCTCTATTTTTCTGCTTCATTAATGTATGCATATTCATACAATATTGATAACTGTAAGTCGGAATAACAAGCTTAAGACCTTGTTTTAGCTCTGTTGATTCTGAGTAAACTACAGATATCTTGTACGAAGGTTTTTGGAATTTGCGGTAGTGCAGATAAACCAGTGATGCATCTGGTATCCTCATGTTAAGCTATTTACTGTGCAGTGGTTTCATAGTTTGCTTGGATACAGTCAAATTATAATTCAGTCCGGCAGTGGGAGTCACCTGCAACAAGACGTAGATTTGAAATGCGTACACGAGTAAGTGTTTTCGTCATTTTACATATTAATGTGGTTTGGATTGATTATTTTGCCAAGATATTATTCAGTGGAAGGAGCAAAATCCTTGGCTTGATTATTTTGCCAAAATATTATTCAGTGGAAGGAGCAGAATCCTTAGCTTAGTCTGCCACGAATTGAACGGATCTCATATCTGGAACTCTTAAGATTTACTGATGCAAAGTAGAGCTATTGATTGCCATCACAACATTCAAATCTGCCGCAATACTTCTTATTTGGTTGCTTGATTGTATTGGTATCTATACAATGGCAGTATGATACATAACGATGGAGTCACTTGTAAGTAATGTACAGTTACCAACCCATTTTGATGTTATACACGTAGGTTTTCGTAACAAATTGCTTATAAGACACTCAATTCTCAGATTACCAACAAGTTAAGAAACTCCAATACTTGGGAAATATTACTTTAGGAACTATTTTTTGTCATAAGAGACGCGCAGCAAAGTTTTACTTTATTTTCTCTTTCTTCCAACAAAATATCATAATAAATCTGTCATTCCACTATTCTTTCCTTGTTCCTTTACGCGATATTAAAACTACAAGGACAATACCACGGGGAGCGAAAGACAATGGCAAATATGAAAGGACACGCAACTTTCAACTAAATAAAACTACGCTACGATTCGTAGCCTACGAACGATCTAAAGACAAATAGATACTATAATATACTAGATTCTGTCCCACATCAGATGTCAGGTCAGGCTTGCGAAGAATATGAGCGCAGCTCATTCTCATTATTCCACGTAAATCAACTGCCTAACATCTGATGCGAAAGAGAATTTACAAAGAAAAGAAACCTCTGTGTTAAGGGACTTAATTGTTGCTTTGCGCATAAATGAAGTTTCATAGATCTTCGTTAAAACGACCAGTTTCGTGAATGAAACATAGAGTTAATATGGGTATATTTCCGTTCAAGTCAAAGGAAAGGTCTTGATCACCATATAATAAAACATGCATCAAGGCATCATTTGAAAGATTGGTGATTGGCACAGATTGTCGTAATATTTCAGTATTTTGCTGTATCATATCAATCGGAAGGTGCTGGAATAATGTGTAAACATTGGAGTGGCTAGGTAGTGAACATGAAGGCTGTTACGGCATCTTTAAGAAACTTTTAAGAAACTCTGAATACTCAAAATCTGACGGTTTTAGGATTAAGAAACTTTCAGTACTGTCCAAAATTCTTAGTTTCATATAAAAATATGCGTGTACTTTGAATCTCTGCCGCAATCTCCTCGGTAACACAGAAATCGACATTTATCAGATACAAGTTATCTCTCAATAATAGCCAATGAAGACACTTCTGTCACTTGCATAACCTTTAGGACAAAGCGAGACAAGTGGCACAAGCGTTGCCACATAAAAATATTCGTCCCATTCCCCATTCCCCATCGATGCATACCCCATTCAAACATAAGATTAAGGACAATATTTTAAAGAGCTCCAAAGTCAAGAAGACAGCCCTTATGACTTTCACCGAATATCCAAAATGGCAAATAAAGAAAGATCCAAGCTTTATTTTCTACATTGATATAGAATATATTTTAACACTTTTCTTTCAAGAAAACTTTTCGCTGAAGGACACCTCTTGGGGGACCTTTATGGAAACAAGGTCAAAGTGACCTTTTACTGCTATCCGTACCATTTTAAACTGGGCGTGTTTTTATGCTAGATTTCTGTATCAGATCTTAGTTTGTTTTTCTTTTTATTAATTTTGTACAGAACATGTGATTATACCTCCGTTTATTTTCCAGTAAATTTTATAGAATATTTAATTTTTGGCATAATATACACACAGACACACATACACACACACTCGCTAAGCGATATGCCTAGCAATAACTGATATCATTGGTGTTCACAGAAAAAGCATGTTGTGAATAAATAGGAACTATAGTAAAAGAACAGATTATGTGCCACTAATGTATAGTGTCTTCTCACAATGATACCTGATGGCGATTTTGCTGTTTCATGGAAAAATGATTGAGGTACACCTACAGACGTCCGTACTCTTAACTTTATTGTTTTTTCAATTTGTAGTTCCTGGTTTGGTAACTGCAGTGAACATATTTCAAATTTCACAATTTTTCTATCCCATAACAAAGTCAGTTTTCAGGAGACTCTTGACCCTCAAGGCCTTCAACTGCAATTAAATACATTGATAAATCGTATAAAATCAAAGACATGTTAGTGACTGAAGTTATTGTTATCATGCTTTTGTCATATGGTTATCTTTGAATATCATGATTTTGATGATTCGTCAAAGGCCTCTACTGCGATGTAATTATCTGGTCTTCGGGTTAAGAACTGTTTGATAACTTTTTGCTAAACATCGGAAAAAATACGTATTGCAGCCCCTCTTTTCCTCGTGATAATTAGCTCTATTGACCTACTATCGTAGTCTAGTGACGTTTCCTTTCGGTGCAGCTGTCTTTTGCTTCAGTTTAGGCTCGCAAAATGTCTACAAAAGAATGGGAAATTGACTTTAGCGTTGATTGATTATGAGGAGCACGCAGGAAAGACGTATTCAAGTCAGGAACTGCGCACTAGAAAACGAAGAGCTTTGCCAATGTGAATGTACTCTTCGTTAGAGCACATCAATTATTCACAATGCCTAAGCGAAGAGATGATTATTTTCCTACTTACTTTGACAGAGCAGAAACTGCGTGAAATGACGTTATCCACTAATCTGAGATAAGGAAGCGTTTTGAATTAGAAAAGCTTTCTGAAGGCCCTAGGAAGAAAATATCAAGTGTTGCCTAATTTCGGGATCCGTCAATTTTCCGTACAGTTGGTCCAATTTGAACCAAGCTATCAATAACATTGCCAACTTGCTATACGATTTCCCTATGGGAGCCTTCTCCAAGGTTTTGGAGAGCTTCGCGACTTTAAGTTGCATTTCTGTTCGAAAAGATTCTATCTTTGCGAAAAAATTATTGTTGTGAAAGGTCCTCGCCAAATATTTTGCTAAAGTTTTCACATGTTTTGTTATATTCCAAGTCTGAATGAGTATACAATGGAACTAGTACTTTAAACAAGGGGGTAAAGTATGCAACTTCTACTCGGCTTATTTGTTGATGTAAAAGTTTTCGAATGGGAAACGAAAATTTGGCTCGCAGTTAGGGTGTATTTGATTGGTACCAATAATGAAAACGGCAGACTTGGTAGACTCAGAATTTGTTTTTGATTGACTCCTAAATTCCGAAAACGGCAGTTTTGGCAGGTTTGGTAGGCCTGCTGAGTCTTCTGCTCCAAACGGCAGAAGGTTTGGCAGGCTTTGGAGAGATTCTCGTTTTCATTTGCAAAACTCTGAAAACGAGGCAAATTTTGCTCACGTTGCTACGGTGGTAATCGGTAACTTTACTTGTTGTTGCCCAAGCACCAGACTGGTCTTCGTGTTTGTCAAATGGAAGCATTGCTTTCGCCAGGATGTATCTGAAACCTGCTGCTTTGAAGATTTTTTTTGAGTGGGATCTGTGTTTCCATCTCTGCGAAGTCTGCCGTTTTAGAACTCGGTAGGCTTGGAATTAACAATCAAGCACTCCCATACTCTTCTAAAATTTTTTTCTGACCTGGAAGCATTCTGAAATTTTGTCTTATGAAAACAGAACTTATAGTCAAATTGATTAAAGAATATTAGAAAGTGGATTAAAAGTTCAGTTTTTCTGAAACTATCCCAGTACTTTGTTACCTAGAGAAACTTTTGAGAAAATAAGCTTTTATAGCTTTGTCTCTTGCTCTTCCAACACTATGAAACTTGTGGTTTAGAAATTCTTAGTTATTTTGTTTTCTTGTGAGAAAGATGCTGCAATATTGCATTTGCTTATCTCTATATTCTGTTTAGTGTGACATAGGACACGCAAGTAGACCATTGCACCATTCAACTACCTTATTCTTTCCTACTGAAGTGACTTAAAACCGATATTTTGTTTATATTTGGAAAGTTTGCTTACCATCGAAAGATTGTTTTTAACTTACTATCAAAACATTTATCAATAAGTAACGTGCTATGTTTGTTTTTGTAAACTTTAGTGGTTACTTCGTAGAAACAATTCCTTAGAGTATTTCATCACATCTATCACTAATTTTTCCACAATTATCGTTTTAACCTTTTCGATGTTGTAGGCTGGGCTAAATATGCAAATGTTAAATAAAATTCGCCGTAGGAAGCCGCCATCATAAGATACATCTTGATTCAATGTTAAGGGATGTGTTGATGTTCTGTTTGCCAATGTTAAGAAAGTGGCAGCTATTATATTATGATGATGTATATATTTATTTGACATTTTCATATATTCATATTTAATTCTTTAAAGGCACACTGTCGTTGTTTTCATTGGATAAACAAGACAATCAAAAAGAAAAGAATTAGGCAAGGTTCAGTAATTTCGCTGTACAATGAAATCACGAAGATGATAATGATCTGATTCTCTTTATTCTCGAAACAAAGTATGATCCAAGAGAATAAATGCATGGTTATTACTTAAAGGCCAGAGCTTTGTTTTTGATTTCAACATCACAACAAGCCAATCACAACCACGACAGAGTGCCGTTAAGGAGGGTTCTTCTTCAACAAGTTGATTTTCAAAGAATCCTCCGATGGAGCGTTGATTGCAATATAATATATAGAGGAAAAAGCTATTAATAAATGAAACTATAAAGCGTTATTTGCAATATTTAAAACTTTAGTACAATGGCGTTCAAAATTTACAATAAAAGCAAAAGGGAAAAGTTTCTAAATGGTTCTCCTGAAACTATTCAGAGAGGTTGCCTGTTTTGATTCGGTTGACAGGCTATTCCATAGTTTAGCAATTCTATAAGAGAAACATTTACGGTCATTTGATTGACCTTTTCAGCGGTAACCTCAAATGCTTCTTAGCCAGTTCCAAACGTGAAGAAATTAAAGGCCAACTTCTATCAAAAGGAATCTAAAAACTACTTGGACAATGATTGTCATTTTTATCTTGTTTTTTTCAGCAGACTTATCCATGAGTGTGAGTAAAAACAAGGGCAAAGTTTGTAAAATACAGGATTCACCGTTGTTCAAGACAAAGCATGCCATGATGTTTTGCGCTCGCTGTTTATTTTGATTCAATCCGTGCACTGAAAGGTTTTAAATTCTTCTTCATCAAGGCAACTTACTTCGTCTGCTCGGAAACTTCAGCCTACATATGGTTTCACAGAATTTGCCCTTGCTCAGCCAGTTTTGATAAATCTGTAAACTTGTACCAAGGCTATTTCCTGACGTCCATTTGTCCTATCCATATCCCACAGTTCCCAAATCCGCAAATCCAACTGAGACCGGTTAGACAGACTTGGTGCTAAGCCTACTGGTTCTTGAAAGTATTATCATTATTTGGATAGACCAATGAGTTTACGTAATTCTATACTTTTATCCACTGGGCAGTGATGGCGCCAGGAGGAACTTAGCATATCATTCAGTTTGGAAGTTTATTGAACAATTTCACTGATAGTTTTTCGAGAACTTTTCTGTGTGGCCTAGTGCAATAGCAAAATGCAAGAAGTTTCGTGACTGCACTTCGACGATACAAACATGACTTTTGAATTGGATGCAGAGTCTTTATGAGTAGGCAATTATTGGTCCCTTTATGGATCTCCTCTCATCACCTTTATTGGTCTCCTCTCAGTGAGTATGCATTGAATTTAACTAGACAACGAGCTAGCTATTAGCAGTTTCAAATATGAAAACAATATCTTCTGATAAACACTTTCAAAAACTTTGACAGTAAAACGAACAACGATCGGGTGACTTCATTGATTGAGATATGCCTCAGTATAGTAACACAACATGACGCTTGCTATTTTCATGATAATGAAATAAATATTTATGGAAAGAAAGGAATCTTTTGATCTGTTTGACAGACAGTCTGCTTGCATTCTGCCTGTATCCTTCTATTTACGCTTATTCGTGCTTGTCAACCTCCAGGGATGTCTTAAGTTTAGCAATAACAAATGACAAAATTTTCTATGATAATGATAAACTCAATCAGATGACAATATTTCATCATAGCAACCAGGGAATATTAAAGACGCATTTGATATAACTAAGATCTTTTATAAAAAAAACCCGTCCATACGAACATATAGTCGCATCCTAAATCAAGAAATTTTTCAGTCGTTCAAAATGAAATTTAGCTGCATTAGCAGTATGTTCTTAAATGCTTACCAATGCAAAGCAAATGTTGAAAGTTTGTGGAGTAACTGTATAACTTATAAGATTTTTCCAGATTACGTTCAAGTTTTGTCCAACATTCATGTAACAAGGTCAGGTAATGTTTCAATGGGATCTGCTATTGATACCTGGATGCAAATGGATTTGTGATTGCAGACAAACAGAATTAATTCAGTGCCCGGTTGATCAGATTATGAAAAAAGCAATGCAAGCCACAAAAGTTGCCCTGAAACCCAGGTGAGTGGCTTCCTTCTGGTGCATTCAAGAAATGGTCTCAAGAGCAAACATGAGCAAATTTCTAAAGAAGAAAGATATATCTAAACTTCTGTCTCATGACTTTTATTTGCTTGCTTCAGAAGCTGAGCAATAAGCGTTTTGCTCATACTCAAAAAGTGCGAGAAATGAATAGACGATTGCGGTAAAGATGGCAGCGAGGAACCTTTTATCAAGATGCAATGCGTTCGAATCAGGTACAAATCTTTAACGATTCCATAGGATGGTAAGAAAAGTTCCTCGCCGCCATCTTTAGCGTAATCTTCTATTGCGAACCAATCAGATTCCGAGCCAAACAAGTAAACTGCTCAAGGCAGAAGATTAGATATATCCCTCTCCTTTCGGTTTGCGCTCGTATTTGTTCTTAAAAACTATTTCTGGAAGACATAGTGAGGTAGCTAATTGCCTGGGCTACACCGCAACTTTTGTGGCTTTTCTTTTTTGTTTATGACTTGTTTGACGAGGTATTGAACTGCCTTCGTCTATAATCACAAATCGCTTTTATCCCCATGGGGGACTTGGTAGCTCAAGGTGGCGTACCCGTTGCAGAATTTAGGTTCTCAAATCCTGTGATTTACTACCTCTCAGGGTCAAAAAATTTTCAAATTTACTACCGCTTAGGGTTGTGAAAATTGCTATGATTAGTTCGGGGAGATTTAAGAAAGCTTGATGAACTGAATTGTTGTAAGTTAGATTCTGTAGCGACAGAAATTAACCAGTTATTTAGTCTGATCACGATATGCAAACCTATCTAAACAAATTGCAAGTAATTTCAGATCAATGGTTGACCAATGACCATACTGTCATCTGCTCACACTAACTGAAGGCTTTACTATCCCAGTCCTACCTTTTATACTATTTCAAAGTAAATAGAAGTTATTTTTCTTGCTCACGTCTGCCATACAACAGCACCATCGTTTCTGGAACTATCGACCTATTGTAATTGGCGCTTACGGAAAAAGTTACTGCAGCTTAAGGCTACAAGTTACTACCGTTTAGGCTAAAAGCTGCTACCGTTTAGGCTAAAAGCTACTACCGCGAAAGGTTCAGGGTTTTGCATCGTTTTGCAACAGATACGTCACCTTGAACTACTAAGTCCTGGGTTTTATCTCAGCCTGGGCGCAGACCTAAGTACTGTTTTTCCTTTTCTCTCGCCTTTTCCTGCGCACTAATAATGTCTATGCGCAAGCTATTTGTATCTACAGTAGGTGTCAATAAAAATAGCAGATCATATTATACCATAATCTGTCCTTGTTCCGCGATTTTCTAAAGTTTCACCACTTTCTGATGTATTGCTTTGCTGAGCTTTGCTTAAGTTTAGGATATCAATTATTCATTGGTGGTATTAATACTGATCGATTTTAATTAGGTTAATTTGAATTAGTATGATTTTTCAGTTGTAAGAAGTTGTAGAGAAAATCCACTAAACGCAGGCTCTTTTTTCTAATTTGAGTTTGTCAGATTAAGAGTATTTGGCGAGGTTTCGTGAATACTGGCTCGCTAATCTTATCATTCAATAGACCTTTCAGCTATTCCACAAAGAGTCTGGATCGAGCGAGATTTTTATACCTTTTTATAAGCGAAGTTCGATCGAGTGGCGTTAGGGCTTCTATCGCTATTGTGCACATGCGAAAATTCTTCAAAATGTCGGCATACAGGAAAAACCAGACCTTATGACCCTGAGACCCCTATGACCCCTAGGACCCTTAAGTACAAGTTTTGAAAGGACTGTGAAAGGATTTTCGGCCAGGCACTGGATCTCCCGAAGATTTGAACAAGAAAGACACAAAATTGATGAGGCGAACTGTTCGATGAATAATCTTTCTTCAAAACAAAACCAAGGCTAGCATCACCTGCGAAGGCTACCGCTGAGCACTCCAAATATGCGAATCTCGATACAAATGGCCAATGATATACAACGGTACAGAACAGTCTTTCGCAAGCACTGCCTGCCCTTAAAATCCAATCCAAAAATAATCGATGCGTGAGATTCTTAATAACTAGGCCACAAGAGCTTTCGCAAGCCTCTTGGGCTTATACGGTTACCTACCCCTATGCTTAGCCTTACATGTCCGTGCTGTTCTACCTAAAATATGCCTAGAATCTAGTTTATATGAAGCTACGAATAAATAAGCAACAGGAAGGCATAAAATGTATGACGTATGAGAGTTGCGTAGTAAGAATAGAAATTTTCCCGTCAAAGCTAATGCATACATAATAATGAAGGCAGTTAAAGTTGTGAATCATAGAGAAAGCAGTGATTAATATTGAGAAGAAAATAATTAAAGAATGAATGGAGGAAAATAGCTACCAAGAAAATAATAGCGAAAACGTAGCAGTATGACAGGACCCTTAACATAGAGGGGTCATCCCCTATGTAAAAGCAGTGTTTTCAAAAGGCTATATGCTAACAGAAATTCCTGTTATAAGTGTTCAAAATGAGTGTCAATACCGTTCATTGCAGTATGGAGGTGAATACCCTTACAGACATGACATCAGTACGGATAACAAACACATTTTCTTTCTTTGAATCTTCGAACAAGGAGGGGTATTTGATCCCCCTGCAACTGTAGTGGAAGTGACTTTGTGTTGCCAAACAATCAGCTTCTGGGCCTTGCATTCGTCAGTTATTCGTTTCGTCTCAGCTGCAGCCATGAGCCTGAGTGAGGAGGATGCAAAAAGTCGAAGCTATTCTCTTTCTCCAGCCATTTAATTTGGCAAAGACTTCAGCACTTCGTTAATGAGTCAAAACGCAAACAGTTGCTGCCGTGTCCATGCGAAAACCGCCTTCTTCTAGGCCATGGTAGGGGGATGACCCCTCTATGTTAAGGGTCTTTTCAAAACTCAGTACTGAAAGGTCCTAGGGGTCATAGGGGTCTCAGGGTCATAGGGTCTGGTTTTTCCTGTATGCCCAAAATGTCAATACACCACTTTAATGAGCAGCCTCGTTTTGGAAATTATGCAAAATTCTTTCATTTGAAATTTTAGACGCCAAATTCTGATTTAGCGCCCAAACTTTAGTCTAACAACACGTTTTCATGTTGCTAGTGGTTGTAGTGTTAATTTTATGGCTATGTAAATTTTGAAAATCTATCAGGGATTTGACCGTGAAAATGACTCGGGGTGTAAAGTTTCACCCCGAACGATTTTTGACGGTCAAAGTCCTTATAAATCACTGAACTTTACATTGTCATAAAATCAAAATAACAATTGCTAGCAGTTTAAAAACACGTAAATAGACTAAATTTCGGGTGCCAAATCCGAATCTGGGCTCGAAATTTTCATATTAAAAATAGGAAGAGATTTTGACAAATTTCCAAAACGAGGCTGCTTAATTAAAGTGGTGTATAAACGTCGTTCGATTGAGATTCTTTTTCAGAATAGCTAAAAGGTCTATTTATCGTTAAAAGGGTCTACTTCATCCAAACTTCCTTGCACGTGTGGTCTCTTCCTTGGCCTCTGTTGTCACCATTTCATGAAAATGGCGACAACAAAGGAAAAAAAGGAAATGGCACGTGCAATGCATGCTAGATGAAAGAGACCCTTTAACCATTTATGATAAGTTTATTGTGTTGTTGTAAAAGTTTTAAGTCTTTATGTTCAGAGATATCTATCTTGGAGTCTGAAAACACATTTCATATCAGCCTTCCTTTTTTGTGCAGACAATCTTCCTTTAACAAGCTCTACAGATATATGGTTTGCCGTAACAGCCCCATTAGGGGATTGATTTAACGACTCCAGATGGGGGCTTAAATAGCCTGCGTGCATCCCCTACTATTTCCATAGAGTTGAATTTCCCGTTAAACTGATTTCATTTTCTGACGCCAGGAATTAAATTCATTTCAACGGGAAATTTCAACTCTCCGGAAACAGTAGGGGATACACACAGGCTAGATACGGGGGCTTATTAGAGAGAAGGGCTCATCTGAAGTAAAATGAAAAGGTTATGAATCTTAGCTTTCTAGTTCTTCTACCCATTATTTTGCAGAATCAACATGCCATTTTAGGAGTCAAATGTACAAATTCGGCACAGTTTTATCCCAAACTATATCCAGAATCAACATGTAAAATATTAAGCTAAATCAATGGAAAATCTTTGGTAACCTCATGCATGTGATATAAGAGGGAGCCTAATAGAGAGGGGCTGAGCAGAGCTTTACTGTACGTAAAAACTTTTATGCCAAATCATATTCCTACAGTCAGAAGAAGTGTCCTCGCTACGATGACTCCTCAAGTGCAAAGAGAGTATCGCAGCAAGGGTGATTCTTAGCCAGGCCTACAGACACGGTATACTTAAATCGGTGTGTCATACAAACTACATTTAGACAGCGTTCACACGATGCCGGCACATTTTGAAAACGATGAAAAATGTGACGGATAGGCCTCCCGTTCACACGAAAACGGCACATTTTTCGCCGACAGATCTTGAAAACGAAACTCTTACCAGCACATTTTGAAAACGGCATCGTGTGAACACTCAAAAGTGATGAAACACAACATTTTTGACGCTTTCAAAATGAGGGTACACGGTTTTTAACGTGTTGGTACATTTCACTGACATCAAATTCTTGGAAAGATTGCACAACCTAGTTAGTTATTGTTGAATTTTCTATCGTTTTCAAATTGTGCCTGTATCGTGTGAACGCAGTCTTATTGTGCTTTGATTATATGATTTGATTATGAATACGATGTTTCATGGTAGCAGTGGCGTCAGAGTCGATGTTGCGAATATCTTAACTTTGATAAACTTCTGTGTCGACCACAAATGGTATGTAATTGCTGTTCTGGTCTAAAAATTGCAGTTTCATTGCATTGCTTCTTCTTGCAACATTAGTCGGGCTACCGCATATAATTTATTCATTCGTTTCATGTAATTCCAAGTTTGCGATACTGTACTGATTTTGTAAGCTTGCAATCATCCACCCATACCACTATAATCTGCTTATCATTCTTAATGATACAGAGTTGAGCAGTATACAATTCTGATATCAGCTGTCGTCATTAGCTTCTCGTTTGCTCCAAAGTCCTAAGGCTACATTTCCATTACTTCGCATTCAAATGTCTCTGTTTTTAAATCACTACGTTGTCGGATGACCTTGAACCATTTCCATTACTCCGTTTTTGCAAAGAAGCCATGACACGAAAATTGAGGTGCTTTTATCAATCAGTTTTCATTCGTTTCATTTCTTCTGTTCAGACATTTCCTTTTCTTTGTGTGTTGGTTCAATCACTCCACTCTGAGCAGCATTTCCAAATGTCGCCGTTTTCGATCGTTTTAAACGGAAACACCAAGCCAAAACGGAGACATTCCTCCTCTTTTTCATTCAAAAATGGAGTAGCGGAAGCCCAGCGCTAGTCGTAGCCTCGAGGCCTACTCTTCTTCGTCGTCGTCGTCGTCGTCGTAGTTTTTCTTCGTCGTCGTGGATTGCTAAGAAAGTGGCCTTGCTGATGTGGCTAAATGGTCAAGGCGCGGTGTCTCGAATCCTGTGGGGTCTACCCGCGTGAGTTCGAATCCCGTCACTGATACTACCTACAAACCACAAGCCAACAGCCAACTGAGCTGCCCATCCTTCCGAGGTCGGTAAGTGAGTACTCAGAGGCAACACTGAAGACAGAAGCGGTAGTACTGCAGGCCCACACCAGCTGCATACCTGCCCATATACTTAGCTTCCGTAAACAAATAAAATTGCTTGCTTGCTTGCTTGCTTGCTTGCTTGCTTGCTTGCTTGCTTGCTTGCTTGTTTGCTTGCTTGCTTGCTTGTTTGTTTGTTTGCTTGCTGGCTTGCTTGCTTGCTGGCTTGCTTGCTCGTTTGCTTGCTGGCTTGCTTGCTTGCCGGCTTACTTGCTTGCTTGCTTGCCGGCTTGCTGCCTTTACTTGGCTGAAGGAGATACTTAGCTAAATCAATAGCTGTGAGTTCGACGCGTGCATATGGATATTGTTTAGCTTGAGGAACAATGGCGTGCTTAGGCATTTTCTGTGCACCTCCTCTAGCCTCTATTTATTTTCTGTAAACTCTATTTTGCAGCATTTGTTAATTTGCAATCCAATGTAAAAGTCAGCACCTTATTCCGAGTGAGTGGCAAGCATCGATGTCAAGGTACATTGACAGTCAAAAGTTTTGGCGGAGCCAAATTTCAGAAAAATTTTGGTGGTGCAGTAATGTCGAGGTGACCTCTCTAGAAGTTAAAATAATCTTTATTCATTTCTATTTCAGTTACGTGTTGATCAAGAGTTGGATAATGTTCAAAGACAAGATGAAATTACTGCATCCAGTCTCACAATACCTGGAGTTGCATTCGCTCGACGTAACACATTTTCATTACTTGGTTTACAAGCCACCCTCAGAACTGAAAGCGAGGTTAGATCAAGATGCGTTCAAGAATTATTGACATCAGAAAGAGACTACCTAAAAACCCTGAGAGATGTCACAGAGGTAGGTTTCATCATGAAGTATTTGTCGTATTTGTCTTAACCTGACTTAACTGGCGTACCTGTGACTGACAGCATATGATTTTAAATATAGAACATTGCATATGGCAGGAAGTTTATCTCACTTTACAGCGATGCTACCTTCTGGAGAAGCTGCTGCTGAAGGTGTTGCTATTAGCAAATAAAAGACCGTGTTTTGGTTGCTGTACAGTTTTAACAACTGATAAGCATCACTCAAGCCACTTATCAATGCTTTTTGGTATTGAAAATGGCAGGAAGCAGTATGATGTTATTGAAGTACTCAGCGGAGCATTTTAAGAGGTTCCAGTAAATTCATTCGCCCATGTGTGCTCTATGCACCATCGTGCCACTGAAAGTTAGCTACTAGAAGCTTGATCTGTTAGGTTCTTCCCTCAGGTCCTATATCGCCTTTTATATTTCCTAATCAGAATCAGAACCGAAATCGCCCTTGCTCACTTTCTGCTTTTCAAAATTGCCAATCCCTTTGCTATGCTTCTTCTTAATCATTCTTTTTTCTAGTGGTTATAGAGTGTCCCATTCGTTCAACAATAGCTCGAGTTCCTTTCATAGAAT
Organism: Aurelia sp. 4 Dawson et al 2005; assembly: GCA_964019985.1. Classification (NCBI taxonomy): domain Eukaryota; kingdom Metazoa; phylum Cnidaria; class Scyphozoa; order Semaeostomeae; family Ulmaridae; genus Aurelia; species Aurelia sp. 4 Dawson et al 2005. The sequence goes on along the minus strand of OZ026495.1, from coordinate 16,308,054 downwards.
ATCCTGTCTAAGCTTTTGGCACCATGATGTAGTAGATGGAGAGTCAAACCCAACATCAGTAGAATTTTCAAGACGATGACGTCACAATGATTACTTCTACTCTAAAAGGAAAAGCGCTTTGATTTTGAAAATAAATATGGCATCAAACAGTCAGCGGTGGAATTTTCATTCCATTCCATTTTCATTTATTTCCACAGGGTAAATACATTCAGTAACTATGGATATCTACTGTTTTACAATGTGCCCTGCTTAAGTATAAAAAGAAAGGTGACTCTGGAGTCAAAATATGTGGCTGATGTTGATTTCGATCATCAACTTTTTTGATCTTTCAAAAAAGATTTTAATTTCGTCGTAAAAGCAGCTAGCGAAGGAGCAGTATTTATTTCAAGGCTTAATTGATTCCAAACAGTAACCCCTCGATACGAAAAGCTTCGCTGCCCATTTGAGGTTTTACACAAAGGAATCCTGAGGTCAGTGCTGGTATTACGTAAAGTCCGATTGCAAGACTCGGACAATTTTTGAAACATCGACTTCATATGGGGAGGTGCAAGCCCGTGCAAGGCTTTATATACCATGCAGGCTGTCTCAAAGTCAATCATCTCGTTAACTGTTGACCATCCTAGTTTTGATATTAATGGCAGCGATGCATGGTCAAAGGGACTGTTTGTCACGACACGAGCTGCCCGATTTTGTAGCTTTTGCAATTTTCTTAGAGCGGTATCACCAGCACAACCCCAGACAGAGCAGCAGTATCTAAAGTGCGAATCTACTATGCGAAGTACATCCTTTGTATGGTTTGCAGTGAAAGATATCTCTTAGCATACTTGAGCATTCCAATTCCTCTTGAGTAAGCAAGTAAGCAGCTTAAGCAGCTTAAGCTCAATTCAGTCTATTCAGCTGAAAGGTCGGAATAACGATGTGATATCCAGTTTCACCAGCTTTTTCAAGGATTTTGAACATTTTCATGAACCGTTATTAGACAGGTTTTACACGCAGACCAGGCTGGACTTGCTGCGGCTGCGGCGCCGCATTGGCCATCATCGTTTGTGTCATTCATTAGGGGTCTTGCTGAATGAAATTTGGAATCATGCCAACCTCGTTCTCAGGGTGTTCTTACGTCATACGCTGACCACGAAGCCGGATGAACACCCTGGTACACTTCGATCAAATGCGCCCAGAAACTGGGTGAATTTGGAAGCCATTATGGATTTCACCGTTGGCTAGGCAACGCCAAGAGACGGAAAATGGCCGTTGCTCTGGCGCTGATTCTTTAGAAGATGAATGGAGAAATTGAAAAAACACTTTGAGGACCTTATTTGAATCTTTTTGAAGGTATTTAAACAATAATCTGGGGTCGGTAAGTGTGTTTAACGTGAAAATAAGCTCGCTTTGTTTGGAGCGAAAATGGACATAAGTTGTAAATTCGGGAAACTTTCACCGCAGCTTCAAAAATAAAATGACTCGTTATTCTTCGAATTTCGGAAATAAGTTGCAAATGATGGTTGGCATAGGTAAAGAATGTGGTTTTACGTCGAATTTTGACATTCCGAGGTCGTTTACCTCACGCAAATCGGAGTTACGGCCGAAAATAGCGAACAGCCAATCCGATTGCCAAACAGCCTCTTGTATCCCAGAGTAGAGGTAGAGCAACGAACTCACTCTGGGGACGAGATTGGAATCATGCCGGATTATGCTTCTTGGAATAGCAAGTTATATATTTTACTATGGTTATCCTATAACCATTCATTCAATGATTCGTTTTGATTCTGCAGTAGTATGATCAGTGTTAAGCCATGCTATTTAAACATGTCAACAGCTGTCTCTAGACAGAGGCAAATAGTCAGACGTCTAGTTTCGTGAATTTCTTACGCTTATGTAATACTGGCCCAGAGATTGTTCCCGTTGCTAAGTTACAACAATAGCACTGTCTAAGAATAGGCGTGTTGCTATGTTACAACAACAGCATTTTTCACTGAAAACAGGCATGATGTTTAATTACAGAGGCCAGATTTTTAAAGCTTAGAGCTTCGCAGCTGTAATCACGAAATTTATCAAATCTTTCTTTCAAGACTGTTGTCTGAGCTTCATCATAGATTTTGAAATTGTATTTTGCATCTGACATATGCCATCAGGTTTCTCTCAATGTTGACCTCGATCAATCGGCCAAATTAACTGTTTCAGAGAAACGAGCTTACGTTTTGTAAATTTGTTCTTGAAAGCAATGATTGCTGAAGCTAGATTGTCAAACTTTTCGCTTACTGTTTCTATTGTGCCTCTAAAGTTCAAAAATACTGGATGAGCCCCAGAAGAAAGTTTCCACTTTTGATAGATCATAGCACCATGGGGACTTCACAAATTTGAATGATTCAAATTCTAGTTAACAGCCGAAAGATTGAGGTATTTTTGTGATTTTTTTGCTGTCTCGTTAGTACTAAAACTTCAACTTTACAAAAATTTCATAGTTGCAAAATGACTGAAAAATGGCCTAAAACGTTGATCAAATCACGGAGGACTCCTCGCGTTGGTCAATAAAGAAAATGTAATGCTCCACGATTTAGAGGTATCCACTGCCCATGTTTTGTTCTGGGGCTGAAAATCCATCGTATTTGTTTGAAAATTGATGTCTTATAACTCTTGAGGGAGGTGCAACGCCCATTGAGTATTGTTCTGTGTAACGAGAGTCCTTATAATTTTATCAATGTTTTGGCCCTTTTTCGGTCATTTTGCAACCATAAAATTTTCATGATATTAAATTCATCGATACTTCTAGTGCTGGTAAGACAGCGAGACAAGTCATAACACAAAAATACTTGAATCTTTCGCTTATTAACTGGGATTTGAATCATTCAAATCTGTTATCTGTTATTCAAATGACTTGATGCTATGAATCTTTTAAAGTGGGAACTTTTTTCTGGCTCACCCGGTACTCCGATGAACTCTTTCATTGGTCAATGCTTGTCATTTCATCCAAGACGATGCCTGGTGGTCTTGCTGTGAAATTTCGTTCAATTATCCTACGGTGTGTTCATATAGAGAAAGTTTCATGGGCATTTTCCTGCTTCACCGGGAAAATCGCTCGGTCGAGATCCCGCCTCATTTAGATTTATCACAAATGTTGATATGAGAAAATATTGTCCCGGCTACCTTAGAGCTCGCTTGAACTCTACCCAAAATGCTCTTTCCACAAGGAAGATGATAGTACTCGAGCGCAATCTTGCAGAAAAGGTTCCTAAAGGCCTGTTCCTATGAGCAAATTTTCCCGGCTGGGAAATCTCTTCTGTTTATGGCGCCAAAAACAAAGCAGTATTGTTCTTTATCCCGGCTTGCCGGAGATGCACGTCTCATATGAAAGGTCAAGGAATATTACCTCAACTGAGCGATTTTCCCGGTGAAACGGGACAATGCCGGGGAAACTTTCTCCATGTGAACAGGCCTTTAGGAAGCTTTTTTTGTAAGATGGCGCTTTAATAATATTATCTTCTTTTGTGGAAGGAGCGTTTCGGGCAAGAGCGCCAAACTAAGCATCTCTGCCTGTTGTATGTAAAGAATTTTGGTATTCAACGAGATTTGTATGCAAAATGCATTTTTTTGTTTCATTTTTTGTTGCAGGGCTACCTAAAACAGTCAAAGAAGAGATCTGATATGTTTAAAGCGGATGACGTCACCGTGATCTTCTGTAATATTGAACAGATTTACAAATTTCATAAACGGTTTTATCAAGAGATGCAAAAGAGGATGGAAAATAAAGACATGTATAAAAGTCAAGTTGGACAATTATTTATTTCACAGGTACGTCAATCTGATTATCATTTCAAAATTCAGGTTGCCGGACACCCCTTTACGTTTGCACAAGACAACGTAGAAAGAGGGCCCAAAAAATGAAAGTTTCTTATCATCAGTCTGTGACTGCTTCCTGTTGAAGATTCGTCATTGTTTGAATCCAGCAGTCGCGGTCTTCAGTTTCTCTCACACATTGTTCAAACCTCCATTTTGTCCATTCCGTTGTGTTCTTCTTGCACGCTTTACCGGGACGCCACCTTATAAAGCTTGTAAAATCAATATGACACTGACTGTTTTCTATCTTTTTAAGTACCAGATTGGCTATTTTTAGTAAACTGTTTTACTGTGCATACCATCAATTTCTCATTGGAAATCTTCTTTGTGAAAGTTAAGTCGGATCTCCATTAGGCGGAAAAAATGTCGAGCCGTCAAAAGTAGATCGTATTCTTACCATTTGCGGCTGGACATTTTGCGCAGCGACAATTTGATTAGCCAATAGACCTCTTATTCTGTAAAAAAGCATAAATCGAGCGACATTTTTATGCCATTTTATACGCGAGGTTCGATTGAGTGGCGTTAGAGCTTGGATTGCAATTGTGTTAATCTGAAAATTCTACAGCATGGACAGAGCAGAAACCGCACGTGCATGCACCAAAACTCGTAACTTCGAGTCCTCATAGCTCCTGCAACAGATCCCAAAATTGGGCAACACTTGATATTTTGTTCCTTGGGCCTTAAACTCTTGATTTATCATTTCAAAAAGCTTATCCTTCCAAGCATTTCCTTCTCTCAGATTGCTCGATGACTTCATTTGACGCAGTTTCTGCTCTGTCTACAAAATGTAATAATGAAATATCGTTCGATCCAGATTTGTTTTCAGAATAGCTAAAAGGTCTATTAGATAGCCAAAACTTTTTCGCCTCCGCATTTTTCCGCATACTGGAGATCCGGCTTTAATTTGGCATATCTTTTTGCTGCGCAAGACGCATCTGTAATTACCAAAGTTTGAGAACATTTCTTGTTTGTATTCTTATGTTTTTTTGTTTTTTTCGTGATCTATTGTATCACGAGAACCTTATCAACTAGAATGTGCATCTCGTTACATACTATGCATAATCATAATGTGTACAATCATCTTTATGCGCATAATAACCGGGTTTGTTTTGTACAGGAAAATGAAAAGCTCGAGGTCTTAAAAGTGAACACCAAGGGTTTTATATTTTCCTGTACAACAACAAAGTCCGTTAGTATGATTTTATTACCTAATAGCGGCTAATTTTAACTGGTATCAGTTAGCCAAACACATTTTGTTACTGCCATGTCGTTTTAGTTCATTGTAAATCTCATAGGCCTAAAGCAGTTACTGTGGCGACAAAAACTCGTCCTTTTATCGTATTATACAAGGCTATGAGGATTCCGCGGGAAATGTGTGATTAACCAATAGGAGTTGCAAGATTCTGTATTGCCTCGTTTATGAAACGTCAGTCAGGTAAAAATGCCCGGTAAAATCCCGTTGTAACTCAAATTACACACCCCTCATTGTAACTTCGTAGACAGTGTGTCATTTCTTTTAAGAGCCCCTGTGCATAGTTTGCAGTTTACAGGATAGTTGGAAACTCATTATTTTGCGAGCTCAATTCTTTCTCTATTCGTAGTCTGATGAATTTAATATCTACTCTGAATACTGCAATAATCACCCTAATGCATGCGCAAGATTGCTGGAGTTGCAACAAGAGAAAAGATACCGGTTGTTCTTCGAGGTAATTATCAAATCACCTTTTTCACCGTTGATTATCTTATCAGTATTGATGGAAGGAAGTTATCCCATGATGTCGTCGAGCCGATATAGCGATGTCAGTTACCAACAAGAGTACCCCTGAAGTTGGAGGCAACCTTCCATACTATGTTAAAGTGCGCAAAAGTTAATTTGACAAACATAAAGCATGGGAGTTGTGGTGGGTGTTGATCGTGTCCACAAGACTTGGCCTAAACGATCCTAAATGAATAAATGTATTTCGTTACCCTGCTAGTCTTCAATTCACTGTTTATCATCTCGTTCTTGTCTGGGAGCACATCAGATTTCCTGTACGGTTATGCATGGCCTAAAGTTTGAACTGCACTGCGACAACCTCGTTCCCAGGGTGTTCTTACGTCATACGCTGTGGCACAGTCTTTAGAAGGCCGCGTCGATCTGGGAACTAGTTCTCAGATCACGCCTTTTAAATCATGGTGCAGTTCAAATTTTAGGCTATGCAGAACGGTACAGCAAATCTGATGTGCTCCAAGACAAGAACAAGAAGATAAATAATGAATTGAAGAAAAGCAAGGTAACGAAATACATTTATCCATTTAGGAACATTTAGGCCAACTATTGTGGACACGATCAACACCCAAATTGTGTCCACAACTCCCATGCATAAAGCCGTATTCATAGTCAAAACCATACTTCCTTAGCGCTTAACCATATGTGCAGAGGCTGGAAACAATTCCTGAAAATGCAAATAACTTCATATTTGAAAGCGAAGTAGGACGCAGCCTCCGTTTAAGACGTAAGTGGTTCAGAAAAGACAGCTGTGAAATGAAAAGAATGTTTTAGTGGGTGAAACATTCACATCAAGAGTGGTATTTAGGCTAGAGTGCTATTGGGAATGGTTAGCTGAATGATAAGCCTCCACCTTTGTTTAGTCTATAATCTGTGCGTGGAATGTCAATTCAATGGGCGGAGGCATATATCAGCTGTGCAAGATCTAATCTATTCTTGTTTTTGGTGACAGTAGTTTCTAAAAGACCCTCAGCTAAACGCATGGCCTTGCGCGCAGTTTCTCTCACATATTGCACTGCAAATAGACTTCTAGATTGTCTGAAAGTCTGTGAAACTAGGCCACTGTCTTGTCTCTAGATCGTTCCTTCTATAACGAGTGAAATGTAAAGTCACAATGAATATAAAGTAGAAAACATGTCGTACAAGACGAAGCGATTTCCCCGGAGGGGTGAATTGACCTAAATTTGTACGGGGATGTGCACATGAAATAAAATTTTTGCACCCTGCTCCAGAAATTTTGCCTTCAAATGATACCCTGTTCTACAAAAAATCGGTAAAAAGTATACTCAAAAACATAAAAATTTGACTAAATGATAACCCGTTGTAACAAAATTTCCTCTTTTGACATGCTTTGACAACATGCTCCAGAAAATTTGTCTTCTTTTGATACCCTGTTCTAGAAGAAATAGGCGAAAACAATACCCTGAAAACGGCACATCCCCGTCGGACAAATATACTAAGTACCCCCTCCCGGGGCTTTTTCTATACGTTCGTTTAAATGAGAAGCTGCTTATAATGGACTCAATTCTCAGATCGCCCAAAAATTAAGAAAATCCATTGCTGGGAAAATATATCTTAAGAAACTATTCATTTGACAAAGGAAGTCACTGTTTTATGTTTCTTTATTTACACTTGCTTCCTTTATCATACGACTGGAAAGGTACTTGAGTAATGTTTAAACATCGGTAAGGCTTCAAAAACTTGTCATTTGAAATGTTCACAAGGGTACAGGCAGTTGACATGAAGACTGCTATTGAAACTTTAAGAAAGTCGTAAGAAGCTCTGAGTATTGAAAATCTGATAATTTTATGACACTTTCAGTGCTGGCCCAAATTCTTAGTTTCTTGTAAAATATGTGTGTATTCTTTGTGTCCTTCTTCGAGCCTGAAAGAAAAATCCTAAACTACTACTGGAATTGTTCATCATGTGTTCACGTTATTTTTCTCTTGCGCACATTAAACACTTCTGAAAGTCGTGCGACAAATCAATGCCCTCGACTCGTGAAATGAGCGGTATCATTTTCCGTCCGTAGCCACTGCCTTGAGATCTGACGTCCCGAAAACTTGGAAAGGATCGTTGCTCTACCGGGCGTTACTACATTGTGTTTGAGCTGTTCCTACGGAGGAGCATCACTTTAAGACATGTTTATTGTACTCCATGATGCGGATGAGATATTCACTTGCAGTGAATGTGCAACCTCGCATGCCCAAATCAGCCGTATGTTGGCCAAATTCGCGTAACAACACAAAATTGTTGGCAGCCTAGGACCTATTGGCATTGAATCTAACTACCACTGTCCCTGCATGACATGAAAGAATTTTTTAGCAATTCTACCTGTCAGTTACACACTTGAAAATTTCTTGATCCATCAAGGTGAAATACCGTAAAAGCTGTATTAAGCCTCCCCCACTTATATCGTATTCCAGAAATTACCAAAGATTTTTCACTCTCCGGCAAAACAAGTCTCCTTTGTTGATTTGATATGGCTTGGGATAAAAACTGTGTCGAATTTTTGTATCTGTGTGCGGCGCAGGCTACCCACTGCAGGGTCCGACATCAAATAAGCCACCGGTGGTTTAATAGAGCCTTTACGGTACCTTTCTCACAAGATCCGAAACCTTTATCTTTTATTTCATCCAGAAAAACCGCCATTGATACACAATTCTGGTGAGAAAATTCTTTTAGTGCTGGATGAAGGTTCGAAGCTGGTAGGCAGTTTCTTAAACTTGTGGGCCATGCACTACCTAAAGTTTCTTACGTGTTTCTTATATAATTAAACGCCGGTAGTCATTCAATTTTGTTAAAGGGCTCCCAGATGACATGGTAAGGTCTCAAACAAGTATATAACATGATTGCACTCAAAATAATGTCCAAACAGTTGCTATTGCTGTAATTTGTCAAAAAAATTTTAATTATCTGGGAGCATCAAAACTGTAAGTTGCAATAGTTTCTTAGCTTTTTAAATTCAAATGGGGTTGTTCCTAAACTTTTGTAAAATTCAGCCTACCGTTTCTTATGAGCTGCTTCTTATAAAATATAATACGTGTACCAGAGAAGGTTTCTTTAGTCATAGGAAATAGAAAGTTATTTTGCGAACTATTAAAGCACTGTAACTGTATCTTTGCTTGTACCTTTTTCATATGCATCATGGTAGTTTGATTGATCGACAAACTTTTTGAATGGAAAAATGAATGGTTTAGCTGACAACGCATGTTTCATATATTTCATAGTTGATTTGTTTGGGGAGGGTTGCCCTTCAACTGAATCTGTTTTCAAGGGGTCCTCCAATTTCAAGGGGCCATCACTTTCAAATTACCCTTGGACGGTGCGGGACAGCGTCACGGTAGCAAAATTCAATTGTTTAAGTGAATTACTCGGCTAGTTCACAGCCCATTTGGGCATGCAAGGTCGTAAATGACAAGTGAACACCTCGTTCATATGATAAAGATCAAATAAAAGATTTTTCAAGATGAAGCTGCTCCTCAGGAAATGTCCAAACACTTATGCTTTCTTTGGGAAATCTGGTAGATGTCCAGATTTGGCCCTTTTTTCATCTTGGTTGGAAATGCATCTTTATTTTACATAAAATGAAAATTGTGTATCTGATTAGGCCATTATGTCATTCGTCCCTCAATAGGAATGGTTCTCATACCTTTACCATAAGTTATGTAACTCTAAAGCAACCAAATACCTGGACTTGCAACGAGTATTCCTTTTCGTTCTAACGACATAAACGAAGACTTGTCGCAAGTCCACCAAATACCCTGTCAGCCACAATTCTAGTAATGAATTTTACATCTCTCGTATTTCTTTTTTTTGCTGTAGTCGTGCCGTCTACTCCAGCAAATGATCTCACTCGCAATTGATGCCTTCCTGTTAACACCTATCCAGAAGATCTGTAAATATCCGCTTCAATTAAACGTAAGTGTTTCTTCTCACATTCAACCTGTGTTCAAAAATGATGTGAATGCATTTGCTGCACTCTTCTTGTGAATTATCAAGTGATTTCAATAATTCATCTTGCAGTTTGTAGTAGCCTGTGTGCAGCCCCTGCTACTATTTCTGTAGAGTTGAATTTTCCGTTGAATTGAGTTCATTTTCTGACGCTAGTTGGCGCCTACTGGCGTACTGGCGTCAGAAAATGAATTCTATCCAAAGGGAAATTCAACTCTACGGAAATAGTAGGGGATGCACGCAGGCTAGCTTGCTGCAAAGAAGCTAAATTCTGTGTGCTAATTTAGTTCTTTAAAATCAGTCATGCCGCTCTAGAATTCTAGATGACTTTGCATTGAAGCAGCTTTCAATGCCTTAGACAAATTACGACAAAATTTTGTTCTTTCTTCAGCTTTGAAGTGATGGCAGTTGAATCAGCCATCTGCTGAAGAATGCGAACAAGGAAGACATGCAGGATGTCTCATGAATGCTTCCCAGTTTTCAGGTCAAATTTCCTTTGACCTGCTCTTCCCTGGAAAACGAAGAATATGAGGGTGATGTGGCGCAGTGGTGTAGTCCTCTGACTTTGCATCCAGAATAGTCAGGTGAAGTGCGCTCGATACCCGCTTGAACCCCACCACATGAGCGTCATGACAAGGGGTTGCGGAATCGATTAGTTCTGCTCTATTTCTGCGATCCCAGCGCTTGCCACCGCAAAATGCAATTTCACCCCTTGAGAAAACAAATAAAACCTTTTCTAAAAAGTATAGTACTGATGTTACTAAATGTGCAATATTTTGAAAGAAGTGAGCAATAGAAGCGAAAATGGGGGGGGGGCTGGGTCGTCAATTCTGAATAAACTATTTAGCTTTTGTAACCAAAGGTTAACTGGCCAACTCATAATTTCCTGATATTTTCTTGAATTCATAATGTTGCCTGGATGGTCTAAGGCTATTCCAAGAAACTGATTTCATGTCAAACTGAGCCAAATATTCGAATATGAGATTAACTGAGACTAGTATGAATATGAGTACTTGAATATAATATGTGAATAATGGGAGTAAGTTGAATATATAATCTTGAGTATGTAAAATCCAGTCTAAAATAGAGTCTTTATCCGAGTTCCAAAATAACTAGCTGCTATGCAAGCATACTCCGCGCACTATACAAGTGTCGGTTCCCTACTCGTCCACTGTAGTCAAGTGACCTCTAATCCCCCTTAGCTCAATGTCCAAGTCCTTTTACACTCTCAATACTAACATTATACGTCATATCTTAAGTCACGTGATAAGTATCAAATATAAATGTGGTAATAACTGTTAACAACAACAAATCTTTTTAACAATCTCAACGGGTGCACCCTCAACGTCAATATCACCTCTGCAAATGAAATTCTTGTTAAGCAGAACGAGCAAATGAATGTAATTTTAGTGTAACGAGAACCTAAGCACTTCAGTCTACAAGTTGATATTATAAAACGTTACTTACAAATGCTGAAAAATTGATTCAGATTTGACGATCCCACGTTTTTAGTTCCATTGCTCAATTCTATCAAACTATTACTCATTTGGTAACTTCTGTGTTGCACTTTTAGAAAACGTTTTTATTTGTTTTGCTAGGATGAGCAGGTGAAGAGAGATTTGAGTTTAAAACTAGGAAGCTTATAAGACACCCTGTACGTACTTTATCATGTAACAGAGTCATAATTGGCAAAATTCTTCGTGTGTAGAGGATGGTCTTCATCGTTTTATTGCTTTGAAGGTGAAATTTAGCGACATTTTGAAGCAATTTAAAGACTTTGAATGATTGCTTGCAACCCATAGCTTGAACCACAGGCTTTAGAGGATTTAGTATCCCTTACGATATCACCTTGACTTTGGATTAGAGCATGGTCATCAGATTAATTTGTAGTAAAATCAAAACGATGTTGAAGAATTCCAGTGGACAAAAAGAATAGTTACGCTAGCAGTTTTGCACAATTTTGTAGAATGCTACAAAACTATGTAGCTAATAAAGCCTTAGAATTTCGCACGCTTGGAGGCAGGTAAAAGCATAATCTTTTTCTGTTATAGCTCCCTGAGTTGCACTGACCCGTATTCGTGATGTGATAGCTCTTTTAAGCTTCATAAGGCTTAGATCTATGCAACAGCATTGCCAACTCAATGTTGAAGGGGATTGAGATTAGTGGTCGAAATACATCACTTTAATCTCTTTGCCCTTTCCTTCAAAGGAGAACTGCCGCATTGTAATCATATTGAGATAATACTAAACTGCTAAAACAAGCCTTTCTCACAGAGGTTATCGAGATAAGAATTTCATCAGCAGATCCTTTGCAATTTTGCGTGAAAGCGCTGATTCTCAGTGGATTTTTTTGTTTATCATGTTTGCTCACTTTAGAATAGACTCAGCAGCTAAAGTTCAGCATTAAAAAAGTTAGGCTTCGTCAACACTTCAAAGACCTAAACTAATCCTTATCAAAATTTTTGACTCTTTGTCTTACTTGCCGTCATTCTATGAGCGGCATCAGAGGCTGCCTGCACAAGTGTCGATTTTCTGCATACAATTGAATGATAGCTATGGCTTCAAACTGAGACTCGTGATAATACAGCTTCATCATAGGGACTAATTAGGCCATCTGCACCGAATTTCGTGTGTTAGCCTATCAAATGGCTACCATTGAAACAAAGTCAGTTACAAACAAAATAAACATGAAAAACTTTGTAGAAGTGCCGAAAGATTATGGAAAAGCTATTGTCTTTGCTGCTACTGTCTTTGGACGAATTCAGTGAAGCAAGGAGACACTTGTTCCCCTCCCTGAATGCTAAAATGCTTAAGGGGCTTGGATAATGATTTCATCAGTTTGCAAGATTCCCATACTGGTACTTACGATAATTTTTTTGTGAGCAAAGCTTGTCAAGTGACCGATTTCATGGGGAAGGTTTAAGATCAAAGTTTATACTTTTGGCTGCAAGGAAGATTAAGGCTATTAGCGACGTTTTAGTCCGCCAAACACGATTTTGCCGACGATGTTGCTCACTTACTCGTTATGGTCTGCGTAGATTTCGCCAATAAATGATCTTTTAAGGGAGAAAGCCCAATCTCGTGCTGCCAACGTTTATCGTAACCTCAAAACAGTATCTCATTTTTGTTTTTCATCACAGGAATTATTAAAGCATACCCCACCAGATCATCCTGATCATGAACCGTTACAAGCAGCGGTGCAAGTCATGAGAGATGTTGCATCATCGATAAATGAACGAAAAAGGAAAGTTGAAAACCTGAGTAGCATTGCCGAATGGCAACTTGGTGTTGAAGCATGGCAGGTACGTACGAGGTCTCAATGTCAAGAAAGTTGATTTCAAACTGAAACCTTCTCACCGTTATTTTCGATTTTCATTACTCACGCTGGTTTTTCAGGTATGTGATGATTTAAGGCTTTGACCCCGCAATGGTTGCTATCTTACACGTCCTAATTTTTTTCTTGGGGGGCTGCCTAATTTTTGACTGCCATTAGGTAGAGCAACCATATTTTGTCTGCTAATGGCACAGTTAAATTTAAAGTTAGGCACAGTTATTGCTTGCGGTAGCATATTTCATTTTGCAGTTGAGAAAAGCAACAAAACCGGCTTAAACTAGGAACAATGCACAATTTTGGACACAACTTCCATCCAGACATGAGATTTATAATAGAAAACTACACCAGAAAACACTACTCTGCAAAGGAAACTTGAATAATATTGCAAGCTTGCTGAGCTTCTTCGCGAAACTCTTGATTCTATAATTTGCGATTTTCACAGGGTCAGATCCTGAAAATTTATTCCTTCTCTCCCAGTTGCTAAATATTTCGATGAAACTTTATGAGTAGTTGCACAATATTTAGCTGCTAAAAGTCAGAAAGTTTCATTGTAACGTTCTCTGTAATGCCTTTTCCTCGTCAAATTGCTCATTTTATTGTGGCTAATTTTCGTCATAAGATTTCGAACTTTTCGAAAACGAAGTCATTGTATAATACTTTTTGTTACGCAGATATCAAACGTAAGGCCAAGACGTTATGTGTAAAACTGTGAAATCAATGCACGCTATGTAGATTGTTCCATCTCACCATGGGCAATAATGCACCGCTTTTGTAGCTTGGAAATTAATGTTGTTGTTACCTCGACATTACCATAGTTTTATTCGTTGTTTTCTCTTTGGCCCAAGCCTAACCAGTGCAAGAATTCAAATTCAAATGGCTCCTGCGCGTCTGAACTGTTGGCTCCTACACAGCGTTTATCTTCATTTCATACTGCAAGAGAAAGTTTGAAAGGAGGATGAACACTGTTTAGGAACCAACTGTTCAGGTGCGCAGGAGCCATTTCAATTTGATTCCTAGTACTGGTTGCGCTTCAGCCGAAGAGAAAGCAAGAAAGTAAAACAGTGATATCGAGGTGATTAACTTTAATTTCTTAGTTACAAACAAGGTGCATTGTTGCCCGCGATCTCACCCTAATTGTACTGGGTATGCCAAAAAGTATTCAGATTTAGTCGACCTTAACAAGAAGAATATATCGTCAATCGAGTCAAAATTATTTTTTAAAATATACCTCGATAGCTAACTTGAACATGTGTAGATGCCTCTTTTGTTGATATTGGTGCACAGGGAGCCCCCTTAAAAAGTAGCGAAAACCAGACACAATGCGTCCTCTACCCGTCCTCTACCAGTGAGATACATCAAGCGAGCGCTGCATCTGCGAAGGAGCAATGAAGACGGAAGAACGGAGCGAGCATAGCGAGCAGAGCGAATTAGCGATTCTCTTTCGCAGATGCCGCGAACGCTTGATGTGTCTCACTGGTGGAGGACGGGTAGAGGACGCATTGTGTCTGGTTTTCGCTACTTTTTAAGAGCGCTCCCTGTGATTGGTGCATTGAAAGTGAAGAAATCAATATTCAAAGGACAAATTTGTCTCCACCTCTAAACCAGAGCCTTGACGTTTTGGCCTAAGCAAAGTCTTGAAGGACAGTGAAGAACATCAACAAAACTTGAAACTTTAGGAGAAAAACGAAGGACGGCACAACAAATGTGTTTTGCAAAATATAAGTGATGTGTCATTTATCGTCAAGGGAGCTTTCAAGTGAGCTTTATACATCTCAATGTCAAAAATTTATTTTACGCAAGCTATTCATCGGCGAAGGTACTGCGTTGAGCATCAATACGCTTTTGGCATCGTCGAATCATTCCTTGAAAAAACTTGCTATCAGATCTTATGAACCTAACAATTTTGTAGCAGATCAAAACTGCAACGGTACAGCGTAAACGTGGTCTTAGTTTTATGCAATTTCCCAAATATGATGGCTTTTATCTGCAGGGTGAGGATATTCTAGAGAACAGTTGCGAGAAAATGAAATGTGGAGTTGTCGAGAACCTTTTTGGTGGAAAGAAAGAAGATGTCCATTTGCATTTATTTGATCATCAACTAATAATATGCAAGCGGGTGAGTAAGATATGTACTTTTTATGCATTTAAGAAGAAAATGATGTGAGCACTTTGATATGAATTGAACTAGGGATGACGTTTTGAGCATAGCCGTTTATCCAGTCTTTTATTCATTCAGTCTGTTTGTTACTTTTTGTTGAACGATTTATCAATATTTTTCAAAAGATTTTCGCATGGCTGTGTTTGTAGTTGGGAATTGCCTTCTCCAGTCTACATGTCTTTTCTCCTGACAACTATGCGGTCACCCTTGTTGTAAGTCTAATGACGATTTCATCCCTTGATCTGAGCTGTTTGAGAGCAGATAACGGCTTCATAACAGACTATGCTCCAAACGTCATGTTCTAATATTCTTCTTTATTAAATTGTCAACGAGGGGAATTTTGATGATTTTTTCTTATCAATTGGTGCTGCCAGTGCTGCCTGTTTCGATTAGCAAAAGAATGATCATATCATGGAGCAATTGAAAGACGCCTCTTAGGAATGAAATATTTTTTTTTCAAGACTGCCACTTTAATGTCTCTATTCGAGATTGCTACCTTGTGTTCCTAAGAAAAGTACTCCATTTGAAAAGTCACGAAAATTTGATTTTCCATCCTGTCATAAGATTTTCTTCTTTACATCCTTTGTCAAAGATCCAAATATATTCAATGATGATAAAGTTTTTGTTTTCACTGCTTAAAAAATATGAAATAACGCTTTGAAAAACCTCATTCTGAAATACGCGGCTTTATCAATGCTGAATTGACAATTATCATTTCGAGATTCCTTGCTGTCCTTTAAATCTGGATACATTGCATTTCTTTCTCTGACATTTATGATCAATCTAGAGCTTAGTATCAAGGCCGGTTTCCATTTGAGCGAAATCTTCAGCGAAGTCGTCAGCAATTGGGTCAGCGAATTCGCTAAGCGTGTTTCCACTCGGAGGAATTTGCAGCAAATTTAGTGAACTGATTTGATGCCAAAAATGTAGTGTGCTCTTATTGGACAACTGAAACAAAAGATGATTCCAGCTTCTCTGTCATTGGTTCTTCGCTTTGCAAATTCGCTGGGAAGTTGAACTCCTTTCAACTTTCATGTTTCGCTAGCAAATTCGCCTACATCCGGAAAGAGCAAAAGAAATTCCAATCGTTGACAAATTCTCTGAAGATGTCGCTCCAGTGGAAACCGGCCTTTAATCTGTCAACCAACAGTGCTTTTGTAGTATGCTTCATAATCAGGCAGAATGAGCTTAAAATTTTCTGACTGTTAGCTGATTACAAGTGATCACAAAACAGGTATACTTGGAAAAGTAACATGGTCTTTGATGTACGCGCGAAAGATCGGCCATGTGATAAAACCTTTATGATTTTTTAAACAGGTGTACTTTTAGGAACACGTGATTCATTAACTTCATCTAAAACAGGAGCCACGTAAGGGCATCAAGGGTTTCATAATTTCATTTGAAATGAAGATATCTTCATTGCCAAATAGAATGAAGTAGAAATGCTCTCTGCTCGCTAAGTTTTTTATTCGTCAACGAAATGGATATGAAGAGGAAAGCAAATGAAAATTTGCTGTACCAGCTGGTCTGATGTGCCTTTATTAGTTTCCATGGAGAACATTCCGTTTGAGATTCGCAAAACTGTTCCTTTACCAGTATTCCGAAAATGAGGATAGTATAAGATTTTTTTTGATGGGCAAGTCAAGCAAACAGAGAATTAATCCTTTTTCGTAATAAGAATGCGGCGATAGGCCCGTGAGCTTAGCTAGTCAAAATTATTCATTGAAGCTTTTGCTAGCCATGATTTGAAGTAAAAACCTGACTGGATGACATTTTTGAATGCCAAAATAACTAAAATCTTCGATTGATGAGAGTTGAGCCTAGATGTAATTAATTCTGCTTTGTTTGACTCTGTTTCAGGACTCATTCAAGAAAACGGACAAGCTAGTGTACAATAAGAGAGTAAACTTGGATCATGCTAGGTTCGATTTGATCAATGACCAATCAGGTGCGTGTCTTTCAAAAAAATCTCTCAGAAGGTAGTGCTAGCTGAAGCTAAAGTATTTCTGTAATTTTAGGAGGGTTAGGAGGGTATCCACCTACTCTGAGGACCAGAGCAGTTGTTGGTGTTTTAAAGGCAGATTTGCACTCATCTGATTGGGTGATGAAAACAATACAAAGAGTAGAAGATTTGAATTGCTGCTGATGCTAATGACATAAAGTGATAACCATCAAGGGTTCCTTATTACAAATGCACAGATTCGCAAAGGCATTCGTTGTGTCGAGCTCTGACGTTTTGTGGCCAATCAGATACCTGACAGAGAGAGTGCCTTTAAATGTCACTAATATAACAAAGATAAAGACATCCCAAAGGCTAGCGTCGAGGATTGTCAGAGCTTTTTTTAGTTTTGATGCTACAGCTTTGACACACAATAACACTGGGAACGCATGAGCACCTTTCGCTAAAATGAATTTTTGAAACCACATTACTTATTATGATATTCTGGAAGCCTATGATCGTATGACTGGATAAAAAGACAAAATGCACATATCTTTTGCAGTCAAGAGTCACTTCGAATTTGCTGTAATCTATAAATTCTTTATGCTTGTTGAAACTTTCATTTCTCTGATATTCATTCGTAAAATTAAAGAAAATTATTTCAAAACTAAATGTTTGTGTTCAATTCAATCTTATGATTATTCAGTCTCTTTTAAAACAGGATCTCGGTCAGAATTTTTCAGCTTAATGCTATATTTTGCATAGAAATGCAGATTTTTACTTAAAATTTACTCATTCTGTTATAAAATTTTCCGTATCCTTGTAAATAGCTTAAAAGGCCCAAATTAGCCTCATGTGAACCATATATGAACCTGACTGCATGAATTGTGGGCTATCCGATGAGCTGAACTAAATATGGGGCCGTTTTGGTTCCTTTGGGTAATCTGCCAATGTTTGAAGTAAATGACTTTAAAAATCAACGATACATTATCTGAAGGTCCTAGTCACCCTAAAGGCTGCTCTCCATAGCCAGTGTTTTGAGCGCACGGGCGCTGTGACCAAATAAGAGCATGCGCAGTTAATAGAATTTAACGATCAATCTGATCGCAAGCGACCGATTTTTGGTGCCTTGGGAGTAGGAACAAGTTCAACTCCCATCGCGGGCGTTTGCGATCGCTACCGAAGGAATCAATCTTAGTCGCAGCGCCCGCGCGCTCAAAACGCTGGATATGGGGAGGAGCCTTAAGTTCAAATTTGAAATTTGTTTCTTTGTGTACTTTATTGATTGTAAGTTATTCATTGTCCATGCAGAGGTTGCTGAAACTCCCAGAAGAACAATTCTTTGTTGTTGCGGGAGTAATTTCAATATGCCATGCTCGTTTTTAAATGGATAAATCATCTATATTTTGTTGCCTATCTTTGATCCAATATTTGTATAGACATTTGGATAATTTTCTATATCTATATGCCTTACAATGTTTATCTTTATTTGGTATATATGAAGTGTCATCATGCCCCCTATTAATGGCCACTGTGACATTGCTTCTGCCTATGTTACACGTTTGTTTCACGAGTAAAGATAAGAATCTAGAGCTGCCCATAGAGTTATTCCTTAGTCATTTATTTTTTAGGGTTTATTTGATTGGTACAAATTCTGAAAACGGTAGACTTGGAACACTCGGAATATGTATTTGATTGACTCCCCAATTCCGAAGGCGGCAAGTTTGGCAGGTTCGGCAGGCCTGCTGAACCTTCTGCTCCAAAAGGCAGAAGTTTTGGCAGACTTTGATGAGATTCTCGATTTCATTTGTAGAATTCTAAAACGAGGCGACTTTGCTCGCGTTGCTACGTTAATCGGTAATTTTTCCTTATTGCAAAGCACCAGACTCGTCTTCGTGTTTTTCAACTGGAAACCTCGTCTTCACCAGCAGAAATCTGAAACCTGCTGTTTTGAAGAATTTCGTGTTTGGTTGGGAACTGTGTTTCCATCTCGGCAAAGTCTACCGTTTTCAGAATTTGGTAGGTTTGGAATTACCAATCAAACACACCCTTTGTCAATTTTCTAATCGGACGCCTTTTCCTTGCAGGCACGGGTACACAAAATTTGATTCGATTAACCGATTTCGTTGATGACGTAACTCATTGGTTTTCAACAAAGACTGTAGATGAGACCGACTCGTGGCTTTCTGCATTGCGGAAAGAGCGACAGATCGTGAAATCTGAAGAAAATACAGGTGAATGCATATTACAATCTCCAAAAGTTGCCCTTCCTTGTTTCAACACAGGACACACAGTAACACTCGCCTTTAACCGAGAAACTAATAGGAAGCAAAACCGGCAACAGAAGATTGCCCTAAAGATGCCGTTGTCAAGGATGTTTACCACGATCCTTTGCGTTACATGATAAATGAAAGGATCAAACCAATTGAAATTCTTTCATGTTCGAAGGATTGTGTTCAAACGTTCCTCGACATCATCTTCTGTGCGATCATCTGTCACTGGTAAATAAAAAAGCTTTTTCATTTATACAGGCTGTTCCTCTATTAGACAATCCATTTGTTAATTTGTTGCAGCTTCAAAGAGCAGCACATTTACAGGATTTTTTACTATTTTTGCTTCCATTTCTTTCGTAGGTTATTCCATTCCAAAATCTATTAAGCAAGCAGCTATGGAAGCAGCTAGGACTAAGAAACAAACAGGTAAGCTTTTACCCTGTTTTCATTTACCATCTTCGAGTCGTTCTTAACTTTGGGAAATATGGACAACAGAATGACGTGTAGGCTGGAAACAACTCGCCTCGCAGTTTGATTATTGCACTGTGAATGGAAAGGTTAGCCTTGCAATAGTCGTTCAGTTTAGTGTTTTAGGGTGTCGTTCTTGCTGCAAGTTATCATGTAGGGTCTCAAGAGGTAGCCAAGCCTTTCAATTAAGTGTTTGTACAAAGATTTGTCAAAAGATCCTCACTTCTCAACGCGACGCGGTAGTTGGTGTAGTTTTTAGCCTGAGATCAGGCTCACTCAGAAACAAATTAAAACAGAGAGAGCGCCTGATCTCAGGCTAAGTTCAACCGGGAAAATCCCAGTTTTCATTCAGCACTTTCCAGATCATTATTGTCATTATTTTATCGATGTTTTATGCACGCAATCCAATCAGCAATAGATCCTTTATACGCAATCCAATCAACAATAAATTCTTCCAACGATTCGTGTTTTTCGTATGCCATATTTTCTAAAGACATAACACAACGCAATATGGTAAGATTTTCAGAAATCGGTGTATTGGCAGGAAATCCAACGAGGAAACGAGGTACAAAAATTGCAAGGACAATCATTGTTATTCTTAATATTTATTCCGAGGACAATTCGAAGTTATTATTTATTTATTTAATTATTTATTTAGTTATTTACCGCAAGAAATAAAACTATGAAACAGCCTTCCTATCTTCAAAAAACAAAATAAGATATTGGAATGGTGCAACATGCAACTTTAGGCTTTGCATAGTATATATCCCGAAAGTAGGGTTTCTAACAGGATAGATTTTTAAATCTGATTTATCCTGTAACATTTATTGATAGTTTGATTGTAAATAATGTATGCTGTAAATAGTAGGCCTTAATTAGCTGTGATTTAGCCATTCTTTCTCTAAGCCTACTGTAAATAGATTTTTGATAACAAAATAAATAATAATATTGATAAGACGAATCCATGTTTAGACAAATTTTTCAATAGACGATTGCGCTGAGGATTATGTCAGGAAATTTTTCAGCATGCTGCCTTGCGTCTAAGGCCCCGTCCACACGTATACGTTTACGTCTGTAAACGCATACATTCTTATACGTTTACACCTTGCGTCCACAAGTAAACGGCGTTTCAAGTTATCCTAAACGCATACATTCGAAAACGCTTTCCAAAGTGGATACTTTTGAAAACGCTGTTTTCACGTCTCCGTGTGGACGGTCGTAAACGCATACTTTCGTAAACGGTGACGTCACAGACTTCATATTCACCAGTCATTCGCAGTTTTTTTGAAAACACTGTTTTTGCGTTTTCGTGTGGACGGTCGTAAACGCATACTTTAGTAAACGATGACGTCATAGATTTCATGCTCATCATTCATTTCCCATTGTTTTGGCGTTTACGTGTGGACAGGCTAAAACGCTCCATAAACGATTAGTGGATCAGTGTGGACGGAAAACATCCTGTGCGTTTACAAAACGTAAACTTATACGTGTGGACGGGGCCTAAAAATTGCGATCAATTTGACACCGGTACGGGGGAACTACCATATATACCGGTAAAGGATATGCCACTTTATGGTGCCTTTTGTCGGGCAGAAAATAAACTTTAGGGTATCATTTTTGGTCAAGTCACAAATAGACATAGATTTTTGGTGTCAGTTTATGAAAATAACTCTTTAGGGTATCGGTTATGATCAATCCAACATACGGTAAATCCCCGCATATAAGAACCTACCAAAACAAGAACCTAGAGGTTGTTTTTCCTAAATTATGTAACTTGCAATTAAGAACCTGTTTCAGTTTGATGAAACGTAGGTTCTTATTGCAAGAGTTGCAAAGTTGATCTTTGATTGCTGTTCTTAAGGTCATTGTGGTCCCAGTTGGCTTTGGAAGCTTTGTTCTATTCCCCAGTAACAGTAAAGCCTGGTTTTCATTAAATCGCGATTCATCGCCGACCATTGTCTTACAGCATCGCCGATGGTCGCCGATGCTCTAAGACAATGGTCGGCGATGAATTACGATTTAATGAAAACCAGGCTTAAAGGTCCATAAGAGCGCTTCTAAAACCAATAATAGGACTGAACATCTTTTTGAGACGCTCAAGGGGACTGCTTGAGGCACCCTTCAAATAAGAACCTGGATACCTTGAAATTAGTCTTAGTACCTTTGAAATAAGAACAAATTTCAGCCTGGCTCTCAAAAAGTAGGTTCTTATACGCAGGGATTTACTGTATTTGATTAATATCTTGGATTGTTGTCACAATTTAGGGTGTATATTTTGAATGGCCTGTAAGTTTTGAGGTTTCGTCTTCACATAAATTCGTAAATGTTAGAGTGTGATTTCTGACCATAAGATGGCCCACCCCTGACCCTATAAGTTACCCCCCCCCCCGGGATTTGGCTGGTTGATCGATTAATTCACCATTAGATTATGAGTCTGTCGTTGTAAAAATCCCCTGCTACTTCATTAATCGCAACGGTCTATTATATTGACTTTTAACAATTCTTTTATTCTTAGAATCAAAGAAAGGACACCGTAGGCGCAAGTCAATGACAGATCCATTTCAAGGACTTGGTATAAAAGAATCATTCGAATTTGGTACAAATGTAATTCGTCGAAGCTTAAGGTTGCGAAGAACGCAGTCACTACGGGACAAGAAATCTAAGTCATAGTAAATCAGTCAAGAGCAATTCAGACTTAACGTGACTGGGACGGACCTCTCAGTCCACAGCGAACGAAACTAAAGCGAAAAATTGAAAGAAACTAATTTATTCGAAATCCGTAACGTCGCAATGTCAGAGTAAACGTCTACATAACTAGCTTGCGTGCATCCCCTACTGTTCCTGTAGAGTCGAACTTCCCCACCTGCTGAATTGAATTCATTTTCTGACGCCAGTAGTGTCTGCGAACCAGCGAATGAAAGTCTGTTCTAAGTCACGTGCTGGTTCTGCAAAAACACGGAACTATTTTCATTGATTAGTAAACAATCCATTGTCTTGCGATGCCATTTTGCTCTTCGACAATGCCATTTTGCAATTACGATGCAGTAAAACCCACATGAAGTACTTCGCAAGACAATGGATTGTTTATTAATCAATGAAAATAGTTCCGTGTTTTTGTGGAACCAGCACGGGCTTAGAACAGGCTGTCATTCGCTGGTTCGCAGACCCTACTGGCGTCAGAAAATTAATTCAATTCAACGGGAAGTTTCAACTCTACGGAAACAGTAGGGGATGCACGCAGGCTACTACATAACCTGCATTTGGAGATACATCACATCCAGACTTTATACGTCAATGATGGAAAACAGTTACCTTTGAATGCAACTTGAATCCTAGCTCAAAACATTGCACTTCCCCGTCGTTCAGAATAAAGCAGACCCACTACACGGTGTTTCAGAAAAAAAAGCGACCGCAACTATAATTTGAAACCTTAATAAATCACCAAAATTTGAGTACATGTAATGTATACCATTTGTAAGTACAGTCTTTCTTCTTTCTAATTATATGCAGTTTAGATACTTTTATAGAATTATTTATCATTCAATTCATATTTTCGTAATTATGCTCAATCTCAAATGCAACATCCTGCAAAAACAAAAGCAGCCTCTCTTTCTCATTAAAATCATGAAAAAAATTTTTCGAGGTATTTCAGGCCTAGAAGCACTCTAGGTGTGATGCCTTGAGGAGAGAAAAAGACAATTTCATCCTCATGAGAGGCATTTGTAGACAACAATAAAAGATGCTCTTACCAATGTGGATTATCGTCTATGTAAATGCCCTATCACTTGTGAGCATCTAAAGTAGGCCATACTTACGAAAACGTCAATTAAGCAGTGAAAAATTTAATTAATCCACTCAACCTGGATATCATTGGAAAGAAGATGAATTGAACTTTCAGATGGTATGTCTCATATTGATTCAAATTCTATCATTTCCTGAACAAATGCAAATGAAAGTGGGTTGCGCTTTTTATGAGACACCCTCATGTAGAACGAAAACAGTGATTAATGAGAATTCTTTGTCAACCTTGAGTCAGAAATATAACTTTCAGGAAAAAGTGCCAGGAGAAAGTCTGCCAGATAGTTTGGTGCAATAATGGTCAACAATGAAAGACATTTTTTATTGAATTGTGGAATATTGCCTCAAATAGCTTATAGGAGTTCGGCAGATCTAAGGTCGATGGCACTGATCTGAAATATATTTGCAAACAGGCTGCTTGTTATTCTGATTTTGTTTGAAGGAAACATTTTGTTGTTAGCGGATGATTACAGAAGAGCGTCGACCCGCTTTTGACTTAGCATCGGCCCTGAGCTGTCCCGTGTACAACCAACATGAAATTCAAGTCGACTGAGTTAACCATTTTTTGAATTGGTTGCTTGGATTACTTGATGTAGACCACCTTGCTTAGACGGGTCGACACATTTTCGAGAAGGGAGTCAACCCGGCTTTGGTTCGTTACTTATAATCACGAGCTTTTCATGCAGGATTTAATAATTGCTCACTGAAAGGTACACGAGCTACAAATGGGTCAACTTTCAAATCCCCCAGCAAGGAATCCTTCTAGACTCCTTTATACCTTTCAAAAGCTTTCAGCTTTTACCAATTATTTGATGGGCTTTAAAATAATATTAAAACGGGGATTGGAACAGTTTATGGCATTTGAGTGCATGTTATAAATCATTATGTATAATATGGTATATTCATTTTTGAAAGGGTTGTATCAATTTTGACAATTGTAAATTATTACATTATCTATAATTTATTTGTACATATCGTAGCGTAATCAAAGTATCAGGCATCTTTTATATTAAATATTGTTACCAGATGTATTCAGATCGAACAAAACGGAAGTCAGTAGTCGTAACCCGCTTTGTTTTCTGGTAAAGTCCTGATTTTGATCCGAGGTCCTATGAATCTGTGAAATTCGCTTTGTTTATGATACATGTCATC
The DNA here is from genome assembly GCA_964019985.1 of Aurelia sp. 4 Dawson et al 2005. Taxonomy (NCBI): domain Eukaryota; kingdom Metazoa; phylum Cnidaria; class Scyphozoa; order Semaeostomeae; family Ulmaridae; genus Aurelia; species Aurelia sp. 4 Dawson et al 2005. The sequence goes on along the minus strand of OZ026495.1, from coordinate 16,283,376 downwards.
CAGTTCATCACATAGCTAGTCTCTGACGACTGTCAAAGTGTCAATGGGGTACTATCAGGAAGCAATAACGTCCCATTCTCACTGCAAATTAAACCAGATTAAATTAAACCAGGTTTTCGACAAGCATCTTCTGATTGGTCAATCAAACAAATCCAGTCATTTGGTTGTTTGAAATTTAAACTGGTTTACTGTAGATAAAACTGGTTTAACTGTGTCAGTGTGAATGCAGTAAATAAACGTCTGATAAACTGACACTGGCCCATGCGTGGATGTGAAATAACGATGAAACGATGGCATTTGTCAGACGCTTTTACTGAAGGCTTTGCCAAAGAATCTTGAGCTGTCATAAACAAATGTTATAGTTTTTAGTTGTATTTGGCCTGGTAATGAATCCTCTTCCGTAAAAAACGCACTTTTGCACCCAAGCAGAGTTCTTCATTTTCAGTAAGAAGCTACCTACAATTTTTATTGGCGGTTTCTCTTAAATCAAGCCGATCTATTTTTCTTTTACTTGCATTGCGGGCGGGTTTATTACCCTAGGAAATGTGCTGATATTTTCAAGAGACTATTTTGGCAACAAATTTTGCATCAGAAGGCTCCAATCGTCCTCAAACCAAATATCAGATTCAGTTTTGTAAAGCATGTATATTTTTGAACTTCTAAAGCTACAAGCCTTTGATCCAAATGCCTGTTTGAGAAGAACAAATAGGTCATGAAACTTGCGAACCATTCGTTGGTAGTTGTTTTATTTCAACGGGAAATACTGATCTGATTGGCCAGAATTGGAGCACAGCTTGCTTGAGACACTTTTAAATACTTAGATGTCATCTGCAATTTTTTGCAGCAGTTTCACTGAACATTAAACAAATATAGATACTGCACATGCTCCAGACTATCGCTTAAAACTTTGGAACGGGAACTTGTGACGAGAAAGGTAGGTTGATATTTGACATGAGCAGGACCCAGGGTTTGATGAGGAATTGGGCTTTTACGTAACTACATCACACAATATACATTAAAATAGAAAACTTTCGGACGGAAAACTTTCGGCAAAAAAACTTCGCACAAAAAACTTTCGGACGCTTTTTCGGGAATTTAGGACAAAAAACTTTCGGACAAACACGACATCAAAAAACAAGCATCATACCAAAATATCTGTTAAAAATAATTTTGATTACAGCATGAATATCAATTTACAGTAGGTATATGATGATCATCACATCAACAAGGACATTTGAATGTAATTTTCGTTAGATTGAACAATGACACAACCAGCTGTAAACCAAATTAAAAGGTGTTGCCATACGTGAACTTTTTTCAAGGAACGCCTCAAGGAGCCAAACTTTAAGATAAAAAAATTCAAGAACCTAAGTACTACTGGTACATCATTGATTTATTAACGTTTTATCTTACATTTCTTTGTGCTTTTCTATTTTCAATGAAATTAAAACTTTCGGACGAAAAAACTTTCGGACATCACCACATTTCGGACAAATAAACTTTCGGGCAAAATTTTGTCCGAAAGTATAATTGTCCGCAAGTTTTCGATTTTAATGTCTGTAATTAGAATACATAGCTACTGCAAAATAAACAACCATTGCTAGCCCAAAATTTAGAAAACATGCAACAAAATTTGCAGCATAAGAGCTTGCGATCAAGCTCTCATTGAACGGGACGAGAATTCGTCAAGCTGTACGGAACTTTAATTCCTTTCGAAAATACAACTCAAATCTACATACTGTGGCCAACTTTTTACAACGTTCTCATTCTGTTTTAAAATTATAATATCATACACACATTCCTTTCCTGGAGATACTAAAATCGAATGTCACTCATGAGTTCTATTTTGCTATCAATGATATCCTTCAGCCATTTCTGTTGAAAAGTTGATTTCCCAGGTCTAGGAAAGAAAGGCATGAACAAGACAACAACCAGACAACCTTTTGGCGATTTTTGAGCGACTTTTCGAATTCTAAAAGAATTTCGTACATAATTTGATAGTTTTTCAGTCTATAAGCTTGACCAAAGATGTACTTGAGATTCCAGATGATTATAAACGGTGTTCTCAGAAGTAGAATCTCGGTCTTTTCAAAAAAGGTGCGCCTGAAAAAAGTTGCCACTTTTGAAGATTCATAGCGGCAAGTACACTTCATGGCCTACGATGAATCGAAGTTAGCTTGATAGCTGAGATAAAGAAGTATTCTTGCAGGTTTTCTGTGTTTTTATGAGCACTGGTCACGGAGGGAAGTTCGACTTCGCGCAAAAAATTTCATGGCGAAATGCCTGAAAAAGGCCTCAAGCGCTTGATCAAAATAATGCAAAGCGCACAACTTTTCATAAATGAGAGCTATCGTCTCCTAAGATTTATTTCCAAGGGGTTGAATAGAAGATCTTCAGTATTTGTTCAAAAATCTATTTCTTTTAATTCCTGCCGGAGATGAAATGAAGGAACCCATATACTGTTCAGGCCAGTGCGTGGAGATGCCTAACGATTTTATCAAGGGCTCAACAAATTACGTAGCATGATAGCGCCGCTTCTAGGAAGGTAGCTGAAATGCTCAAATTTGCCTGGAAGGAAGAAGGGAAAAGTAGGGGATGGAAGCAAGGGAAAGAAAGCGAATAGAAAGGAAAGGGTTAGCATAAGGCAAAATAATGGGAAAGAAGAAGAAAATGTGTTAAGAAGAAACGACATTGCTTAGCTTGCTACCAGGAAAGAAAAACATTTTTGAGGCCTGATATTATCAAGAGTTTTTGGCCCTCTTTCGGCCATTTCGCAATCAATTAATTTGTTCTAAAGATGCAAGAAATATCAGGAAATCTCGTGGTAGTCTCAAGGGACTTCGAGAGCCAGACGGAGCTCCATGCGTAATTACGTAGTTACGAGCTCCATGCGTGAAAAACTCACAAGCAAAATTTTTCCTAGAAGAATAGGAAAACTATGGGCTTATCAAGGGAGAAACAATGACTTGGACTGTAAAGGACAGTCTTTCTTCTATTAAGATCGCAATTCGGAACATCAGATCACTCACCTGTGCACCAGTCTGTTTGTTTCAAATACATAATAGACCTCAACCGGGAAACTCTGCAAGGAAAGTGAAGAATAGGACAGAGGTTTTAAGCGTTTTCATCACAACAACATGAATATTATTAACTTTTCTTTCAATGTGAAATCAGTTCTTAATAACGTCCAATAAAGTGATTGCCCATTCACATTTGATATCGCTAAAAATTTCATACAGTCTTTAATGTTGAAGTAATCTCTTATGATGGAAATGGTTGTCGATCGGAAAATTAGTGAGAAAACTCTCTCTAAGTTGAGCGAATAGGTGGTGTGCTGAAAGGCAAATGATCTTTCGCCATCTTCGAGAGTTTTGTCCTTCTAAGCAGGACATTTCGTTCCTTAGGTTCTTTGTACATTTTGCTGACGGCAGTGGCGTAGGATAGCTTGGAGAGGCAAGGAGGAAACCGCCTCTCCAATCATCGTCAAAACGATTTGCCGGGTTCTTTAAAATCTGTTGACAAACGGAAGGGGTGGTGTAAGCTGTATTTTGCCCGAAACCTGTAGCAAAGTTGTTTGCAAATATCAAAAAAAGGAATTCCATTCCATTGTTAAATGACATCTTCTTATGCTGCGACTTGCCCTCTTATAACAGTTTCGGCACCTTCCCGCGTATGCAGCATTACAAAACTTCATGAATCCTGCTGTTACCGATAGTGTCTCTTCGTCCCGGGGGGGGGGGGGGGGTACTTGACCTAAATTTTTACAGGGGTGTGCCCACGATGAAAAATCTTTTTTCCCTGCTCCAAATTTTTTCCTTCAAATGATACCCAGTTTTAGAAAAAGTCAGCCAAAAGCATACTCCAAAACACAAAAATTTGACTAAATAACGATCCGATTTAACAAAATTTCTCATTTTGATATGTTGTGACAACCGACTCTAGAAAAAATGCCTTCTTTGATACCATGATCTAGAAAAAATAGGCGAAAACGATACCCTGAAAACGGCACATCCCCGTCGCACAAATATATTTAGTGCCCCCAGGGCTATTCGTCTCTTTTTTAAACAATTGAGTGACACTCAGAGTGCGTTTTTCAAAAATATTCTGCTAGCCTGGCTCGCCTTCTCTTCATGTTTTATATACTCAGTAATCTCCAACCTTCAACTGCGTAGCGCTGAATGTTCTCCTATTAGTAATGACAAGACAATCCCTTAACTACGAAATTTTAACGAGAATTTAGATGAAATTGAAAGAGGAGAAGAAGCCATCACCCGAGCTGCAGTCGCTTAGATTTTTTAAATGGCAACGAAACGTTTCTTTGTCTGCTCGTTTTGTTACGGCATACTGTCGTTTTTCCTTCGAGTTTTGGCAGATAGAACTTGAAAACTTTTTATCAGTAAGTTCATTTAAATTGGTCTCTCTTTCACAGACGCGGGAACGGATGGACACTGGGGGCACGTCCTCTCCAAGGCTTTGCAATGGACAAAAAGTGCCCTTTTATTTTTAGAAAATGCCCCTTCCTTCTTAAGGAAACAGTGCGCTCGAAGTGTCGTGCCTCCCAAAGTCTGAGATGCTTTCTACGTCCCTGCCTTCTATTCTTAAATTCTGGCACGGATTCTGGGCAGCTCGCACAAATGAGAGCATCCCAAGCATCCTAAAGGGGGTGGCTCCATAAAATTTCCCGATTTCTACTCATTTGGCTCACAATTTGCCCCTCCCCCAAAAATTGGGACTCTGGTTATGCCACTGGCTGATGGGCTGTGCACTTCTTTCCAGGTATCATTTTCACCTCATTTTTCCAACTCTGGGTATTGAAGAAGGCAATTTTTCTAGAGACGGTTGTTAAAAGCAATATTCTGTTGGAGCAAGTTGTCAATTCACCGTTTTCCAGTATATTTCTTACATTTTAGAGTGTCCTTTTTGCCAATTTTTTCCAAAGCCGCTACTTTTTGGAGGAAAGCTCTAGAGCCTGATGGGATAATGTTTCTTGGAGTCCACTAATGAAAGTCAAGTGAACCCCCTACTGCTGCCCCTGAGGGATTTTCTTACTGAATGCCTCTTGAAAAGCAGCTGAAAAAAGCCTATCATATGATCAATATCTGAAATTTTACCCCCAGGAGGGGTACATGACTTGCGGATGGACAGGGGTCTGCCGCCCTGTTTTCAGACAGGTACCCTCTTCTTATTACCGAAACTTGCTTTCATACCCACTTTTATGATGAATTTTGGTGGAAAACGGCCCATTTTTGGCTATTTTTCACCAATTTCTGGATAACCCACCCATGTTTATGGAAAATCTGCCAAAATAAGAGACCCTTGTTTAGAGAATTTCAGCCCAAAAAACCTGCCCATATGGGCGGCACATACCCGTACCCTCAACTTGTTATGTACCCCCCCCCCCACCGGTATTTTACCGTTTGCAGCAATGAATTGGGATAAGTCTCATCACTGACTAGTTTCCCCAGAGAACACATCTCTGTCACTAGATGTATATCTTTCTTTGTTTTCTTTTTCAACTTCACTTGGACACTTTGCTTTATTGTGAAAGAATGGGCTCAGTAGTCATGCAATGTCATAGACATAGGAACTAGGGGGACACTGCCCCCCCCCGAGATTTTGCAATGAATAAATATATGCCCTATTTATCTTTAGAAAATGCCCCTTTTCTTACAGAAAGTGTCCTTGAAGTGTTGTGCCCCCCCCCCCGAGTTTGAGATGCCTCCTACTGTCCATCCCTGTGCCCTGTTACGATTCCAACTCATTAAAAGGAGACAAACCTTAGGCTTGTACTTGCTGACTTTAATTGTAAAATAGACTGATGCTGTGGCTCTTGGTATGGGTTTCCTTCTTGTTGGTATGCTCCACATTACTTTATATCTATATCTGACATCACAATCATGTTGCTCTTCTCCTAGGAAATCTATACAGTAAAGCCAGCTATCATCTCTTTCCCATGTCTGTGGAAGGAAAAAGCAAATAAACATTGGGAGTGTAGAAAGCAAATAACATACTATGCCTTAACAGTAACATCAATCAAATGGTCTATTACATCAAGAAAAATACAAATAACTTTCAGTCAACATACAGTATCTTTTCAACACTCCATGATTTTGTTTGTGTTAAAAATGGACAATTTCTACAGTATATTACTGACTTTTAGATCAGGACAGACACTTCTCTCTTCATCACAACCTTGTAATTCTACTCTTTCAAATCAAATGCCTCTTCTCTTTTGATAGTATGTTGTTAAATTTCATCGTCAAAAATTGTTTCTTCACATTCCAATAAAAATTTACAATAAGAATTTACAAGTTACTCTACTTACAGAATACTTAGCAACATTACAAGGATGATGCAAGAGGGTGCAAAATACTATGACTACTGTGTGGCATCACAAAAGACTAAGATGACTTACATATGAATTAGGAAACTAAATACAAGAAATGAACAGAAGCAAAGAACACTACACTCGGTAGGCCCGTTGGACGCGGGGGGGGGGGGCTGGGGGGGGGGGCTTCAGCCCCCCAGTAATATGCTGAAGTTTGCTGATTTTGTAAGTGAAAATGGCTGAAAAAGCCAAGGTCATAAGAAAGAAGATTCAAATTTGTATATATTAGAGGAAGCTATCAAAAATGCAGTATCTTTTGATGTCATGCAAGTCAAAAAATTCAAAATTTTTATGGAAAGACTCTCATTAGTCGTGATCCTTTGCTTCCGTCAATAGCACATTTTCCAAAAATGGGGCGTTTTCCAACGATCTAAAGGGTATGGTCATGAAAAATTTTCCCGGGGGCAAGCCCTCGGACCCCCATGCTCGCTTCGCTCTCTTCTCATTTCAGCCCCCCAATATGAATTTCTTTCCGACGGGCCTGCTCTGTCTCAAACTAGATATCAGGTGAAAAATGTCCGTGAATAATAACAGACAAGATGTCAAAAATATCTAGAAAACTCAACATAAATGCACCATGAAGGAAGCAAGGAAATACTTACAGGACATTACTACAACAAATAGGTAAGTAAACCTTATGTTTTCCTTTGTGATAGGTATTTGATTCTTCAGAAAGATATGGATGCAAATGTGATACATTGTTCTGAACCAAATGGCCCCAACCGAACTACCGTCAATCTACAGTGTAACTGTACCCGTACGAAAATACCGGGCCTTGCAGAGCCAAAACCAGGCCATAATCGGGCCTTATTGCACATTCTTAGCCATAATTCACCATTGCAAGAACGTTGCAATTTTTTTGCAAGGGTCTTGCAAAAACGTTGGCTTGGTGCAAGGCTTGATTTTGGCCCTTATCAGGCCTTGCAGTAGAATCACAGCAGCGATATTCTTTGGCTATCAATGTTAGGCTAATGCAACGCTCATGTTAGGTTTGACCGTTGTTTTGTTTGTACTCAAAAATCGTTCATGCCATGCTCTTGCTGGGCGTTATTAAGGCTATCCTCCTATGGGAATACTTAGATAAAAGTGTTTACTCTCAAGTACCGAATAAACGGGCGGGGTGAGAATAATCGGGGGGTTGGAAATGGTTCAACATAACAATAATAGGGGGGGTTGGAATAATTGGGGGGCTGCTTGGAGAAATAGAAAACAGCCCTTTTCTTAGGTAAACACCTATCTGTTATATATGTATGTGAACAGTGATGTTACTGATACATTTACTTTTGAACTCTGGTTCTATTGAATGCACTTCTTGGGACTTTTTCTTGCGTTTGTTCAGAAATTATGTCTAATATCATTTCATTTTTCCAAAAATTAATAAAGGGGGGGTTGGAATAAGAGCGGGGGGGTTGGAAAATTTTTCAAAAATTAATAAGCGGGGGGACGATTATTCGGTACTCAAGAGTATTCTGCAAATATGATTGATTTGAGTTTGAAAGGAGGAAGCACCACGTGCAAGACAACAAGAGTCCAACCAAGTGTAAAATTTCGTTGAGCCTTTCGTCGAAGATTTTTCAAAAGGTTCACTACAAGAAAGTAAATGCGCTGAGATAAATGATGGTTGATGCGTCTATTAGGTGAGTATGAATGTCGTTTCAACGTCCAGTTCATATCACAAGTTTTGTAATATTTTTCTCTCTGCAATCGTTAGGACTGAAACAAAGATCAGCGTATCCAAAACTGTGACAACCATCTCACTATCGATTTCGGTTTGAAGTAATTTAGGACACCCAAATACAATGCTCTACCTTTCTTGCAAACTGTGGTTGTTAAAGTAATGGCAAGATATATGTTCCTTTAAACATAGACTGGTTCCTTCTATCTCCTTGCAACAAACAGTTTGTTTGTCGTGGGTTTAATATGCACAGAATTCGTAGTTTGTAAACGATTCGTCATCCACATGTTTCCACGTCGTTCTTTATAAGCATCATCCGAGATAGAAATAGAGATCGAAAAAAGGGTTATGCTATTGACAACAAGGTTTCTCACGGCCAGGCCAGGGCACAAGCTCAACAGAATGGAAAACTTGGGAAGCTTGAAATTGTTTCCAAACTCTACTTGAAAAGGTTCGTTATATTACCTTGATAATTTTGTCCATGTTATCAAATTTGGTCTACAAATAGTGCAACAAGTAAAGATTAGAAAAATCTTTTCGAAGCCTTCAAGTTTTCCGAGCTGTCTGAGTTTTCGTTTGCCTAAAATAAGCCAGGCCATAATTGGCCCATACAAAGGCCTTTCAAATGCCAGGCTAAATGTACTGTATGGCCCGTGTATAGTGTGCTGCAAGGCTGCCTTTTCAATTCAAATGTTAGGCTTATGCCAGTGTGAAATATGGCTATGGTTGCAAGGCCCTGTTTAGGCTGTTGCAAGGCCCTGTATTCTTGTAAGGGTAAGATGGATTTTTGAGATTTTGTATCATTTTCAGCATAAAACCAAACGGCAGCGCCACAGATGGGACTGGGGGACTTGCCCTCCCCAAAGCCCAAAATTTGGCAAAAATTATCATAAAATGACATACAATTAGTTGGGTGAGATTGAAAAATTAGGTCAAAATCCGCTACTTCCTTCAGATTTTTCAGAGCTGGTGCCACCACTGATAACACCATCTTTTTTCTTTGGAAATGAAATTAAACTGTCACCTTTAAGAATTCCTCTATCTGTTCTTTTCCTCTTTTTGTATTGAATTCCTCAGCAGTCAGCCACCTTATATCTCTGGCAACTTTATTTCCCTCCTCAAATCCATTTGTTTGTTTTAGTGGAGAAATTTCAGATTCCTTGTGATGCTTTATTGGAGAATTTTCAGGTTCCTGAGTACATTTTTGCTCTTCAGTTATGTTTGTTCTGAGATATTCTTTATGAATTTCAATTGCATTGTTTATCACTGTATCAATGACTGCATTTGCCTCTTTTATGTACATATCAAACTTGCCAGAGTCTTCTTCTGCTTCCATATTTGACAGCAAAGGCAAAGGAGTAAGTCTGAAAGAATATGGGTTTGTACCAGGTGATTCAAATAAAAAGGCACAATGCATAATTATGTGAAAGGTCAGTTTCCTGTATATACATATGATTGGCAAATAAATCAGATGTATAATGGTAAGGGGTCAGTCATATATCGATTTTGTCATCCCAAAGTTTCATTTTGACATTAACTTTCAGACCCCTCAACCCCCCCCCCCCCACCGCTAGCGTCAGTCCATTCAAAAGGCACAGGAAGTACAGGGCCTAAACTCTATTCGCATTCCAACAAAGCTTCAGCCAACATTCTCCGCCGAGCGAGAAGATCGCATGAAAATGGACTCAGGATAGAAATTAAAACATAAAATTATCACAATTTTCACAATATTACAGAAATATATCTTTATGAAAATCGATGTAAAGAATTTTTCTTCTTATCATCATTGTTGTTGAAGGCTGTTGAGCCCCCAAACCAGCAACGTCGAAATGACGCTGCCTAAAAGAGCGGAGGACAACATCGATATAGATGACCCCTAGCTAGGTAGGGCCTAAAAACAAAGTAAAATTTTACGTTAACAGAAATTGGCACTCCACTCTGAAAATAAGAGGGACTTTCCCAAGAGAGCCTCTGATAAATCTTCAAACGAGACCAAAGTCATGAACAGTGGCCTAGCCAGGAGTGGGTACAGTATGGAGGAGTTCCCATGAAAAGTGTAATTAAAATGTCTGGGCCTATGCCCTATACCGTCCCTGGTCTGAAAAGTTTTACTTTTACACTCTCCCTAATGTGTTTTGAAAGTACTAAATTCCTTGATTTAAACTCACATAAGATACTTACATGATAGCCCCTTTACTGTTACGACATCAACTTGTGCTGCTCAAATCTACTCTTCTCCAAAACAAAACACTTAGGCCATGTTGCAAGGAAACTGATATCGTTTCTATGACAACGAGCCTCCTATTCAGCAACCATAAAACAAAACAATGGTACAATGGAAAAACAATAAATAAAACAAAAATGAACCCAAGAAGATGAAAGAAACTAAGAATTTGACCCAGCACTGAAATTGTCTCTAACTTATCAGGTTTTGAAAACTCGGAGTTTCTTACGAGTTTCTTAAAGGTTCCATGACAATTTCATGTTCACAATATGTGACCTCGTCGTGAATATTTCAAAAAGGGTTTTCAAAACTGTGGTGAAAAAAAGTAAAAATATGTGAAGGATTTCCATCATCAAACTAAATAATTTCCTATGTTTTCCCGGTACTGGAGTTTCTTAAGTTTTGGCCATCCGAGAGTTAGAGTCATATAAACAGTTTCTTGTAAACATACGTGTACACTTTTTTATAAGAAACTTGGACCAGGCTGCCAAAATCTTCTTGATTTGACATGAATTTTTGTCCATTTTAGCACTAAAAGTTTCGTAATTGATTTCTTATCTTTTGAATTCAGAATTATCAATGTGGTCACTAATACTGCTACAGATATGTTTCTTGACATTTAAAACATCATATAGGAATAAACAGTGTTCTGTGATGCTGAAAACATAAATGGTTAGTTATAGCTATAATATCCATCTATGCTTGTAACTTTGAAAAGTCTTACTGTATTTTGTCCTTTCGAATGCGATCGTAAGTCCACTCCACGAGTTATTTTACAGATATATACACGTACACGTTTCTTATAAGAAACTGGTTACTAAGAAACCAGTACAAAGATAGCTTAAATTTTAAGACACTGTGGTGCGATGTCTGAGAAGTATTAAGAAACTTCTGTCCCCTATTGTTCTGACCTTAGCAACGGCTCTATTTACCTTATTTACGTTGGAGTGAAATTCATGCATCACTGAGCCTCTATGACCCTGATTTCTTTGGATAAAGCGAATTAGCACAAACTTGTGGAGTGTACAATAGAAATCCTTCTCGCGTTTATTTTCATTCTTCATTCTTCGAAGGGGACAGATTGCCTTTAATCCTACATGATGTTTTAAAGGCAGTCTGTCACGTATCTGATTGGCCGTTACGATCAGAAGGGTTAAACACAACGGATTTCTTTGTGAATCTGTGTATTTGAAACAAAGGGGGGCTAATCTTCTTGGACTTTCTACGGCCGTAGAATGTCAGAGGATCATCAGCCATTCAAATTTCCTATTCTTTGTATTGTCATTATCACCCAATCAAATGCGTGACAGACTGCCTTTAAATGTCAAGAGACACATCTGCAGCAGCATTAGTGACCACATTGATAATTCTGCATTCAAAAAATAAGAAACCAAAGAAACTTTTAATACTAGAATGGACAAAATTTTCATGTCAAATTAAGAAACGTTAAGTACTATGGCCTGATCCAAGTTTCTTATTAAAAAAGGTGTATTCGGTATAAACTGCGATTTCTTGATTCTTTCCAAGCGTTTGTTCAAGTCAATGCATTGATTTTGTTTTAACTACGATGATTCTGTGCGTTATATTTCGATGTGTTCTTGCTTCGAGACTTCTATCGTCCAATGTGTCATCGCTCATGTCTCTCTCTCTCTCTCTCTCTCTATCTCTCTCTCTCTCTCTCTCTCTCTCTCTCTCTCTCTCTCTCTCTCTCTCTCTCTCTCTCTCTCTCTCTCTCTCTCTCTCTCAAGTTCCTCGATAGGCGTGTCTTATCTCATGGTAGTCTACACGTATAGAATATTCAGCAGTATAGCAGTATTTTTTGGCAACTTTTAAAGAAGGAGTTCAGCAGTACATCCGAATGATTCAAAAAGTTCAGCCCTGCAGATCTTCCAGAGAATGATCCAAATCGCATGATCAAAGGCATCGCAAATAATGGAGCCCTAAAGCTTGTCAGTTTTACCATTTATAGCATTCCTATTCTCAATGCAATAGATAAGGTGTTAAGTCCAGTTTGTCTGAGTTTTTAGCTTATCATCCAATCAGTTAGCTAATTCTCAGACGGATCTCGAATGGAATGACGGGTGTTTGAGGCCATTTTCTACCCTGGGTAGCCATTTTCCGGCTGTTCCTTAACAGCAACTTTTTCAATCTTTCAAATTTATCAAGGGACTACTTCTTTGAAAATTTCCAAAACAACACAAAAATACTTCCATCCTATTAGAAATATCAGCTCAATCCTGATACGAGAAACATTTCTGTAATTACAGTGCAACTTCTTTTGCTGCAATGATTATTCAATGAGGGGGGGTCTCTTTGCCTTTAGTCAAGTGGTACATAGAAGGAATTTAACACGTCTCGTGAATTGATGTAGAAATACACATAACGTTCAGATAGGTATGCTAATTGAAAAATATCTCATTAGATATCTCACTGGAAGCGTATTCTTTAACTTTTTTCGAACAAAATGACGTCATCAGTCAACCTAACAAAATGGTGTAAATTAAAATCGAAAACTTTCGTACAATTAAACTTTTGGACAAGGAGATTCGCTAGTTCCTCCACAGTAGCAAACCATTTGATCCTCCGCTAAAGCACAAAGCAGCAAAAGCACGACTGTGGTGTCAAAGAGACAATGCAAAATTTGTTATATTACATGGCCGGGGGAGAACAGTTGTTGCGAAAAAATCTGCTCGCCCCGTATGAAATCATTGCAAAAAGTACAACTACCTAGCCACATTTTCCTTGAAAAATGTATCTGCCCCACGAACAAACAATGTTGTACAGTACTATAGTACCACCGATGAATTAGCCAAATACAATAAGAAAGAAAGTTCATCTCTATGCGAATCTTTGTCAATGATTTATGTGTTCTTCTAGCAAGAAACTAATCAGGAATTTTGGTGTCATTTATACAAATCTTTGCATCCATTTCTGTAATTGCATGATGCACAAATTTGTCCTCAAGGTGAGCCATTTCATATTTAAAAGTTCATTCTATCTTGAGCTCATAAAAGCTATTGCCAAGTCCAAGCCCGTTCATAATTGCTCGATAAAAATTGTTGACCCAGCTGTGTACAAGCTCAAAAAAGTGGTTGCCCCGTTACGTTATGCACCGGCCATGTTATAAAATAAACTTTGCACAGTCCTTAACCATCCATGATTCAACAGTGTTATTCATTTCCAGGAATAAAAATTTCGCTTCAGATCGCGCTTAAGCAACAGAGAAACGGACAACCGCAGTAAACTACAAAGGATGTTTCAGATCTTCCTACTATTTTCTGCTATTGAACCCTTGAGTTTATTATATTCTAATTCCTAAGTATCACTACAATGTTTACATCAATGCTAAAAAACCGTAAATAATAATTCTCTGCTTCGCAGTATCATCTCCCCAACATGTAAACATAGCGAACTTCAAAAATACAACTTTTGCAGTATCATCTCCCCCAACACGTAAATACAGCGAACTTCAAGAAATACAACCCATGCTCAATATATATTTGTGTTTATTGCTATTACCCTTTGAGTTCATGATGATAATTGCGACTGCATTTATAGTCAAAGCAAGAATGGTGTGACCAGTATAATCCTAAAATATTTGATTTTTCCAAATCATGAACGGATTATTATTCGAATAATAATTCGAATAATGATTTGACATGTGGTGTAGGGCCCTCGCACTGCTAAATACATGGAATGCCTTGTTTTGTCTTCTTCCAGAACACACATTCGCTGAACTATTGTCCAACTTACACAGTGTATGGGCGGTCAGTTGAATGAAAACATTATTATTATTTGATTCTTAAAAATCAAGATTTGATTATTATACGATTAATATTCGCATTATCTATTTCAATCGGTTACACTACTCTTGCCTTGACTGTAAACGTCTGTTCTTATTGCTTGCAGATAATATTTCACTGCTTGGTTGTGCCGTCTGCCCAATTTATATCATACAGTCACACGAAATAACAAAACAATCCATGTTCAAGGCTTGCTCATCATGATAAAGTCTTTTCGATTTTATCATGATCTTTTATTGTCACTGCAGCTCTAACAGTAATTCATTCGACTTTGTTGTATCTGCTCCCATGTACATAAGCACAGCCAAGTTGAATGACAACCCATCATGTTAAATATTTCTATTTCTTGTGACTGACCTTTGTGAGTTTATTATGGTAATCACGATTGGATCTTTAACGGTTACTCTTGTTGATCTCAGAATCTCTTCTTTGATGCATCTTCTCTCCGATATTTCTCATATATAAACTATACCAGGCATATCACAATAAACCCTTGCTCAAATCCTACATTTACTTCCATCTTTGAACAGTTTATCATAATTTTCAACCCGTTGTTTGTATCAATTCACAACGAAACGAACAAGAATAATATTTACAACCCCTCTTCAGCAGTTAGATCTTCTGTCATTGTTTCTTTGTTTATCACGTTACCAATGGCCACTCCATTGTTTATACTAATTCCCAGCAAAATGAACTCAGATAATATTCGTCAAACTCACTTTACCTTTCGATTGTTAGCAGAATAACGGTCTAAGTATGAACTCATCTACTTCTGGGTATACTCTTCTGGAACTTATTTCAGCTCTCAATTGTCATTAAATTGTCAGGGTCAACTCTTGGCAGCAAAATGCAATAATATTCCTTGACTTCACTTATCTTTCAAAGCATTGATTATTAGAGTAATGGCTTTAGTATAAACTGATCTACTCTGGACTATCGTCTTCCTGAGTCTATTCTAATCCTCAATTCTCATTGAGTAATGGTGTCCTTGTGAAAAAAAACACATCGACAAGGAAATGGCCACGATATCAACGAGGCTCATCGAATCTTGAGATGCTTGCGATGATGATTAAATGAATAAGCTTGTTGGCGGAAACAACACAAATGACTAAAAAACAGTCTTGTGGGCTTATATCAAACAATCTTTGCCATTGTCTTCTTGAGCTTTTCAAAATTTGCGATTGTCATTGCATTCTTAGGATCAATTCTCAACGATCTCAAGTAATACTCTTTCGCCTCGCCATATCTTTGCCATCGATGATATAAAACAGCTAGAAGAGAATAACAATCAGTGCAAACATGAGCATTGGAAAAATACTAAGATAACAGAAATAGACTTGCATCAGTTAATGTAGCACCTGCATTCAGCATGAGCAAATACACGATAGAACTTTTTACTTTCTACAAAGAGAAAAGGCTTCTGAAGCAAAACAAAAGCACCAACCTCTTTCTCCCTCCCCCCCCCCCATTCTCAGTAGCAACACTGCGAGCTGTTCCACGAAGATTTTGCGAGTCTCCGAGTGCTTTTCCGAGAGTTAATAGACCTAATCGGCTATGGTTTGTTTTACCCATTTCAAGTCATGTGACCATACTTTTGGGAAGTTTCCGTATTATGTTATTTTTTGCACTCATGGCACGACTTTTCATGGTAGGAAATATGTTAGAGAAATCATCAACAGATTGATCACATGACTTGAAATGGTTGCAAACAAAGCTTGGTCGCTTTCGTCTGTCAACAATAACAGACGATAAATCTAATCAAAATGGGCTAGGGATGCCTCAATTTGTACCTTCAACTTCTTTTCACTACACTGAGAAATAAGGCTTGATTTCGTCACGTAAACTATTAAGTTTCTAAAATCGGCTTGCAAGATATTTGACATCTAATGAAATCAAAGAAAATTTTGCCATTGTGGCAAAGACATATTCTTTTTACAACTTCTTTTAATCAAATCTCAACTTGAAAAGATTCGGACTCTTAAGAAAACTAATGACATTTAAAATTCATATTTTTCTGAAACTGAATTATGAAAGATTGAAATAACAAAAGCTATTTTGCTTTCTCAGTGGACTTTTTGTACATTTGCAACTTGACGGTTCATGGAAATCACATAAAGCCTAACGTAAATGAAGTGAATTTGCAAAACGTAGGAAAACGTATATGAACTCACCTAAATTTCCATTGTATGAGGCATCATTTGGTTTTATCTCAAGTGCTCGAAGGAAGAAACCCTCAGCTTCCTAAAGTTTTAAAATATTGCACTTAGAAACTGGAGTTGAAATAAAGTCATGGCTGGATCTGGCTATCTCAGCTCTACGCCTTTTGGACAAAATGACAATAAATAGCGTACGAAGAAATTGGCAAATAGGAATCTAGTCAAAGATAAGTTGGACGTGCCTTCTTTTTAGGGACAACCCACCCCAAAAGCAGCGCAATGCATTTTGCTAAAGCTTTCAAATAGGAAATTATTCACAAAAATAGCTTCATATTGTCCAAAGGATGTATGAAAGAGATTTTCAGGTAATAGTACTTAGTTTAGCAAAATGTACTAGATTCAATCAGGCCTGGCGATTAGTATTCATCCTACATAAATTAAAATATTTACAGAAGCAATCATCGATAGTTAACCTTATCATGAATACTATGTTTGCTGAATTAGCAAGGGTGTTAGGACACGGATGTTTTGATTGATTATTTATTTACCTTGTTTTGATCCCTGCGTCTTGTTATATTGTCTTGTTTCTGTTCTGTTTCGCATTCAACTGAGCGTGGTTAGGCCCAACCTCCCTTCAGTTTTCGAATAGAGCTCCCTTTTTATTTCTGTGTGTTAGTGCGCCTTCGCGCAAGAAAGGCTCTTATTGCGGTTTTAAAAACCTTTCTTGTGCGAAGGCGCACTAAGACACAAAAATACAAGGGAGCTCTATTCGAACAACTTGAGAGCGGTTGGGCCTAGCCACGCTCAGTTGAAGACGATACAGAACAGAAAACAAGACGACAAAACAAGACACATGGATCAAAACAAGATAAATAGATAATCAATCAAACATCCGTGTCCTAACACCCTTGGAATTAGCTGCTTTGTGAGTTGGTATTATGAACCTTGAAAGTTTGAATTCCCTCCGAGCTTTGGGTTTTGACTCAAACTATAAACGTACTCTTAGCAGAGCTTCACTAACGCGAGATCTTCAAAGATTTTTTTATTGATTGCCTGAGCACCATACCATTGGTCAGTACCATACCATGGTTTAAGAGATTCGATCACTATACACACGATGCGCCTTACAAACAATGGTAGTAAGGATATGGAAAACTATTTGTTGTTCCGTCCGTTTTCTGGCATTCAACGATGAGATCTTCTCGCTGGAAGCCTTGCATTAGTAACGACCATTTGGACATAGTAATTCTTCAAACGAGGTTTCGATGGAGCTTTTAATGTATGGTGATAAAGACTTCCCAAATGAAATTAACTGTGAAGTATTTTGCAGGTAGTGCAATAAGTATCGTATACTGCAAATTTTTATTGATGACAGGGCCTAAAAACATTTTTCTTCTTGGTAGCAAGCCAAACACCTTAATTTCTTTCACAAACTTTCTTCTTCTTTCCCAATATACCAACCCATTCTGTCCCTTTACCTTTCTCTCATTTTCTTTCCTCTTACTCCCTTTTCTTTTCCCTCCTTTCCCCTTCGTTCCCTTTCTTTTTTCCTCTCTTCCAACCTGGAAAATTTGAGCATTGATTTCAGCTACCTTACTGGTAGCACCGCTACCACGCTACTTCGTTTTTTGAGCCCTAATTGATGATATGATAAAAAAAGATTCCAGTCTAATCCTACAAATTGTAAAGATAATGGCATTGAAAATTTACCTGGTATCGATCAGCTCTTCCATGTAGGCTCCCAATAGCAAACATAATACCAGGGCTCTTCGGAAGGATATTCTCTACTTTCTTACTGAGTACAAATGATTCATTAAGATTGCCTAGAAGAAAATTCAGATCCGGAAAACGTGTATTGGGTGTGCATAATAACTAAGTTACCTGCTTGACAGCTTACAAAAAATAAAGCACTTGCCCCACTTTCAAAAATTGTTTAACTTCTCTAAGGTCTGTTTTGCATGTCGTGCCGCACCCTGCCGAACCAGCGGCGTTGGAGTTCGACCTTGTTTCGACCTGAATGGCCTCTTTTTTATATAAGAGGGAAGCTTTTGCCGTACTTTGCCGTGCCGTGAAGTGCCGTGCTGAACAGTAATGACGCGCGCGTAAAATTCGAGAGTTTTTAATTTGCAGAAACTTTTTCGAAAAAATAACTGTGATGTAACGACAAATATTTGCTCCTCTACCTTCCACGAATCATTGATAACATTGCGATAGTTTTGGTTGTTGTATGCAAGAGTGAGTATGTTGTGGCACAGTGCGACTTAAATCAGTTTTAGAAGTCGCACCAGGTCGACCCATACGAGAGACCATTGGTTCGACTGCGTCGAACCAAGTGTCAAGTTAGTTTTATAAGAGTAGCACCGCGTCGAACCAGATAAAACTGGTCGAAATTCACTCGCTTTGGCACGACTTGGCGTGACTTATAAAACAGGCCTAAAATTTTATTATGCTGTGTCTTGGGAACAGAAAGACAATCCGTTTTGTTTCCGTTCCACAAGACGTAGCAGTTGTCCATTGTGATCCTTTCAAAAGATATTAGAAGCAACTTGTCTTCTTTTCGCCTTCAACTCGTTTTTGTCCTCGGGATATTCCATCCAACATTCTACCAATCTCTTCTTATAAGAGAAGCAGATGCAATTTGCAAGGTGACAAGTCCATTACTTATCAGTTGGCTTACGAGCATACCCACTGTCCAAAAACAAGAAGGGTCTACGAAACACAGAGCAAAAGCTTCCTACAGTAGTTTTAGATTTCTGATACTTAGCTAATGTTGCCTTTGTTTAGTGGGATTTCGCAGTTCATTTGAGTAGAGGTTTGAGATAATCAATTAGGGGGCCGTGTACCAACCCTTTGCCTTGTTTCGTAGACCCTTTCTTATTTTGGATAATGGGTCTACTCGTACGAGAGTTATCAGACTTAAATGCAATGAAATCATCAACGAACTAATTAAATTTAAGTCGAAGTCACCTGGCCTCAAATCTGCAATAAGCTATGATTTTAGAAACCGATGGTGCAATCTTACCTGGTAGACAGTTGGGACACTTTTCATGCAACATGAACTTTTCTGGATAAAGCATCAAAAACTGAGACAAACACTGGATGCTTTGTTACATAATGGCTTGTTTAACACCTCAATTGTGCTTCATTACCGTTGCACCGTTCTTTTGTCGGAGAGCAAATTGATTACAACTGCCCTAAATCATTGAATTTGCGCCCCTTCGAACAAGCGCCCACCCTATCGTGAAATTTATCAAATAAGCGCCTCCTCGAATAAGCGCTCATCCTCAAATAAGTGCCCGCCATCTCCACCCTATGAAACGGGCACTTATTCCAAATTTTAGCAAAAAAACAAGTTCCTGTAAAGTAAATCTTAGTCTTACAGGAACGGGAAAGGCAGTTGCCAAATAGAGTAGAACCAAACAGCAAAGTTTGTTCTAGTTTTCATTCTTCTGTCTTTATTTTCATTTTTCATAGTAAGGAAACCTTTCTAAGACCCTCTCTAACACATTTCTTAGGAGGACACAAAAGCGTGTCTTTCGAAATCCTTCCCATACTTTTTGCCTTCCCTAGAATTGACATTGAGAAAAAATAAACAAGCGCCCCACTTAAATAAGCGCCCTGGTGATTATTCGAAGATTCACGGTAATAAGTCTAAGCCAGCGTAAGACAAACGCCGGGAAGAGAAATATCTTTCTTCTTTTCCACACTTCAAAATCTCCTCCGCAAGATATGAAATTTCCTCAGCAGGAGCAAATATGCTGAAATATAACTGCGGTGCGTAACTATTCACGATTAAAGCATAACGAAGAAACAAGTTGTTTCCAAAGTTTACAAGTTTTAACCAATAGCCACGTTCAAAAGAAGATTACTTAATCTTGGCAGTATTATTTTTCAAAAACTTTGAAATTTATTCGAATCGACGGGCGAAGACGTAAAATCATAGGTTGTAGGAAACGTTGAGTTAAATAAGACTGGCGTATTTATGGACAACAAAACTACCGAACTAATCAAAAGAAACACGAAGAGAAGCGACCTCGCAGAGGAGAGTAGCCCGTGATAAAATGCTGTCATAATGGCCCAGCTGCTATGGAGTACAATGGTAAGTGAAGAAGTTTAGGTAGAATACTTTCAAAAGGGCTATGTTTCATAAGTAACTATCTAAGTTTTACTTACCAATCTCTTCTAATAAGAGTATCAGATTTATCCATGAGCTTTCATGATCTGGCTTCATGTTGATAACTCTTTTGTAACTCTCAAGGGCTTTAGTAAAATTCTTCATTTCTAGGTACTGGAAAAAAGATAAGAAATGTCCAAGATGTACCAGACATAGGCATGGGTAAAAATTGATTCAACTGTAACTCCTTTCAATTAAGTCTTATCTTCAAGTAAACTTAGGAGAGCAGACGCTTTGAAATCTTATCATGCCACTGCTGAATATCATTTTTGGAACTTTGAGTGGCTAAAGCGAGGAGTATTCTCCGCCTTCATGCAGCTGACCATTACCAATCAGTTTCCAAATCCTCAATCACCATGAAAAAGTATTTTCTTTTACTATTCATGTTGAGCCTTTCAAAAGTTTGGTCAGCATTTTCTGAGCGTTCGGTGTCTTCAAGAACGAAAATTGTTAAAAGAATCGCTTTTAGCTCAAGAGAAAGAAGAACAACAATACTTTGCAAAATATCCTTGAATCTAATAGAACTATTTCGCAATTAAATTCAATTCGAGGCAAAAGATGTGATTCCCTGTACAAGAAGAAATCTATATCACAACCACGTGGACAAAAGAATTCCATGCGCTGCTGAGAGCGATGCACGCTCTTGAGATTTAGAGCCACATTAAATCGAGGCAAGAGATGTTCCTGGAAGAATTTCAAAAGAACTGAGAAAAAAGAAACTGTGGTCTATTCATTATGGCCTGTCAAAATTGAATAATTCTTTTCTGGCTAATGCGGCATATACAAAGGACTGTTGGCTTCTATGCGTCAAATTCGACCTTTAATTAACTAACTGAAATATGGCACTTGAAAATAAAGAACCTAGATTTTCCAAACTATTACTACAGGAATAGCAGGATACGTAGATATGCGATGCGTCTGTAAAAATATATCTACCAAGTTTGCAAGGTTGTAGTAAGCATCTGGGTAAAAATTTCTGTTCTTGATAGCATTCATATAACACAATTCTGCTTCCTGCAAAATGAATGTAAGATATAAAGACTAACATATGAAAGATGAAAAAGCAACATCGGCAAGAGCATAATCGAAATGACTTGAGAATCTAAATACCATGTAAATGCCATTAAACTTGAGCTAGAGAAACTAGTATTAACCACAGCAAGAGAGCCTGACCCCCTCTCCTAATTTTATTTAGCTTTTTCATTAATAGATACCTATTCATATGACAATCAGGAAATGCTTCAATCATGAGTTGTAACTAGGGAGAGCTGTGTGACAACCACAATCCCTAAATGTACGACTGGAAAAAAACTGCCTAATGCTGTGCGAGAAAAACGAATTAATCTTAAACTCTGAAAAGAAAAATAAATTAGTAACCACAAGAAAGAACAAAGTTCAATAACAAAATTCATTGTGGTTGTTGTTCTTTTACAGGAGTTAACAATTTTCTTTCTACAGATTAGACTGACGACGTGATGCCTTGTATTCGTTCAACATTTATAATCTGATGTTTTAATTTCATTCATACGAAGCGATAACAACAACAACAACAACAACAACAACGGTAAGTTACAGGGACTTATGTAATGTAGTCTGTCTACAGATTACAATGTATTTGTTGCGTTTATGAGTTTAGTACGATGCGTCCGTTATTCTCGGTTTTTTTTTATCAAATTTGGTACCAGAAATCATTTGTTTATATATTTTCAACGGACGTAAATCAATGATGTATGATGAAAAGCTGAAGACTCGTTGTTCAATGAAATTTTTGCTACTCTTCGATGAAAAACTATTTTGTGTCACTCGGTAAAGCATATCATATTCAATAATTACCTTCATAGATTACAGAAACTTGATTATGCAAATCGATGCTACTGTAGTATTGAATTGAATTGAATTTGACAATGAAAAGGGGAAACGATGAGTGCTATTTCATTCTTCACTGAAAGACCAAAGCTACAAATATGCCTAGCTTTCCACATAAACATCACTAAAGAGATTGCTCTGAAGGAAAAATTTGGGACAGCAAAAAAGTTCGTCATAGGAAAACTCATGCTTTGAGTAAGCAAAGGTAAATATTGTTCCAAATTCACCAAAATTTTATCGGCGAAACTTACTTTCTCAAAGAAATTTGCGATTCATGAAGCGCCCCCGCAAGTTTCTGGCAGTCGGGTGGTATTGTGGTCATTTTTGTGCGTAAAAAGCACGATTTAGCTTGATGATCGAAGAAACCGTATGCAACACAAGAAAAGGTCCTGTGGTCCGCGCTTAGGCCTATTGCCGAGTTTGAATACCAATCCAAGAATTGACAAGCGATTGTATGCCTTCACACCTCAAATGTAAAACCTGGTGGGAATGGAACAGATCTCCATCGCTAGACTTTTCACCTTTTCTTCAAGCGTTTCTCGAGCATAAGATACCCGGAAATCCATATTTTGGAGGTCTTTAGCTGAGCAAAAAAATTATTTTGGATCCAAGTTAGCTATTCATTAAGAGAATATTGTTTACATTCCTCAAAGCGAGACAATGCTTGTTTCTGTTGCACGTTTCAAACGGGGAAACCCTTTTCTGAGACACCAGGTAGCTTGAATCATATATATAAAAATTCTTCGTGTCTTTGCAACCTTGAAAATCACATTTAGTAACAAACGCATTTGTTAATTTCCTTAATTAGAAAATACGAAGCGAACAATTCAGCCACTCAATGTATATCTCAAAGAAAATACAAAGTGTACGATTGAAGAAGATGCAACAACATAAGTTAGCAGGCGTCAAGTTGATCTTTTGCGCATTTATTTTTTTTCAGTGCTGACCAGTTTCGCCCACAAGGGTATCTTCAGAGCAACTGATTAGATTCTAAAGATTAACCTCTATTTATAGCGGAAGCTAATTCCATATAAGGTTATGCAGTTAAACTATATCGTTATTGTCTTTATAAGGTTCAACAAAGTTTGTTTCTTTCGTTATCAAAGAAAATACATGTTTCTTAAAGGAGCACAAACATTGCAATGAAGCTAGGTCTGCTTTGGAAAAATACCTTATACTTTTTCAGGTCTGCTTTAGTCACACCCAAGTTCATCCAACCTGCAGCAAATTTTGGGCTAAAACAGAAAATTCCATGATTAAAGCAGCGAAAGAAGAATTAGATAAAAATAGCAAGTTGGACTTATGCCCCATTCACACTGCAAATTAAACCAGCTTAAATTAAACCAGGTTTTTGAACAGGGCATTCAGATAAGTCAATCCAACTAATCCAGTCATTTGATTGGTTGAAATCTAAACTGGCTTAAATAAAGCTGTTTTAACTGTGTCAGTGTGAATGCAGTATTAGTAACAACGCTTGAATGAGTCCATTGCAATGTGTGACCGACTACTTTGTAATTTAGGAAAGAATCTTTCAAGCAACGACTTTACAACGATCTGATAAACATCAACGAACATATTAGCACTACACTCCCAGGCGCCAACAGTATGGCTGTACAAGCCAATGATATTCTCCCAACGAAATATAAAAAAAGCCCCAGAAAAAGAAATGCCCCAACTAAACGGGCAATTGCATTGTAAAGTGCTCCTCTATGTACTCGCAGAAAGGTGAGCCATAGTAAAAAACAATCATTTTACTTTGAAAATTCTTACCTGATCTGAACTGCCTTTTCGAGCAACTTTTCTGCTTCTAAGGGCTTTCCAAGGCTCTACGAATGAAAGCACTTGGGACATAA
Source organism: Aurelia sp. 4 Dawson et al 2005 (assembly GCA_964019985.1). Taxonomy (NCBI): domain Eukaryota; kingdom Metazoa; phylum Cnidaria; class Scyphozoa; order Semaeostomeae; family Ulmaridae; genus Aurelia; species Aurelia sp. 4 Dawson et al 2005. The sequence goes on along the minus strand of OZ026495.1, from coordinate 16,259,237 downwards.
AAATAAAAAAACAGTTGCAATTACAAAATAGTCAGAACCTTGTGATAAGGGCTAAGCTATACTGTGTTCACACAGTATTGGCATAATGTTACGGGTAAGCTTCTTAATTACACGAAAACGTCACATTCTCTGCCCGCAAAATTTGAAACGGTAGATTTTGAAAATGGAATCTTACCAGCGCAAATTTAAAAAAATTTCGTGCGAACTCGACAGCAATAAAAACAAAACATTTTTCAAGGCCTTCCAAACAAGGCTGATTGATTCTATAGAAACAGATGAATTCTATTGCCGCCATAATCTAGGTTCTTGGTCGCAAAGAATTTGGTAGAATCAATTACACCTTTTCTTTCAACTTGCGTCGGCGTAGGTAGGTAGGTAGGTAGGTATTTATATTTAACGTGGCTAGCCCGCGAAAGTCTGAAAGACTTATTTCCAGCAGGGGCCACGGATGTTTTACCACCAGTCCGCCGCAGCTACCCGCCACAGCTACCAGATTTCCCTCACATGGCTCTGGTCGACCCGGGCTAGTGTTACGGACAGCGACCAAACTGTCCAGCGTGGGATTTGAACCTACAGCCGTTCTGACCTTTGGCTTACGAGTCAGACGCCTTAACCACTCGGCCACACGCTCACTTGTGAGAACAGTAGCTAAAACTCTGGTACCGTCGCACTTAAGTTGTCTTCAACATGTGTCGGCATCGTGTGAACGTAGTCTTTGACCACTACTGAAGTCTGACCATTTGGCAGAAAAAAACTCTTCTAACTCAAATCGCAAACCAATAAGCACAATTTTAAAGAGAGTAGTAAGTGAACAGAAAATACAACACAAAATTTGATAAAAGATCAACAAATTTACACACAACCAGTTTCAAAATTCATACACATTTTACCCATTCCAAGTTGCTGGCATGCTAAGTTTACATCTGCATGAATAAGAATCTTTCGGAACATCATTTCCCTAAAATAGCTCGTACTGAAACAGGAAGAACAATTTCGACCAAAATAATTCATATCTACGGTTGCCTTTCCTATGGGCCATGAATTTTAAAGAAATAGATTTACTAAGTAAAATGCATCAACAAAAATTGACAAACACCACACGATTTTCCTGACTCGTCCGGTTTGTGACCTTACACCGTGCCATTCAATACTTCTGAACAGAGCTCATATCGTGGCGTTCCTTGCTCGTAAGCAGGCGTTTCCTTATCATAGATATTAGTTTGAGCGAGCAATGTGGTAAGCATACCTTTAACGCTGCCTGCGACTGCTAGCTAAGACAAAAACGTGCTAGTAGCTAGAACAGCAGACACTCATGAGAGCTCCAGCAATCATTTTCATGACCACGCCTCCTGGAAACGTAGACAATAGCCTTTTGGTCATGAAGGTTAGAATAGAAATTGGCCTTCCATCAACACCGTCTCGATAGATTTGAAAATCGAAAAACCGCTCTTGGAGGAAAGTGGGGGTCATACCCCAATCCCCTCAGTAGGCTGCCACTGAGTGTTGTAATTGTATGCAGAACTGACAAAACTTAAACTTTAGAAAACACAAACAAACCTGCAGTATATTTCCGAGGTTATTTAATGGTTGGTCGTACGTAGGATTCAACCTGAAGAGGAACGCAAAATGCTTCAAAACATATAGTTAGAAAGTGACGTTAGGAAAAGTGATAAAACGGTTGGCCGACTGCATGCATCATAGGAATGATCAATAATCAAAATGCTAGTTGAGAGCCTCCAAAAATATTTCAGATCATATTGGTTGGCTAATAGTGTAATCATAAAATCCTTTCGTGAAAATGCAACTCCAAGAAAGGCCAATGATAAATTTGTACATACATACATCTTTAAGAAAAAAGTTGCAAGTAGAACTACTAGGAGTAACAATACTTTTGAAATATCAAGACCAAAATGTGAGTTAGGACGAACTTCAATACGTAATAATACGTAAGTTTAGTTTTTAAGTGAGAATTGTACTAAGGCTTTATTTACCCTTAATTTGCAGGTCCACATCAGCACTTCAGTGCTGCCATTTTGCTGACCTGCATATCAAATAAATGTAAGTATGTACGTCTATTTAAGCCGGATCTCCACTGGGCGGAAAATGTCGAGCCGCGCAAAGTAGAGCCTATTCCTACTATTCGCGGCTCGACACTTTTCCGCGGCGACAATTCGATTAGCCAATGAGATTGCCAGAAATTTTTCCGCCTAAACATTTTTCCGCAAGTGGAGATCATGCTTTAGGAACCACGTCTATGCTGAATTGGCTCTTTTTTCCATTTCTTTAGACACAGTCCATGTCTCACGTCCATATTTTAAGATTGGTAACACGCAAATGTCCAGCACCTTTAGTATTGTTGATACGGTGATCTTTGGATTACACAAAACTTCCTTTATTTTTGATCAGGTCTCTCTTGACATTGCAGTTCTTCAGCTATTGCAATTGCTTTAAACAAGTAGAGCAGAAAAATTTTTCCATTTTGCCTTGAATAGTTGGATCATTTGGGTAACCCAAAGAAGGCGGAACATTTTGGGAATCACCGACATTTGATTATGCTGCCGATCAAAGAGACTTTATTTGGCGCATTTGTGTCAAGGTTCAGATCAATGTCATAGTTATTGGAGACTCAATTACTCGAGGATGAGCTGACACTTGACACCATTAAGTAATTTTAAGACGAAATTAAAATTTTATTTGAGAGATCAAAGAAGTTGATGATCGAAATCAACGTCAGCCACATATTTTGACTCCAGAGTCACCTTTCTTTTTATATTTTTTCTTTTTCTTATATATTGGATTTTAATGCCAATAATCATTCAATTCCTGTAATTAAGTAAGTTAGGGTTTTAAAGCAGGACACATTGTAAAACAGTAGATATCCATAGTTACTGAATGTATTTACCCTGTGAAAATAAATGAAAATGAAATGAAATGTAATGAAATTATCGAGAGACCGGTCGTCAAAGGATACCAGAGTGAATCAACTGTCTGGTCTAGGCCGTCCAGTCAATTTCGGTTTCCTGCTTTATCCTAAGCCATCATCAGAGCCATGGTCGTCTTCACGCACATATTATCGCTTGATAATTCGGGGATGGGCTGACACTAGACATCATTCAATAATTTCAATCCATGTAAACATGATGGATAACCAAAATCAATCAGTTGATTCACTTTGGTATCCATTGACTGCTGGTCTTACCATAATTTCATTATTCTCTCAGTAGTCTGATGGGGTGATTGTTTGACTTCGACGTATGCCACATGAAATCGCGCACAGGTCCTACCTGTGGCAGTAAGTTTGAATTTTTCTTGGATTAAAAGCAGCTAGGGAAGGAGCAGTTTTTATTTCAAGGCTTAATTGATTCCAAACAGCAACCCCTCGATACGAAAAGCTTCGCTGCCCATTTGAGGTTTTACACAAAGGAATCCTGAGGTCAGTGCTGGTATTACGTAAAACCCGATTGCACACTCAGCAGTTCAGTAGAATGATTATTGGAGACTCTATTTGATTATAGTGTCTTGTAAGGAATTCCCGTCTTGGAGAGCTACCTGGTTTTGATGGATACTTTCAAACTGCAGAAATTGGACATAAAGTTGCATTATGATATGTCCAGCCATTTAGTTCTTTTTCGTACGCCTGTGGTTGGGCTCTTTTATAATCGAGGAGTCAAAATTCGATAGGAAATCGCAAAATAGCTTTTCAGAGAAAATTCATGATTCTTGCTAAATATTTATAGCTCAAAAGATGGTTTTTCAAGCAGCGTTTCGTGGTCTCTTTTCCTCAGGAATAAGGTACAGATAATTCCAACAACTAATTTAATCCTTCAAACCAAAATAGGAAAGAAATACTTAGCTATTGGCAGCACTATCACATTTAGGAGATTTTTGAAAATAATAATTCTTAATTGGATCATCCCGCAGGTTTACTCTCTGTTCATTTGTTCTTCACTTTTTTGCCTCCAGACTTATTGAAAAGTCGACAGTATACCTAATAGAGTCTCTGTAATATTTGATTGCTCCATCAGTATCTCCTTTCTTCGAAATAACATTTCCAATATTGTAATGTACCTAAGATGAAAGTAAACCGGGTTAAACATTTAAAAGCACTGAATGGAATCATTTTTAAAGCTAGCCAGCAAGAACTTCATTGATTCAGGGCTAACAGCGGGGTAATACAGCAACTCTCAATCTATGTGGGTCCTGTGTCGTTCTGCTGCAAGGATGGCAAAATTATCATTGTCACAAAATGCAGCATTGACGCTACCATATGTTAAAATTGAAAACTTCCCGACGATCAACCTTTCCGACAAAATTTGGTCCGAAAGTTTAATTGTTCGAAATCCAGGCTATCCGAAAGTCTTAAAGTATTGAAGATAGAGAATCATAAAGAAACGTAACACAAAAGTTAAGGAATCATTGATTCCCAGTACTACTCAAGTTCCTTGCATTTTGTGATTTCAAAATTTGCTTCCCTGTAGAGCTTCTTGTAAACAGTTGGAGGCAGCACATTTGTAATCTGGTTCGCAAGTAGTTTTACCATCGCTCAATCTGACAAAGAAATCATTCGAATGTTCTTGTATGTGTGATGATGATCATGCACCTAAGTTATATTTATGACAGAATTACAATCACTTTTGACATATATTTTTCGTACCAGGCTTGCATTTTGGTACCGTGTTTGTCCGAAAGCTTTTTGTGTGAAACTCCTGAAAAAGCACCCGAAAGTTTTGTCCGAAGTTTTTCCACGAAACTCTTCACTGCGAGATTTTTCCACTTTAATCTAAGACATTTATGTCACTCAGGCTAATACAACGAATAATCTTTTTGTAGGCGGGTTACAATGCTTCAGAAATATAAACATTAACAATAATGTTGTACTTGGAAATGATTCTGATAAACTCAACAACAAACTAACCCTGCTCAAAAATACAAATTCGAATTGGAGAAAATTGTATGAACGAATTTGAATAACTTGACTTACACACTGCCCTTCTACAAACACTAATTACTAGAATCAATACCCGGGCTAGTCAGAAAAACATGGGGATTTGCTAATATCCTATTGACGCAATGTACTTCGCAAATGCATACCTTTCGAAATTCATTGGATGAAAAAGGCTAGCCCAAAACGCATTTACACTGAAACATTAAACCACCGTTATCAAAACCAAGTTCAATTCAATCTACTCAAATTAACTAGATTTTTTGCAACGAAAAATCAAAACCAAGCATTTGATAACCTCGTTTAGTTTAAGCTAGCTTATCTTGCCTGTGAGAATAGAGCTTTTTACTTCTTAAGAAAGATGTTGGGATGGAGCGTCCAGATCTCTTCAATTTGTGAAGGAAAACACAAGTATGACCCCCCCCCCCTTCATGGTATAAACATTGCTAGCTGTGGCAAAACGTTGCCTCGGATTTCAGAAAACTTTTCAGAGAGTTTATTATAGACAATGACAAATATGCACAAAGTGAGTTAGCAATTGTTCAGTTTACATAGCGGCAAGTGTTATTGGTCTTTTGCTTTGCTCCTTGTTATTTTCATTCATAGTGGTCTGACTTTTTTTACAATTGAGTAACAACGTTTCAAAACAGCAAACTTCCATTTGCAAGTCGCACAAAGGAAACCCTTGCATGCTTGCATTTTTGTGTGCAGCTTACACCGACAGGGCAGAAACTGCGTAAAATGACATCATCGAGCAATCTGAGATATGGAAGTGTTCGGAAAGATAGAGGGCCTTTACATGAGAAATTTCAACCCGCGTTGAGTTCAACACGGGTTGAGTTTCAACTCGGCTAACGGTGTGAGCTTTCATCGCGTTTACATGAAGGAGGCTGAGTTGAAAGTCAACACAGGTTCAGTTCAACTCGGCAACTCAACCCGTGTTGAAATTTCAACGCGGGTTGAAATTATTGCAAATTCTCATGTAAACGCAAAATTTTTCAACTCGGGGCGAGTTGAAATCAAAGCGTTGCATTGTAGGATATTTGATATTGCATTGTGGGGTATCCCACGGCCTCATATGGCGCCATTTTGCAAGATGGAAAGCCAAGAAGGAACGTGCCTTGGCATGCGAAAGACGTAAGTGTATCTATTTATCATGCAACTTGATACTTGAATTTATCCGTTTATTTACCTGCTACGGTAGCTTCATAAAGGTCATTTTCTTTTCCAGTCGTCCCATGTTCAGGTCCGTTGTACAAACAGCTGAAAGTTTTTCTCAGGCCTGGCCTAAAGACTTCCTGTCGCCTTCTAATCAAGTCTCAAGCCAAGATGAGGTTATCTTAGCGTTATATTCACAGAAAAGAAGTATATTCACAGCCTAAAATTCGACTTGACTGACTGCAAAATTGTGCATGTTCGAAAAATTCCGCCAAAAACTGACTAACAGCAACAACCGCATTCATATCATGTGACCCTATCTCAACCCGAGTTGAGATGTTCATGTAAACGCAACGCTAAGTAAGCGATGCTTCCAAAACTCAACCCGTGTTGAACACAACCCGGGTTGAAATTTTCTCATGTAAAGGCCCTCATAAACTTTCTGAAATGATAAATCAAGAGTTTATGCCCAAGGAACAAAATATCAAGTTCAAAGGGAGCTTGGGGACTCGAGGTTACGAGCATTTACGCATGCGAGCGCAGTTTCTGCTGTCTGTTACACCACAACATAAGCTTGCCCTGACCAAAACAATGAGAAACGAGACCAGAAGACACGAAAGACTTCCCGCGTATGAATAAAATCAGTCCTAACTTTGAGTACAGTTATCGTTGAACTACTCTATGAAAAGTGTTTGAATTCCGAAGCAACTCCTTGTCATAGCTCACAGTATTTACACCGAGAACAGAGGTCATACCTTTGTTTTGCTTCAAAAATTTAAAGGATTTGCACGATCCAGCTAAACCTCTTCTTTAAGAAGTAACAAGGATTATGAGGTGTTAGATGGGAAGCTTTATCTCCGTCTAAAATAAATCGTGATTTTAGAGAAACTGTGTTTCTCAAGATTCCTAAATAGGCCTTCAATAAGATTCACATTAATGCAATTGGGAACTTGTAAACTATGACAATACTATTTCTCTACCAAAAATGCATGCATTGTTTCAGAGCACATAAAAGAGCAATCGTTACTCATTTTGTTTCTTTGCAGAACTATTCATTTTTAAATGTCATTGTTAGGAAGCAGAAAGTTCTGATAAACACGATACCTTTTCACCAAAATAGATATATCAAAGACTCGAAGAATAAGGACAAAGATGAAACATTTCAACAAACCATTGTTTAATGACTAAGGACTAACATATTTGACAACGCAACTCAGATCTTTTTTGTCCCCGTTAAAGGCAGTCTGTCACGCATCTGATTGGGTGATTGAGACAATCGGAAGGATAGGAAATTTGAATGGCTGCTAATCCACTGACTTTCTACGACCATAGATAGTCAACATGATTAGCCCTCCTTTGTTTGAAATGCACAGATTCACAAAGAGATCTGTTGTGTTGAGCTCTGACTTTGTCACAGCCAATCAGAGACGTGACAGACTGCCTTTAATCATTGGTACCAAAATACACACCATCCATATCAAACAAAAAGTAAAGTTTGAAAACCTTAAACTAAAAATTCAGTGAAAATACTTTGACAGCAACTGAGAGCAATGCCTTACCTTGGCGTTCAGTGGACAAACTTTCTCTCCAGATCGAAATAATTTTTCTTCTGTCAGCCAATCTTGCGTACGCTGTGGAGAATAAATGAAAGCAGTCCTTAGATTAAAGCTGATAAATAAAAAGTTAAACATTAAAATCATTGAAATAGATGGTTTGGCTGAAAGGGGTCAGTTAACATAGGCCGGATTCTAATTACTGACATTAGAGAAGTCACTTTTAGATCGAATTTAAATTTTCTTGCATGTAATAAAGGATGGAGAATGTTTTGATTCATTTGAATAATTTATGTTCATGTGTTACATATCAATACAGAAACAAAGATCTGCGGTATCGTAGTTGCACAAAGGAAGTTGAGGGACGACTCTTATCCCACTTTTCTTCGATATCAGCTTTCCAATGGGGAAAATGGGGAAGCAAGTTGTTTGAAAAGTTTTAAAGGACTGTAGTTGTGCTCTCTAAATCTGATCTGATTGGTGAAATTAAAAACATGATTACGCTAAAGAAGGCAATAAGGAACTTTTTGCCAAGATGCAGTCTAAGAATTCAATTCATCTTGGTAAAACAACTTCCTTGTCACCATCTTTAGCGTAATCGTCCATTGAGCAAACCATGTTGGATATTGGCTTAGGGAGTAGTCATTTTTAATCCTGGGTACCAAGGCAGAGGATAATTTCACAATTAGAGAAATTTCAAAGCCATCTTGAAAATAGAATAAAAATTTGTACCCACCACCTTTCAGCAAAATGATTTAGTGCACCATCCAAAAACCTGTGTGCATAAAACATAACATAGATATATGGCCATGTATCAAGTTTTCCAATGTGATCTTCATACTAGTAAAGTACTTCATCATTTCCGGACGTCTGTTAACTTTCCTTTCAAGCTTCATCGATGACTTCATCCAAAATTTTTTCAAGCCAAATAGCTTTGCACTCCATAAAGATTGCTCTTCCAGTTTTCGTACCCCCACAAAATAATTGAAACAAGTTTCATGACCCTGCCAAAAATCCTTCACCCTGGTATCCAGGATTATAAATGACCGTTCCCTTAAACAACAACTTATTCATGGCGGTATTGTTTGTATCACCTGAAACTATATATCATGAATGTTGAGAATTGTTTTCAGTTAATCAACATGATGCAAACCAACACAGAGGACTCGGTTAACAAGTCTAAAATATACAAACCATGTAACACCTTGATACAAAAATAATCACCACAAGAAAGAGGCATGCTTTTACCACCTGCAATTGAAACGATGAGATACTGAGGAGAACTGAATGCAAAGATATCAAAAAGAGTCTTAGCATGCATAGCTCCTTAAAATATTGTCATGAGTTCTTGCCCAATTAAAGGCGATTTGTATTTGCCACTCGGCAGGTAAATGCTTACAATGCATCTTCAGGTGGGACTGGAAAGTCTTGGCAGTGTAAGCAATACACAAGGTTTCAATTTTTGTACAAAAATGGAGAGAAAAAGCTCCGTTTTTTGCGAAAGTTTTCAAACTGATCCGCGCAAAAAGCTACAGAAAACGAAGGTTTTCAAAAAGGCTATTAGAAGTCGATACTCACAAAAACGAAGGTTTTTGAAAACGTACTTGATCAGTGTGAACGCAAAAAACCAAGGTTTTTGAAAACCCTCCAATACTCAATAATAGGTTTCACACAAACGGAGCAATGCGATCGCACTAAGGCGGATAGTTTTCCCTGCATTTTTGTTATCAGGCGGATCAATGTGAACGGATAAAAAAGAATGTCTTTCCTTCCGTTTTAATACCAAAATGGAGCATTGTGAAAGGGCAGCTTCGATGCAAAGAACGGATACGAACAAAAGCGAAGAAGTTTGAACAGGGCCTAAATCTAACTTTAGATACAAACCCTGATTTTAGTAGACAATGTAATTGCTTTGAGGTTCAAATGAGTAATCATAATCTTTAACGATGGTCTCTACAAAATCTGTCGACTTCTCGAAATCATCTCGACTTTGGGCTAATTTCCTACCACGAGTGCACTCTGATTGAATTTGCGCCTCTACTTTAAGGGAAGAAGCCTTCGCGGGAAGAACAGAGGCCAAGGTTAAAGGTTAAAGCAGACCCGCATGAGTTTTCCCAAAAGTGCTGGAAAATCTATAACACTTGTGAAATTAAGTCACCATCATATTTGTCATGCTTATGGTATTCTTTTGTTCGGCATGTCTAAGCGCGGTCGGAGAGAGTCCATTTTTGCCAAATAAATTTCGTGTTATCAAATTGTGAAAGGTAACTCTAAAGCTGTCACATTTTTGCAAGCAGCAACAAGGCACGAAAGTTCCTTTCTGTGAAGAGTAGCATTCGTGTAGTAGACGGTGCATTTTCAAGGACCACTATTATGAAGCTGATTGCCTTCTTAATATAGGGTGATCATTTCATTGTGAACTTTGCAAAGAGAGGCCAATTTGTGTCTCGCTACTGAGTGGACTAATCGGATCCCATTGTTTTTAGGAGCCAATCACATGCATGGCAGCACTCCGTTAAATTGCACTGATGCAATTCAAGGCCGACATTCATACAAGAACATGTAAATGAAAAATCTAGTATAATAACATTTACCGGATGTCCCAAAAAATTGCCCGATTTGCGCCGTTCATTCAGTAAAAGTGCGTGTTATTAAATAAAAATTCAAAATAAAAATGCTTAATGCAATGCATCCCTTGATTCTGAGTATCTGCTTCATCTTTGTATCTGAGCGCATTGATTTTCGTTCAATGCCTTCCTGAAAACCTGAACACCTACAACGGAGTGGGTTGTGAGTGGCTGAGAGGCTTATACAGTTTCGTCAGATGACTGAAGTTAAGCTCACTCAGTCCATAGAGGTCAAACTCCGGATGGGTGACCTTGGATGCCTGACCTCGCAACTCACCTCGCCGTCCTTTGAAAGGGGGTCGCATACATTACCGCGGCATGCACAATGAGCCTAAATTAGCTTTAAATAGCTAGAAATCCTGACAAACCCACTCAAAACAAATTGAAAACAAACAAACAAACAGGTTACGAAAGAACAAAACTGCTTAAAAATAGCATGATTACCTTTGCAGCTCACAATCAACAGAAATCGATCTTTTCTAACAAATTGCAACAGTACTCTCGAGTACCGAATAATCGCCCCCCCCCCGTTTATTAATTTTTGAAAAATTTTCCAACCCCCCCGCTCTTATTCCAACCCCCCTTTTATTAATTTTTGGAAAAATGAAATGATAGTAAACATAATTTCTGAATAAACGCAAGAAAGAGTCGCAAGAAGTGCATTCAACAGAAACAGAACTCAAAAGTAAATGTATTAGTAACATCACTGTTCACATAAATATATATAAGAGACGAGTTTACCTAAGAAAACGACTATTTTGTATTTCTCTATTTCTATTTCCCCGATTATTCCAACCCCCCGATTACTGTTATATTGAACCGTTTCCAACCCCCCCGATTACTCTCACCCCCCCCCCCGTTTATTCGGTACTCCAGAGTACATAGCTTTAATTCGAAACAGGAACCAAGGCAAATAACATTTCTCTGTTTTGTCAGTAAAAAGCATGATTTTGCTTGATGTTTGAAGAAAGAAAAGTATGCTTCCTAGGTAAGGCAAGGTCGTCTGGTGCGGGGTTTGCATGTTGCCGAGCTTGAAAACCAATCTATGACAGAGGCAAAGGTTTGTATGCTCTTCACGTCAATGATGTAAAACACAGAGGAAAAAACATATCGCTAGAGTCTTTTCCTCTTGAAGGGTTTCTCAAGCCAAGAGCATTCGGAAATTCCATATTTCTAGAGGTCTTTTAATCAGCAAAGAAATCCAAGTTAGATCCATATAGATCCAAGTTAACCTTTATGCAAGACATTGCTTTTCCGATCACGCAAAACGATTGCCTTTCCGAAACTGTTCAAACAGGGAAACAATTTTTCCAGACACGCGGTATCTTCTACTGGCAAGGGTGCTTGGAACCAGAAATAAGTGTAATCAAATCTTAAAGCGAATAGATAAGGGGTGGTGTAAGCAATGAAACATCTGCTCATAGAAATGCAGCAACCATATCCTACTTACTTTTCTAATGTGACTTTTCTGGCAAAGAACAACGGTTCCTATAACGACGATGCCAATAAATCCAACACTTGAAAGGTACAGATTACGTTCTGCAATCACAAAACCAACGGTGAAAAATATGTTTGCTGACGGCAGAAATGGAATCACCAAGAGGGCTACGCATAAAATGACCGTCCTAAAATAAAAAGAAGTGATTTGTTACGTAGGAATCTCAAAAACAAGAATATCAAGCAACGCTTAGACTTTTAAATACAATATAGCTAAAATATTCTTTAGTAACCAGTGAAGCCTAAATTCAAACATAGTCAGTTCCAGCAAATTCTTGCTTAACTTAGGGACCCCTGCTTCAGGACTGAAAAACTAGCGCATATTTCACCTCCACTTAAAGACCAAATACTTCATGTCCGAACATAAAAAAGGAAAAGGTTGCAATCTAAATCCGAGTGTTTAGTATGAGCATGAACAACAACAAACGCAATCACGCATCTTCTTTCGTTTAAAAAAAAATTGTAGATAATCATTCCAGTTCATCTAAGTTTACTGGAACTTCAAAAGCAATCCTAACATCTGCTGCAGTAGTATTTCTCTGTATGAAATTATCAATGTTTTGATTTCAACCAAAAGCATCTTGAAATTCTAATCCAAATTTCGCATACCTGCCTAGATGAGAGTCGATTGTTTGCCAGCACCTCCACAACAGCATCAGGAGACAGATCCACAAGAGAATAGGACCAATCAAACGAGAATCTGTACCAGTTTCAATGAGTGGAACACATCCCATTGCCCAGTCAAAGCACAGCCAAAATGGATTCAGGAGTAGCCACGCGTTCATACTATAAACGTAGTTGTAATTCACAACCTACGAACAAAGTAACGTAAATCTGTGCAATATATTCATACTCTAAATAGAATTATAATTCGCTACCTAAAATAAAAACTATGTATATGCTTATGTTTAACTTTTCTCTACTTCTGGAAAAGTAATGAACACATCTCTCCTTTGTGAAAGAAGGAACCAACTGGCCAAAAATCTCCCTAGAATACAGCTTGTCAACAAATATCTTTTGATTTAGATCATAATTAGGCACTGTTTGCATTATCGTGAAAGGAAGTCGACATAGTTAAAAATTGGCGAGAGCCAAGTTAACAATAAATTCTACTGTATCTAATAACTTCGACACGTGATGTTTCATTGTGTAGCTACTGAAGAAACAACGTGTGTGTAGGCGTCTTATTTAGTCTGTTTATAGCGACTACTCTACATAACAAAAAACTAGCAGTGCCAAATCATATTCAAACTCTCATTAAATACCCCTTGAGATTTGAGGAAACAATGCTTTCAGTTCTTGCAAGATTGGCAATTGACAAAGTAAGAAGTAAACTGCCATAAGAGAAATCTTTTGACATTCAACGAAAAGATCTCCTCGCAAGATTCCAAGCATTATTACGAACATTTGGACTCGGTGATCCTTCAGACGCGGTTTTAACGAAACTTTGATTTTCTGATGACAATGAACCCCAGCATTCATCATCTTCATCATCACCATCTTCATCATCACCATCATCATCATCATCATCATCATCATCATCATCATCATCATCATCATCATCATCATCATCATCATCATCATCATCATCATCATCATCATCATCATCATCATCATCATCATCATCATCATCATCATCATTTCTGTATTTATGTTTTAGGCGAAAGCAAGACAATAGCTAGAATTAGAGCTTATTATGGCAACTGCTAATTACGGCATTGCACGCAGTTTCTTAATAAAGATGTGCTGAGCTGCACTCACTTAACTATGTTAACGACTAGTTAAATAAATAGAGGTATCCTTGAGTTAAAATATCATTTATCCAAGAAACTAGTCGATTTGATTGAATTTATATAAAATTTCTGCTATCGGTAAAGTCGAGCGTCGAGCAATCGCTAAGTCCCCCTTTGTGAATTTTCCTTTTATCTCGCAGTAGTAATCACGCGTAGTTTTCTACTTTCCATGTTCATTTTGCTTCTCGTGGTATCGTCGTTGAAGTATTGCAGGCTATTGTTTTGGTCTTGCAATAAGTATTGCGTGTTGTAAATTTGTAATTGATGGCACAAAAAAGACAAAGCTACATACTCGCAAAAGCCAACTCTCTGCAAAAGCAGATGGATTATCACTTGGTTGAAACTTTGGTGGATTAGCACCCATGACTTTCATCCTGAGCATCAGGAATATGATCGATGTCACCAAAAGTATCGAAATTCTCTTCACAAATGCAAGCAGCCATCGCTAAAAATGAAGAGAAATTAGTGATGAGGAGACACGCCTTGTCATAAGACACGACCATGCACTATCAACAGTCCAGAGCCAGTTCCCGTTCTGTTTCAGCATCAGGAATATGATTGATGTCACGAGAAAAATCGAAATTCTCTTTAAAAATGCAAGCAGCCATCAGAAGAGAGATTAATAAAGAAGAGAGATTGATAAAGAAGAGAGATTAATAGAGAAGAGACATCCCCTGTCATAAAATATCACCATGCACCATCAACAGTCTAGAATCAATTCCCATCATATTTCAGCATTGTATGAGTTCTCAATCAAATCTAGACATTTGCAAGGATACAATTACTGGAACCCAGGCGACTTCTAAACAAGAGTAGGACTAAAATTTCTGGTGCAAATTTACTGACCTGCTCCTCATCTTTGATACAACCAGTCTTCAAAATTTTGAGAAGTGTGATTTTCTTTGCAGCCAAAATTTGCATGATGTCATATATGATGCATACGGCCTGTTACAGAAATATATATCTCAATACTGGTCAATTTATCATACCTTAAAGGGAATGAAAAGACTAGGATGCTTCGCGTAAAGTCAGTGACTTGCTCTCCACAGCTTCCTAAATAACTGACTCTACAAAATTCACAAAAACAAATACAAACGATGGTAAAGGAAACGATGGTAAACGATGGTCTCGGTACTCCCTTTCAAAAATGATTGAAAAAATGAGCTACGTTCTTAGTTCACAGTTATTCATGAAATTAAAATCGCATTAATAAAATCAACTGTAAAACCATCACCACTGACTAATCACACTCCAGTAGAGTACTCGGAAATGGACACCGGTCTTTCCATCAAAATCGCAAATGATGATCCCTGTCTTTACACCAAGTCAAGGTATTCGATTCAGGTCCTTCTACTTAAATTATGAAAAAAACCGTTTCACCATGGTTCACGAAGCACATCGCCAGTACCCAAAATACATTGTCTTTTTGTCTCCCCAATACAGTAAAGCCGTAAAGTTGAAGAGATGTGACCGACGTTTTCTGCTATTTTCGCAAGCGTTTGGGAAGCAGCTCTACTTTACAAAATTCTAAAATGATAAACTTTGGCAGAAGAGTTTGAATCAGATTGGAAACTCTGGTATCTAGTTTCAAGACAACAAAACTTCAACAAATTAGGGCTCTTTTTATTAAGATATGTGATATGATGATATGATATTAACACACGATCCATCTACATGATTTTTAAGAGTTTTACCTAAATTTACAACATGTAAGGCATTAAACCTCTTTAAAACAGTCAGGAGATTACTATATAGTTAAAAATCAGGAGATTACTATATCATACGAAAGAAATGAATAGAAAGGGCTTATAACTCTTAGAACCAAAAAATTGTCCATATGAAAAAGTGTCAAAATGGGGAATTGACGTGAGCTAAAAATCTATTGCTATTCGTTGTAACATTGATACTGGTAGGCAGTTTTCAAAATCTATGAGATGATATTAGATGACATGATAAATTTGTACTTAACAACTGATGCGTTCCAACCTCGATACAATCCAAGTAACAAGGAAGCATCGTAATGCATAGATTATAAGTAAGGAGCCTAGACATCATAAAATATAACGATAAATGTAAAAACATGATGATGCTTACCAGAACGGTGACACCTTGTTCCTTTGAAAACATAGCAAAAAATGCAAATACAACACATGCACACAGGGAATTTGATTGTACTCTTTCTGGCAACAGCGAAGGTGTGTTTCTAAATGCTGATTATCAAAGAGAAATCATTTAAGTTATTGGAATGCTTTGTAACAGAGCTAAACTGCATCAAAATAAAGGATGCAGCTTGGAATAGTTTCACAAATGTAGAAAGAACCCTCAGAATAGAAACTATTTTTTCAAACAGCTTGTTTGGTCTCCATTTGAAACTGATAGACGCTTCTTATACGAGAGCACCATATCATTTCTCAACAAAATCAGCTCAAAGTTTCTAAAATAAAAGCTTTATTGCAGGTTCATACAGGCGCAAAATATAGGTCACTGCAAATTTCAAATCAACAGATAGACTGGGTGAGCCAGAAAAAATCATCTTTTAATCCGTAATGCTTGATTGATATGAATGGTTTTAATTCTAATCAGAAAGACAAAGCTCTTTTTGTGATTTTTCTCTTCTAAACGTTCTTATGAGCACTGAACACATAGGTAAATTCGATTTTACAAAAGTTTGGTTAGGAGATGCCTGAAAAGGGGTGTAAAACACCTGATCAAATCATGCCATGCACGAGAGCATTCACCATCGCAAATGAATAGATTTTCAAACATATACTGAAATTTCAATTCCATAGTAATGAATGTGTAGGCAACATCTCTCATCCTTTCAAACTGTGCTTTCTTTGTTGGTCTTTGCGAGAGGGTTCTACATGATATGATTGAATGTTTGATTTTGCAACAATTAAATTTTCATAAAGTCAGATTTACTTATAAAATTCCAATGTTCATGAAAGCACAAGGAAAATTACAAAACAACTTCAATCCCTTGGCCATCAATCATGATTTAACCCGTTCTTATTAATTAGAGACTCTTGGTGCTATAAATTTTAGAAAGTGGAAACACTTTTCTGGCTCACCAGTTACATCACCTTTTTCCAGAATAATATGGTAGCAAAGCTTTTTTTGAGTAAGAGACTTTCTGTACTACAATTATAGTTTCCTATCTCACCAACAAATATTAAAGCAATCCATAGTTAAGCAAATCATAGAATCTAAAGTATTTCATCAAGTTGATAGTCATAATTTGAAATGAATTATAAATTTTCATTTCTTTCCCCTTTCTTTGTGAGAATAAATAAATAAATTGAAGGGTCTGGTTGTTACAGTTACAATCATCCTTCATTCAAGCACTTTTAGCAATTTTTGCCAAAAGACAAGTAAAGTTTTAGAAAGATGGATAAATATTCAAAATGAATTTCTAAAATTACCTGATGAAAAGCATCTTATATAGCTCAAAAATGAAACAAAGAAGAAGAAAGCACACAGGAGGTCAGCTCTTCCAACAATGCCTGCAACCTGCAAATAAATGTCAAAATACAGTAATTGAAAATACAGTCAAGGGCGCAGCTGTAAAGAATGCTTAATCCAAGGCAAAGCCCCCCCTACTTGAGCATCAGGACAAGGGGTCACAGACTCAATTAGGCCTCTCTTCTATTTCTGTGATACCAGGGCTTGGTGCACAACTTCACCCTCAAGCCACAACTTCACCCTCACCCCTGGGAGCTACTGGACTTTCAGTTGAATGGAGGTGTGCACTCGAAGAAATGATTTTTTCAGCCGGCTTTAGAATTCTTCCCACAAAATGACAGCCGGCTTTAGAAAAATCTGTGAAAAGTATAGTCCGAAACATAGAACTTCATAGGAAAGCAACAAAATAACACTTTTGACAACTGGCTTTAGAAAAATGCCTTCTTTTGATACCCGGCATAAGAAAAAAGAGGTGACAAAGATACCAAGGAAAAAGTACAAATCCCGTCAGCAAAATATGCTAAGTATCCCATCCAGACCCTCACCTTCAATGTCAATCTAGAGCATCTTTTGCAAAACAATTGCATATTTAAAACAATATTATCAACTGTGTTTGCAAAAATTAAAAGAACAGGGACATTGTCCACATAGTATGTACTCAAGTAAGAAGCTTATTATCAAATGTTGAATTCAAACTCAAAATATCTGAATCCTTAATGCCAAATCTCTGAGTAAAATATGTGGTGTATTGCATAGAGGAAACAAAGGTTTAGCTCTGTCTTCCTTCAACATACAGAGTGAGATGAAAAATGATTTACGATATGTAGATCACATCGCTTTCTAAAAGCAAATACTATCAACAAAAAACTTGTTTGCATGCCAAGCTATAAGTCCTCTGAAATGTTGATTTTCATTTTAAGTTGGTTTACTCTTTAAAATGCAGCTTCAAACAGGTATAAAATTGACTCCATTATTGACTCCATTGCTTCATGAATTTGAAATTCTACAACTTTTCCTGATATTTCTAAGATTCAACGCAAAGCTCACAAATTCATCTGGGAACACAAAACTTTCTAATTTAAGAAGCAATCTGCAAACATCAAATTTCCATGATGGGCTCCATGTCCCAGAAATTCATTGTTTGTAAAGGCAACTTTAGTTTACATCAGATCTTATGGATTGGAAAGATACATAAAATGTATTAATTACCCATCTCACTCTCAAATTTAATTGTAGCTTAAATGATCACACCTGTCCTGTCTGCCACATTTGTGGACAACATTATTCTGAATGAGAAATGCTAGTAGAAAGTGTGAATTATCTGTGCACTCTGTTAAGCCTTAAATAACTGTTGATTTAGATGATGTGATAATACCTTTTTTGATTTAGAGCATTCAGGTCTCATGTAGCTCGTGAAGCTTTTTAGTAAGCTGGTATAAAAAGTACTCCTCCTCCTGACAATTCATCCTCACATACATAACTAGGCATACTGCTTTTAGGGAACTATTTTGGTTTATTGAATATTTGATTTGAGAATCTCATACATCTATGATTTTTTATTGCTTTGAAACGACTACCAATGAAAAGCAACTGTTCTCATCATTACAAAGCTCTACCAAATATTCTTGCTGTTATGGGAAGAAGCAAATACATGGTATCTAATTGATCACTCACATTCTCTGTATGTATTGGATGAGTTGCAAACAGAACGGCTGCAAGGAAACTTGACTTTGGTGCTGTAAAAACTTTGAGCCCATCTTTTGACAGTGTTATACCTCCAAAAACAGCAGAGAATACCCTCAACGCTAGCATGCAATTAAATGCATGCAGCATAATATTCACCAGGTGAAATCCTATTGGTTTGTAATCACCAGCAGCCCAATAGTTCAGTCTAAATGTCCACACAGTTAATGGTCTGTAACTCTTATGACTTGACTTTGCTGTAATGCTATTACCCCAAAAGTCATGCATGAAGAGCGAAAATATGCCAGATTCCTGCCTAACATCTTTATTATTCAAGATTGCTTCATTGTCATCAAAAACAAAGTCACCCTCCAAACTCCAAGTAAAACATATTATTGCAAATAATGCAATAACCGATGAGGCAACTGGCTGAGAGAGCTTAGGTACTGGTAGATTACCACATCTCAATGTACTTGTTGATACTGTTGGGTCTGTAATCGTTGGTTCTCTCTTGCCTGAATTCTGCATTGTGCCTGTGGTCTGTGCTGTAAAGTCTGCCAAGTTAACATTTAGACAAGAATCTTTGTTACTTCTCCTTGTCTTGCAAAGGGTTGCTTTGATGAGATACCAGATAATCCAGATAATATAAATATGTCCTCTTCACAATGCCAAGCTTATTCATACAAGGTTCTATTTTCTTTGGGGATTCTGATGATGATGGGAACTACGTGACTTTAGCTCATTCGATATTGTTACTGTTGCTTTCTTTTGTTTTTGCACTGTTGCTGGGTGGGTACGCATGGCGGGGGCTCCAGCTACCTAGTCCACATCATCACATCGGCCTATGCAACTATCGCTCGCCTAGAAAAAACTCTCCGCCTTGAGGCACAGATATTCCACAATCATCCTTGTAATGGCGATTCTTTCTTTGATTTCTTGCTGACTTTTCTGCTCTCCACTTAAAGAGGAATAAATGTTTTATGAGTGCCGCCCACTGTGGTGCCGCCAAAATATGAGCCTCGTTTAGATTATGTGAGCAGCTTGGCTCGGAGGCTCGGTTCCAGTGCTCGGCTCTCCAAGCTCACAGTATAGTAAACAAGGACAGGACAAAGGGACAAAGGGGACAAAGGCAGATTTTGTTTTGAACTTGTAAATCATATTACAGGAACCTCAAGAAGTCCACGGCTGGGGAAGAGTGGAGTTTAGCGCAGCGGGCGACGCTAAATGTCATATATTCCGTTAGCAAATATTGAACTGAACCCTACCCTTGCCCCTAGGCCAGGGACAGATCCAGGGGGTGCAACGGGTGCGCAAGCACCCGTCAAAGTTGCAAGGAAATCACTGAAGGCAAACCTCCTATAATCTTCTGTTGTAAAATATTTTAATTTGATATCATTTGTTCAAATAAATGAATGACAATTTTATGAAACCGCCATATTTTAACTGCCCCAGTGCCCCCTCCTTCAGCCCCACCTTCCGTCGACGGTAAAATTTACTAGACCCTGGGCATCCTCCCGCAGCTTGACGAACACAAACAAACAGTCTTTATTCAGGAGGGGAATCTCCTCATTTCCTTTCCGAAATCCTTATGCGGAGGCAAGTACAGTGCGAGTCACGCAATGAAGGCGCCTTGGTGCAAACCAATCAGAGAGGTGCATGGAGGGTGCTGGAAATTGGCGGGAGCACCCGTAGTTTGAAACTGAGGAGTGCAAACCAATAGGAAAGAACCTTGAGGGGTGCAAGCCAATAGGAGAACGTTTGATAGAAATGACAAGACCATTAGCCAATCACCAGATGAGGAAGAAACTTTCATAAACCAGAGAAGCGCGGAAAAACATAGCGACCAAATCATGCTCAGCCTGTCAAATGTCGACGCAAGATATGAGATTATCCTTTTTACGAGGAAAGGAAGTTTCGAGTTGGAAGTATCAAGATATACCAACGAATCCGAGGATGTTTTGAACCACTTTTGAACCTTCATCAGACACCAGAAGTCATCAAGCAAAGGTTCAGTCAGGGACAGTGACGCAACGTCTGTGGTAGGCCCTATATATTTTATGTAGCGTTCCTTGGCGAAGCTAAGTTACCATGAATTAAATCTAAATTATCTAATCTAACGAGCATGTGACTAGGACAAGATTTTTATTTACTTTTGTATTGGAAACGTTAGAAGTTTAGGCTACGTTTCCATTACTCCGTTTTCAAATGTCTCCGTTTTCATATCGCTCCGTTTTCGGATGATCTTGAACCGTTTCCATTACTCCATTTTCGCCAAGAGCGCAAAAAGAGCGCCTGGTACGAAAACGGGGGTGTTTCCATTACTCCGTTTTCGTTCGTCTTCATTTCCTTTGTTCGCACTCGTTTTGAAACCGAGGGTGTTGTATAGATTGTTGTTGTAGCGTTTTCGAATGACTCCGTTTTCGGTGTTTCCATTGAAAACGATGCGTTTTCAGATGTCTCCGTTTTCAAATCACTCCACTTTGAACACCGTTTTCAAATGTCTCCGTTTTCGATCGTTTTCAATGGAAACACCAACCCAAAAACGGAGACATTCCACTCCGTTTTCATACGAAAACGGAGTAATGGAAACGAGGTCTTAGTTGTTTGCAATTTGGCAGTTGCTGCGAATATTGGTTTGGCGTTTGGCAGGATGGTTGATCACTATTGTATAGAATATCAGGTAGGACAAAAGGGGCTTTGTAGCTGTTGATTGTCTTACAAAATATTATGACTCGAATCACCATTCTCAAACGTATTTGGTTTCAATGAATTTCTTAGCCCTCCTTGTACTGTAAAGGATGCACAATTACCATACCAATCAAAACGAAATCCCACACCACCATTCTTCAAATAGGAAGTGTTTTGAGTTTGGTGCTTATTTGCAGTTTGTCCTAAAATTTCATTCAACCATTCCTGTGCTGTCCAAATTCTGAAAAGTCTGAGAGGAATTGCTATTAATTGTCTAAAAAGTTGAAGAAAAATAAAGGGCGTCGTTATGTGTTCAGCAAATTTAAATGGCGCGGACCCCAAAAAATTTTCCGGGGCTCCGCCCCCGGACCCCCGTGCCTTTCGGGGGCTTCGCCCCCGCCCCACACGTCCTGTGGCGGCTTTGCCGCCACATGCCCTTGGCACCCGTCAGATTTACACCTGGATCCGTCCCTGCTAGGGGTGTTACATGTTGAGGGTAGGGGTGTATGCCACCACATTGATGGGTTTTGGGGTCCAAAATTCTCTAAACAAGGGCCTATGTTTCGGCAGATTTTCTTTGTCTTTGTCACATAACATGGATGGGTTTTCCAGAAATTGGTAAAAATAGCCAAAAATGGGTGAAAAAGAAAACACCATCTCAAAGTAATGAAAAATTACTTATAAAATGATGAAAACTTGCTCATTGACAACGTAGCTTTTAAGAAACTGCTAGAGTCTATCTCAAACTCTTTTCACTCCCCCTCCCTGAAATTTGCATTATCTTTTGTCCCCCTTCTCTTTCCGTTAACAAAATGCTGGCACCCTCTCCTCCCAGGTGTCTTCCAACCCCTCCCTGCTAAGAAATAATGACCCCTCCCTAGCCATGGTTAAATGAGGAAGCCAGCTTTATGAATAGAAAAGCAATTTGGTTATCCAAGGAAGTAGCGCTTTATCAGTGGCGCGCCTAGGCAACCTCGTCCCCAGGGCCTTTGTCACATATGGGCCTTGGGGACGAGGTCGGAACAAAGGGAGCAAGTAAGGGCAACCGTCCTCTTTCAAGATGAAAAATTGACCAGACACTCCCTCTTTGGTGAGTAGTGTGCCCCTTCTACTGACCCAAATGCACCCTTTTCAAAGAATTCGATTATGATTTGCGGAAAACATAGCGTCAAGATGACATTTTGTTCCTAGGTACCAGAGCCCGAAGGCTCTAGTACCCAGGGTAGATTTTTGGTAGAGAAGCCAAAAAATGCTCTAAAGGAGGCGGCTAAACTTTTCAAGCGGCCTCAGCG
Source organism: Aurelia sp. 4 Dawson et al 2005 (assembly GCA_964019985.1). NCBI lineage: Eukaryota > Metazoa > Cnidaria > Scyphozoa > Semaeostomeae > Ulmaridae > Aurelia > Aurelia sp. 4 Dawson et al 2005. The sequence goes on along the minus strand of OZ026495.1, from coordinate 16,236,542 downwards.
TGCTTACTTCCTATCATGATTTGGGTGGTGCCTCCTTTGCAGGTTGCCCAACCCTTCCATTTGAGTTGAACTAACCCCTGTGTTTTACATGTCAAAGCTAAATTAGGAAGTGTCTGGGGGGGGGGTTGTTCGCTATTTATCAAAACAGTGACTCGAGATGAAATAGATTAAGAACAGTTAATGTATTGAATCATTAAAACATCTCTAGGAAAGGTGAAACGGAATGTCAGTTTCCTCTTGATTTAGCAAAACAAATCTCATATATACTCTTTAAACCTACAAATATAGAGAGCAAACGCTTTCCCTAAAAAGTGGCTTCATGTGAATTTTATCATTATTGCCTATTACTAACTACTGATCTTTTTGTTCTGCATTAAAAACCAATTGGCAATAAAGGTCCTTAATGATATATACGTAAATAGTGAAATCATTTTGCTCATTCTATTCTAAAGTTGTATGTACAGAAGCTGTTTGCGACGTAGTTGATCAGCTGTCCATCCGGCATGGGCGGCATTGTTTTTTGCTATCATGGAAAATGTCACTAGACTGCCTTCACAGGATACCAGTACAAATATACGGTATGAGAATTGTGCCTATTGGCCCTATGAAGGCACAGTATCATTTCCGAAACAATATGATGATAGCCAAACTTGAAAACGAAACTATAGCGGGCACTATTTTGACGGGAGGAGAGGGTGGGATAGTATAAACGCTCGAAAACGAAGAAGACGGAACTTCTTGCAACACTTTCGGAAAGAGGGTGATCAATTCCTTAGACATACCGGATGACCCAAAAAATTGACCCAACGCAATCTTTATTGACTAATAGCCTATTGAAAGTGACCAATTGAAATGGTTCTTTCGCTAAAGACTGGCCCACCTAGTACTTTTGAAAACTTTTTAACACTTCGTAACACTTCGTAGCACTTCGTAACACTTCGTAACACTTCGTAACATTTTGTAACATTTCGTAACACAGTAAGTTTCCAGGACTTTGAGGAAAAGGGCATGCTTGCATCCTAAAAAAGTTTTCAAAAGTAGGGCATTGAGCTAAAGCCATTTTACATCTTCAAAACAATGAGGAGTGCGAAGCTTGCTCTAAAAACTTTTGACTGAGTTGAATATTCCCAGGTTAAAGTAAAGCACTTTGCTCATTACCTTGAAGATTTGAAATGGCTGGAAATCGATCCCGTTTTTGGCGACATCTTGAGGACTTTTTGCATACCTTTTCCCTTGAAATCCCTAAGTTTGGATGTTTACTGAAATGACAATGAGATTGCAACAATGCTCATAATAACAAAGATTAACTTGTTTGTTCAGCTACAGTCTACAGAGCAACGTTCGAAGCATTTCAATCGGCAATAGACCTTTTAGCTATTCTGAAAAAAGAATCTCTATCGAACGATACTTTGCTACATTTTGTAGAATTTCTCGATCGAATCTCGTGCATAAAAAAGTATAGAAATAACGCTCGATCCAGGTTCTTTTGCTGAATAGCTAAAAGGTCTATTAGCTTTCTGTCTACAGCAGAATGTTCACTTTCTGAGGCACCATGTAGATATCAGGTGTCCAAAAAAAAAACGCAACAGATTTAAAACATTCTAGCCACAAGCTGTTTCAAACTAAAACTTTATTAATTATTTTTCTCAAAATTTAAAATAATTAGATTAAATTTTGAGATATTTTTTAGAATTTTAGGTGACCTGGTTGCAGAGTTATTAATTGACAAACTCGAAATTTGCTGTCATGGCAAAACAAGACCTCCCACAACTAGTGCAAAGCATAATGCAAAATTACAAGCGTGGCATTGTCTACAACTTTACAAGATTACAGAAAAGCACATAATTTGATCAAGAAACTGTGACTGTGATAAAGGAGATCCTTTAATGATTTACGAGTTAGCTAGTTTCGAGGGAGCACTCAGTGCTCATTTCCAATTGAAAGCATAACTGTAAGAATGGCCTAGTCATTTTACAAATAGCAACTTCGTCATGACTGAAGTCTTCATACAAGTATCTGCTCCATGTTCAATTAACTTTTGTTTGAGCGCTTGTCAGCAATCTTCAGTTATTGCAAAGACGTGTCATTTTTTATAATTTGACAATTTAATCAACTATTGCTAATGCAGCAGCTTTGATTTTGACCTGGAAGCAATTTTGAACTTTGCTGATTTTTAACTTTACAACCAAGTCACCAAAAACACTGAAAAATGTATTAACATTTATTGTAGCAGTTGTAGATTTCAATAAAAATAATTGTTTGCTAATAAGTATGAAACAGCTGCCATTAGAATTATTCAAATCTGTTGCGTTTTTTCTGGGACACCCGGTGCATTCCTGTGGGGTCTAATTCAAGCCTCGTTGTTGGGCAGATTGCACCGAGTTCGTTGTCGTAAAACCTTCCCCATTTTCAACTTTGCTGGTATTTTGTGAGAGCTACCTAGAATTTTACGCGGTGCCTAAACGTTTTTAGCGTGTGTTTAGATTATTATGGCATCCTAAGATAGTCTTTGTCTGATCGTCTCATAAGACAGATACATCGACTAGCCTCTGCTTCTCAGCCATTTTTGACATTCATAAGACTAAACTGTTTCTATGCAATTCAATAAACTCAGCGTCGAATAGACTTTTGATCAACCGCTTTGGCAAATACACCCTGATGTAAACAGTAGGGCAATAGACAATGAAATAAATCGACGAAAAAAAATCCTGGTCATTGCCGGCAGCTAATTAATGAAAAACAAATTAACTACGTCCAGGGGATTGGTTTCCTTGTTTGTTTTAACGTTTTCTGCAGGTGTTCTCGTTAGAAATCTAAAACACTTGGTAAGATGATCATTTCTTTGTAATTGTCGTGGAATGAACGTGTCGGAGCTTCGACCATCAATTTGCATAATTCTGAGATGCGAACTGTCATAGTATCCATTCTGCTATTTTTGCAGAATCCAAAATGTTCTCAACTATCTAATAAAGAGCAAAATACATTTCAGCTAATCATAGGGGACGAAAGAAAGGATGGCATGAGTATGTGTCCAATTACATTCTTTCATAAATGTAGCTTTTCCAACACATGCAACTACGTTATCAAAGTCAAGAAAACGTCGAAATGTAAGGAAATTCAAGACCTGAAACACTTTGAAAACATCGCAGAAGATTCGCTGGTCTGGGAGAAGATACCAAAAACGCATCGTATGTATAAGCATTCTGGTTTTTTATTTAATAGGCATGTTAGATATATGTTGGAAAAATTAAATTGTGGTATCTAATCATCATCATCATCATCATCATCATCATCATCATCACCATCATCATCATCATCATCACCATCATCATCATCATCATCATCATCATCACCATCATCATCATCATCATCATCATCATCATCATCATCATCACCATCATCATCATCATCATCACCATCATCATCATCATCATCACCACCATCATCATCATCATCATCATCACCATCATCATCATCATCATCATCACCATCATCATCATCATCATCATCATCATCATCAACAACATCATCATCATCATCATCATCATCATCACCACAACCATCATCATCATCATCATCACCTTCATCATCATCATCATCATCATCACCATCATCATCATCATCATCATCACCATCATCATCATCATCATCATCACCATCATCATCATCATCATCACCATCATCATCATCATCATCACCACCATCATCATCATCATCATCATCATCACCATCATCATCATCATCATCATCATCATCACCACCATCATCATCATCACTATCATCCCATCATCATCATCATCATCATCATCATCATCACCACCACCATCATCATCATCATCATCATCATCATCATCATCATCATCATCATCATCATCACCATCATTACCATTAATTCATTTTGAGTTACCCTGGGTACCAGACTCTCTCAGAAAGAAAATTTTCTGTAGAGAGAGTCTGGTACCCAGGGTAATTTTGAGTAGGCTATACAAAGATTAAAACAAATAGCTAGATTACAGCTAGTTAAGGCCTACTCTATACAGTTTTCATAATGTCTAAAATAGATTAAGAAAAGATTGCAATGTATATACATAAATATGAATTACAAGGTTAAAACGACTATTCAGTTAGGAACCCAACTTGTGGAATATATGTTTTGCAAAGTCTGCAGTTGCACTCGAGCACTCACCATCTTTCAAACATCTAATTCTTTTTATTAATATAGGAAGGGTGTTTGATTGCTTTATTTCTTGCGGCAATGGTTGCCACTACTGCTACCAAGACAGGCTATGGTCTCAATCCATTACGGTCTGGTGTAAGATATTGTGATATTGATCTCACAAATTTCCATATTTTGTAGGTATCCTTCAGGCATTGCCAGGCAGTCAAAGGATGATGGTAAGCTTCATAAATTTCTTTCTACAGTGCGTTGGTCCGCAAGATAAAATATACTCTGACGTATTAATGAGCTTGAATAAAGCAACGGGCGAGTTGCTGTATACAGTCACAGATTGGTAACGATGGCATCTGTTCTTTTAGATTTGATGGAAACGCCATTATGAAATGATTGGAGATTGCAGGCTAAGGTCCCTTTCAACTGCTAAAAAGTCAAGACTGCATTATGTAAATAAAGAGTACTGCAAAAGATGCCTGAAAACCTAAATAGACAGCTCGCTCTTTGTGCATGCCAGAATTGTTGAGAGGTGACTACAGGCCATAGAAAGCCCTGAAAATGAGCAATAGGAAACCAATCCTATTTAGAAATGGAAAATAGTTCTGCTTTCTGAACGATCGGTACTTAAAGCTAGAGATGCAAAATGCGGTATTCCCCAAGGTTCTTGCTTAGGCCCTCTTCCATTCATTATTTACTCAAATGACTGAAAGTATCTGAAACACTCTCCTCGGTGGGCATCTATGCTGACGAGTTGTCAATTGGAGTGAATACCCCTCTGAATTTGGGGGCAGTGTCCCTCAATTCCCCACAATTTCTGCCACTGTTACTGAAGCTTACCAATCATTACAATTACTCTGGTGCCTTCGCAGTAATATGATGCAGGAAACAAGTAAAAATAAGTAAAACCATGCGAATCTGATTTGCTGATATCACAATTGGATCGAATGATGTAGCGAAACTAGTTTAGGACTCACATCAAGAGCTATCCCTTCGCTCTTAATGGATAACGGTGAACAAACTTAGCGCCAATCCAAAAAACTGACTTTTCCTTTCTTTTTGATAACAGTTCACAACTTATGGAGGGATACACACTTGCCCGAAGTTAGTGAGCTACTGACGATGGATCGCTTAAGAAAAAACTTAAAGTACGGTAAAGTCCTGCCTTTAAGAAACTCATTGCACAAAGACAGCCTGATTGGTTCCTTATGTCAAGATATACTTCTTCAAAACAGGGTGTGTATGCCATGGTATAAGAAACACTTTATATTCCAAACAGCTGTCAAAATTTTTAAGAAAACGTTTCTGCAATATGAACTGTCGTGCAGAAATCGAATGGTTTGAGCCAGCATTGAAGGTTTCTTGAAATCATAACGATTTGGGCTTCAAACTTTCATTCTTGTTTCTCGAGAATTGAGCCCTATTGGAGACATATTCAAATATGCACCTTATAATATTGCTATGTACCATTGTATAAGAAACTGGGCATGAATCAGCCTGGATAGTTTCTTGTAAAGAGGTATTTTATTCATCGAAATCAGGCCTGAGTTTCTTATAATGCAGTTTCTTAAAGGCGGGACTTTACTGTAAATCAACGGGGTTAAAAGCAAACGTAGCTAGGGGGACTGGGCAATCCAAATATAACGTAACCTATTGCATTTGATGTTTTCGGCCTATGAAACAAAAGGAGGATAAGTGGCGCCTGTGGTTCTTTTGTGTTATGTTTAGATAATATCGCTATATCTCCGTTCATGTACTTTAAAATGGATATAACTAACCAGATATAACTAACCAGACTCCCCACTCTCAAGCATAGCTTCGAAAAAGAACAGCAATCATTAAGTACTCCGTGGGGTGGGGAGCAGTGGGTGCTTATTCTGAAGAACTCTATAATCATTAATTGATCCACTCATTGCAGAGCAGCAAAGGCACTCACTAAGGAAAAAAATGCATTTTCATTCGAAAAGATAGAGATTAATTGCTGGTAGAATCTAAGAGCAAAAATGACCTTCTTGGGGTGAAGTCAATTCAATGAATTAAGAATGTTGGGTAAATAGGAACGGAGAAAACCAAATATGCTGATTCTCTTTCACAGACACCAAGACCAAGGCCATTTTCAACATGCAAAACCTTGAAGCAAGCTGGCAAAAGCAATGGAATCTACAACATTTACCTCCCAACAGGCAATTATCGCGTTTACTGCGTCATGGATGTCAACAATGGTGGTTATACATTCTTATCTAACACATCCTTGTCAAGCCTCAATTCCACAGACATGGGCTATCTGTTCACCGACCCCCGAAGTGTTCTTATGCGGATTTTGAAAACGGATGGGTCGCAGCCGTACACAGTCGTTACGCAGTACACCAATACAGGCGGGCTATCAGTACAACTGAACAACTATACACTCTACAGAAAGCCTAAGAATGTAGGAATTTCACCATATCTATATCTTGGTACCTTACCAAAAATAAATGCTACAAAGGGAACTCGCCAAGGCTTCAAATCGAATGGCGCTGAAATCACTTTTAATAACTGCGATGGGAATGCAAACAACTATTTTGCGTTTTTTGAAAGATCAAATGGGAATCCTTCAAGTTCTTCTATTTATGAGCAAAGAGGTGTGGCTGTTAACTGGAGAAAAACGGCAATCAACCACGGAACAAGCATGCCAGAGGACTACTTCTACTTCACAGAAATGAGCTTTGGTGGTTGTGGTTGCTATACTGAGAGCACCAGATGGAGAACCGCCACTAGCCCTGCCTTGTCAACGGCTATTGGAATACGTTAGAATAAGGTCTTGCGTCTGGCAGGAAGCTATCCACATCAACTGGAACTTTGCTTTGCAAAGCCATTTACTCAAACTGATTTAAGCAGTGTCATCGCCTTTTTAATCCTATCTGACCTGAAACACACAATGCCTGGGAAAGGGCGGATTCCGTCCCTCCCCCTGCTTATTTCTGTTGCTATTTGGAATATGGTAGCCTCATTTGGCACAATTGTTTTTCACTATAGAAAAAATGAATATTTGAAACAATAATTTATCAGCGACATTGTTATTGTTTCTAGGCTGTATGACGTCATATAAATAACTCATCATATAAAGAAATTAAAGAGATACAAAATATATGTCTAATTCCAAACTTTAGGCTTAATTGAACCAATTTAAGAAGATTTAGAGAGATACAAAATTTCATCTTTACACAACGCAGCATGACTACTTAGTTACCATGACGACAAGCCTGAAAATAGACTATCCAAGTGGTTGCTGTTTTATTGCTAAATGAAGGAAAATTGAACTTACCAAATATCAGAGACTTTCTGCATGTATCAAAAAATGTGCACATTGAAATATACTTGGGGGTGGAATCCACACCCCCAGGTCAGATAGGGTTAAAGTATGAGACAACTCTGATGAGACCTTTTGGTGATGTTCATCAAAATTGTAGGAAAGGATAGGGCTAGTTATCTTAGAGGTAAGTTGTTGCACTTTCATTCTCAAGCAGAAATTTTGATTTTTGATGTTGTGATTACAGTTGAAAGAAGTGCATCATAATCTTGCAAAGGACTCCCAGGAACCACCATGAGCAAACATCACAATTTTCTTCGTTTCTATTGAATTCCCTTTGTGAATGCAGAAACCTTACCCCAATTGCGACTGGTCCCGCTATCACCTGGGCTCTTCGTCAAGCAAATGCTATGCTTCTCTTAATTCTCAAAGGAGACCTGAACAGATGAATAGCACGGTTTACTGACGGTTTAATGACGCCTGCATTCCCAAAAGGTAACAAATTTCACTCCTGCCAACAAAAGCACGCTTCTGTGTCCAAATCTAAACATTTGTAATAAATTGCATGGGTTGCCGTTAGAGATGCACCCCGTTGGGTGACTCCAAAGCGAGGTGAAACCGGCAAGTCAGTATTCTAATAGATCATTGCGATTTTGTTTGAAGGTCTATCGTAGAAAATGTCTTTTAAGCATGTCTATTATCTCATCCCATCTTTCTGAGTTATTAGTTTATTTTGGTTGCAAAATCACCCTGATGAGACGGATAGCTTTTGTCCTAATTTGGAATAGTTTGAGTTGCAGTAACTTTTGTAGCTGGAGTACATTAACATCGAAAACTTTCGGAAGATCAAACCTTCGGACAAAATTGAATCCGGTGATGTAGGAAGTTTTTTCGTCCGAAAGTTTTAAATTCATTGAAAGTAGAATAGCACAAAGAAACACATAAGATAGTTAATTGTCCATCGTTTAGCCACAAGTGCTCAAGTTCCTTTGACTTCGCGATATGAAAGTTCAGTGTCTTGTTGAAAAGTTTCTTGCAAACATTTCACATATGCCAGCACCATTTTAATTTGGTTCACAGCTAGTTTTAACATCGTTCAATATGACAAAAGTTTCATTCAAATGTTCGTGTAGATTTGATGTTTGTGCACGTAAAATGATATTTTGATAGAATTATAATTAGTTCCAACGTATATTTCGGTATTTATGCTTGTATTTTGGTATAGTGTTTGTCCGAAAGTATTTTGTCCACAATTCCAGGAAAAGCATCCGAAAGTTTTCGTCCAAAGTTGTTTTCAGAGACTTTCTATCTGAAAGCTTTCGGTTTTAATGTACAAAGATGGAATATAAATTTCTTTCAGGGAATTTAGGGTATTTTCGGCACTTTAGGGACCAGAAAATATACATTATACATTGCTTCTTTGTGTTCCGTTTCCTCAAGGGACTTTTCTAGGCTTGCTCACTGTAATCCATTAGGCCCTTTTTATCAAATTAATGCCAAAAAATAAAGTTCCTAATCCTAATAAAATTTTAGACTTGCGACATGAACCATAACCATGTTCTGGAAACCACTGAGACACGAACAAAAAACGTGTACCTTACGCTGTTTTTGATGTACCATCAATTATCTCAATTTTTTCTTTGATTCGGGAGCCATTGCCAATTCTTGCACAACGAAACTCGTATCAAAATTCTACGAAAATCCTAGTGGACCCAAATTACCCCACCTTGCAAAATAATCAAAATAAAATCTACCGAATCGCAAAAAATTCCGAAAAACTTTTGGCACCTTTCCAAATGATGTAACATGCGGTTGATAATGACATGTTGACGAAAAGAAGTTGCAAGTTGGCATAAACCGAAAGTATGAAGGCATACAATCGCTTATCATTTTCTTAGATTGGTATTCAAAGTTGGCAATACGCTAAAGTGAGGACCACAGGACCTTGTCTTGTGTACTATGCTTTTTCTTCGTACATCAAGCATAATCGTGCTTTTTACGGACAAAACAGACAAATATGTTTCTTGGGTCTCTTTATGGAGGTCAAGTTCCGCACTGTTGGAATTTAGTCGAAAAACAGAGTTTTCATTGATTTATTAGGTAAAGGTTCAACGCTTCTATCGATGAACCGTTTTCAGCTCTTTCTTGAGCATTTCAGGTATTCTGTTTTTCAGGAAAATAATCATAGAAAAGCAATGCGACCAGATACGGAAATAAAACAACAGATTTCTTTCAAAATCTTTATCAAAGTAAGCACATTTTTACTGAAATAACAGCTCAAATAGGGAAACTTTTTTGTGGGACACCCGGTATGTAATGGAGTTTTTGAAATATATGAAACTAGCAACATTGCAAAGTAAGCTTTTTTACTTTCCCAAGCAAAAAACCAATTTCTTTTTAAAGACTTTCTATGATTCTGATAATAAATATCCTCATAAAAGAATAAATGTAGACATTTTGAATTCAAAAGTTTTTACTCGATCGGTAATCCATACATTGCTTTAACTCAACCTATCTGATCAACGGCAATAGCAAAGCAATAAGAAGTGATTAATTAAAAAAATCATATTTACGGATCAGATTTTATTACTCATCACGATTTAAATATAAAACTACGGTGTCACCTTATTTAGATTATTTTGTTTGCACTCTCTGGTGGCAACTGTAATTTTCACAAATTTTGTGCGAAGATTTCATTCTGTATTCTGCCTGATACTTTTGCCGCTGCACTGTTTTGACCTCACGCCAGAACAAACTGGTAATATCTCCAATTACTGGATGACAAATTTTGCTTTCAGCAAGAAATAAAGAGAAATTTCTTCTAAGCGCCGTAAAAGCAGATGCCTCTTAGAAAAACTCTTGCTGGCATTCAGCAAATCTTTCAGCAAATCTTAAGATTGAACCAAGTGAGTCGGCTTTCAGCAAATCTTAAGATTGTACCGAGAACTAAATAGTCTAAATCAGCAAGTGTTGGGTATAGATTGAATTCTGGACGACCTAGGGTTTCACATTCATTCTAGGTCAGCCTTTGTTTTTACTGATTTTGCCTTGACGTCAGTAGCAGGCCCGTCGGAACGAAATTCATATTGGGGGGGGGGCTGAAATGAGTTGCAAGCAAAGCGAGCAAAAACGGGCGTCTAGGGGCTTGCCCCGGAGAGAAATTTTTCATGATCACGCCCGTAGATCGTTGGAAAACGCCCCATTTTTTGAAAATGTGCCATTTTTCTGATACAAAGGATCACGACTAATGAGAGTCTTTCCATAAAAATTTTGAAAGGTTAGACCTGTATGACATCAAAAGATGTTGCATTTTTTGATAGATTCTGCTAGCTTCCTCGAATATGTACGAGTTTGAATCTTCATTCCTATCCTACGACCTTGGCTTTTACATCCTTTTTCACTTACAAAATCCCCCACTTCCGGCGGGCTAGGGTCCAGTTCTTCATACCTGCCTCAGCCACTTGAATTGGCATTGCTTGTCATGATTTAGAAGTTCACAGGCATAAGGCATATTGGAGGAACTTTGCGAACCACCATTTTACTAAAATCGCTCGCAATCTTGGAGGGGAAGACCAATCTTGACTAAATGAATTTTCAAGTTAAATTTAACCTATTTTCTATGCAATGAATTTTACAGAAATAGATTTGCAAAGTGAATTGGATTGCAAATCCACAAGAATTCGAGACTGACACAGCAAGTTCTACCAGTTTTTATCAGCAAGTTCTAACAGAAAATTCTACCACGAAAGAACAGAAACTGCGTGAAATTACGTCATCAAGCAATCAGAGATAGGAAAGTGTTCGGATAGATAAGCTTTTGAAATGATGAATCAAGAGTTTAAGCCTCAAAGAAGAAACTATGAAATGTTGCTTAATTTCGGGATCTCTTGCAGGGAGCTAGGGGGTTCAAAGTTACAAGTTTATGCGCATGCGTGTGCAGTTTCTGCTCTGTCTTCTACCAGTAGTCCCTCAGCTGCATTCTAGAAACGCAAAATTTCAAAATGAACCTACTTAAATACCAGTCAGACTAATAAAATACAGATTGATGCAAGATGTATCTTATCTAGCAGCCAGCACAGATACCTAATTATAACTATGACAACCGCATCGTAGTATTTTTCACGCTTGTTTGCTTAGTCACAGAATAGCTTGCGTGAAAGATCAAATGATAAATTGCAATAATGTTGTATGCAATGTTATGTCTCTTTGTCTGTTGCAACTTTCTCATAAACTCACAACGATATGACGAGAAAAACACGTTTCAGCTGATCATCGGAGATAATACAGAAAATAAGAGGGAAATGTGTCCATTTTCTTCTTTCCACAAATGTAGTATCTCCAACACCTGCAGCTACGTTATCAGATTCAAAAGCATGTCAGAATGCAAGGGAATACAAAACTTGAAACGACTCGAAATCTCAGAAGACTTGTTGGTATGGGAGAAGCAACCGAAACGACCGGGTACGTAGTTTTTCAGCCCTCTAGTAGTAAACTATCTTACATTCCGAAAAGGATATTCTTTGAAAAATAGCTCTAACAAGATGAGCTATTGATAATAATAATAAGAGCAAGATGTTTTACAGGGTGACCTTAGAAGTACACACACTTCAACAATGGTTGCTGCAAAGGGGAGAAGGAGGGGGAGGGGATCTTGAATATTTCTTCACAAATCCTCGAGGATTGACGAATCAAACTATCTTTCTAACAACAATTATAAGATTTTAGTGTTTGAGACCTTGGGGGCGCAAAATTTGTGACTCGAATGGTAAAGCGGGCACTATGGCATCAAGCTGAAGAAACCAGCCTACAATCTTTCAAAAATATATTGAGACGAGCAGGTACAATCCCGACATTTTATCATTCCCATTTCTCTACTGCAGGAAAACCATAGTTTTTCTTGCCACTGTCATTTCCCCTTCCCCCTCAGTCAATGTTGTAATTGTAGGCAATGTTTCCCCTGAAAATTGACATCCAGTCACCCCAGAGTCACGCGAAACAACATTGACTGAGGGGGAAGGGGATGCAGTCTCATAATTTTTGTGAAGGATTGTAGGTTCCAAATCTTTAAAAGGGTCGGTGTAAAGCCACAAGGGAGGGGGGAAGGAGTAACTTCAACCGGCAGATGATAGGAGGATGCCATTTTGACGTCTGAAGTCACACCCCAAAATTTATGAATATTTACGAAAACCATCCTCAAAAGTTATGGGTCATTTAAAGTATATGCCATTGTGACAAAATCCAAAATTTCAACCAAGGATAAGAAATTTGACCTAATTCAATACCCTAAAGAGAGTCATTTTTCCAAAATGATATCCCTAAATTTATGTCCGTTTGCGATATTACCAAGATTGACACCCTAGAATTTCTTTTCCGTCCGAAAAATGTACCCCAGAAAATGTCACATCCCATACCAGCACATATGGTAATTACCCCTCTCCAGGTGTAAAATGCTATTACATATTTAATTGAAGTGTATGATTTAAAAAAAATTTTAGCGGCTTCTTTTTACGATTCTACTGTTGGAATAATCTGAAATCTGAAATATTTTCATATTGGAGGATTTTTCTTCTGTCTAAGCCCTGTTTCAGGTGCTTAAGGTTTCATGAAGAATTTTGAAACAAACTTAAAACCATCTTAATCTCCAAGCTTTTGAAGGAAAACTACAGAATCTATCAACAAAATATATAACGCAAAACAAAAGCATTCCTGATCTAAGCATTTACGTCTGCACATTATGGAGGAGAGAAATCTTGTCTGCACGAGCTTGTATACACATTTTTGCAAAGGCAAAGACTTTCATCGTTGAGGTTCATCTTTTTGGAAACATGAAGAATTCAAGTTTCAAGGATTCTTTTTGCAGACATCAAGGATTCAAGTTCAAGGCACTAATCAGAATCCTTGCAAATTTGTAAAATTGCCAGACCGCATACTTTTTCAAAGGACTGAACCAGCCCACATTCAAAGAATGTGCCTTACAGAAAATGCTTCAGGAAAGTTCTTCATGGCCCTTAATATGTATGTGGGAGATCTATCACTACCAGCCAGTGACCCGCAAATAACTTGACAGTCTGGCTTTTTTAACTGAAGTTTTGCATTAATACCTTATAGCTATAGTTCATGATACTTCCATCCTTTGCTTGAAATGGCTCTGTTGCATGTAGTTGGAAAGTTGCATGTGAGAGTCAGTTGAGATCTAGATTGATTATATGGCCGTAGCTACCGCTATTGAAAGAATGCCGGGCGTTAGTAGTCTCGTTTTGGATAGCGATTCTTAGGACTTATCGCAATCAGTCTAGTTGAGATGCAAATTTTGCAATTAATTGGCATCCATTCCTACATGCCAATGAAATTCTTAGCTATGTCATTCCCCATTAGTCTCAAGATAAACATTGCTGTTGAATTGTTAAAATTTACATGTACCGTTTGGTAAATAATAGAAAATCCTTTTGCGAAAAAGTGTAAGACTCGAAGGCTCGAGGCTCGAGGCTCGAAATTCAAGGCTCCAAGGCTCAAGGGCTTGAGGCTCGACAAATAGAATACTCTTTGCTCATCAGTTCAAACCGAAGTGTGCCTCTTTTAGAATACAAAATCTGAATACGAACTTTCCGTGCCAAATTTATCAAATATTAAACCAAAAAGCAACGCGTTTGCAAACTTGCTTTCAAGTTTGTTTGTTCTTTGCAGTGGTCCCTAAAATACTGCCAACAACCCAAGCAATAACGGTAAGTTTTTCGCGTTTTACTGTAATGACACTTTTCTGTAAAGCCTGGGTATCAGATATTGCCAGTCACCGACAATCAATCATTTTCAGCATATATCGTAAAAGTAACAAAGTGAGAATCGGTAAAATGCGGCACATGAATCGAATCTGCAAATGAAATTGTAAGATTGCAAGACTGTTTGGTGAATCTTTGGTTCGATCCAATGGCTTATAAGAAACTTAAGGTACTTCGTTATAAGCATTCATTGGTAACCCTTGATATCCCGTATATTATCAGAATTATTGCGTGTTTGTCTAAGTGTTTCTTTCTATCAAAGTACTTATATAGGGCGTGTTTGATTAGTAATTCCAAACCTACCGAATTCTGACAACGGTTGACTTCGCAAAGACGGAAACACAGCGCCCAATCAAACACAAAATTCATCAAAACAGCAAGTTCAGGTTTCAGATTCATCCTGGCGAAAACGAGGTTTCCAGTTGAAAAAACACGAAGATGAGTCCGGTGCTTTGCAACAAAGATTGAACTGACTCAATTACCATAGCAGCATGAGCAAATTCGCCTCTTTGTCAGAGTTTAGCAAATGAAAACGAGAATCTCTCTAAAGTCTGCCAAACCTTCCACCTGTTGGAGCAGAAGGTTCGGCAGGCCTTCCAAACCAGTTCCAAACTTGCCAAATCTGCCGCTTTCGGAATTTGGTTGTCAATCAAACACAAATTCCGAGTCTTCCAAGTCTACCGTTTTCAGAATTGGCACCAATCAAACACACCCATAGACAACAAAGTTGTTGAGAGTGTTGTACGTACAACAATAAAAGTATCAATAAAAGTATACATTTGTCAAAATATTCGACTTTGTACAAAGATGATAAGTTAGTTAAAACCTTTCGAGCTTAACTCTTCAAAAGTTTCAGATATTTGATACAGTGTTTTAGGCCATTTTTCAGGCATTTCGCACGGAAGGGACTTTCGCAAAGTCGATTTTACTTACATTTTCAGTAGTGGCCAAGACAAGAAAATTCACGACGCCATTTCAGCCTTTCTGCTGTCAAGCAAAACTCTATTCATTCAAAGGTAATACGATTTGTCACGCGTCTCAACCTCTTTTAGTACACACAGTACAGCAACAAAACGACAGTGCTACAGTAAAATTCTTCATCAACTGGGAAAGCGCGAATCACATCTACACCAAGGTGACATATCTTTGTACAACGGGAAAAAAGGATTGTGAGATGAATCCTTGAAATAAATGGGACAAACCTGTAGAACGCTAGCGTAGCGTTAACTGACGGAAGTTACCTTCAGTTCAAAAACTAACAGCCCTCTACTTCTTCAAGGTCCCAAAATGTATTGTTTGATGGTTTCTGCATTGCTGAGACTACAAAATCAGTTATAAATATAAGGGGTCTCCTACCTAATTAACAGTTGATAATGCCTAAGGAGTAGCTAGTGGCCCGGTGATATCTATTACGCAAAGATATGCTATCTTATGCTATGCCATGCGATGCCATACTACTATGCTAATGTCATGTCATTCCTGTCGAGTCATATCGTGTCATGTCATGCCATGTCATGCCATGTTATGTTTATGCTACGTTAAGCAAGGTTAGGCTAAGTGGTGTTGTTTCTTATTATCTTGCGTTATGTGCATATTTGCAAGCGCCCTATACCATGTAAGAATTGCTTTTTCTGCGGCGTTTATGGAAAATTGTTAGACGATGAAATATGATTGCGCCAAACTATACGGTCGGTCATCCAGGTTATGTTCAAGATAAAATAAGCACTTTCCATTATTGCAGACACCAAAGCCATATTCAACATGCAAAACGCTGAAGCAAGCTGGTAAAGGCAATGGACTCTACGATATCTACCTTCCAACAGGAAATTATCGTGTTTACTGCGTCATGGATGTCAACAATGGTGGATATACGTTTCTTTCTGCGGATTCCTTGTTCAAAATCAGAAGCACAGACATGCTCCATCTGTTTACAGACCGTCAAACTGTTCTCATGAAGATCTTAAAATTAGATTCAACGCAGCCCTACACAGTTGTGCAACAGCATCGATACACAGGCGGGCTATCAGTCCAGCTTAACAGTTATTCAGGCTATGCAAGGCCTAAAAATGTAGGTATTGCACCATATCTATATGTCGGCACATTACCTGCATATTATTCTAGCAGGACAAATCCCCAAGGCTTCCGATCAAACGGGATAGCTATGACTTACCACAACTGTGATGGGAATGCAAATAACTATTTTGCCTTCTTTGCAAGATCAAATGGGAAACCTGCAGTACATGATGGTTGTGAGAATTCTGGTATTATTCCAAATTGGAGAAAATCAGCAAGAAATCACGGAACGAAAATGCCACAAGCTTACTTCTTCTTCACGGAGATGCATTTTGGTGGTTGTGGTTGCTATTCTGAAAGTAAAAACTGGCGATACTCAACCAGTAGTCCTGCGTGGTCAGCAGCTGTTGGATTACGCTAGAACGCATATTCAAAAACTGCGCCGAGTATTGCAAATATCCACGAATATTCGAATATTCTTCTTAGGTCGAATGAACTTTAAGTTAACGGGAACGTAAATTTTTTGAGGCCTATAGGTGTTCTCTAGGGCATTTGTCATCATCTTGTATGCAAATTAAAGTGGCCTTGAATACAGTGAAACTTCACATGTAAGAACTTGATATTTTCAAACCGAATTTTTGTTCTTTATGTAAAGGAGGCAGCAGGTTGTCAACTATGGTTTTTAAACATTGTCAAGAAAGCTATTTTTCATTTTTTCTGTACTCGCAATTTTGTTAAAGGCTGTCGAAAAGAAATATCAACGTTGAGGCAGAAGCAGACTTGCTTAGGCCTTTTAGATGATCGAGGCGATTTCAAAACTTTCGACTGTACACGGCAATCAAAGAAATGCCTTACATTTTCACTGTTAAAAACTATATCAATGCATTTAGAATAAGATCGTATACGTAATCAGGCTGAAAAGGTTGTTCCATGAAGGTACTAGAAATGTCAGGCAGTAGGTTATTATAAGAGGAAGGTTCCTATATGCACGATTAGAATGCGATTTGGGATAACGATTTTTGTGAAAGTTTACTATAATGCTGCTCGATCTGGAAAACATTAATTCTAAGCTTGATGGATACTAGGCTCCACTACTGAGTATGGGAAACATGGTTTGCTTTTCTGGTATGCGATGCTTGATTTACGGGGTACAGTTGGTTATAACTGATTGAATTCAAATGCTAACGTTATCTCGGGACTTCGAAACACTAAAAAAGGAATACATCTTAAAATGTGTTAAAGGGTCTGTTTCATCCAGCATTCCTTACATGTGTCATCTCTTGGTTGGCCTGTGTTTTTCGCAATTTTCATGGCCCATGAAAATGGTGACAACAAAGGAAAACCAAGAGATGACACGTGCAAGGAATTTGTTGGGTAGACGAAGTACTGACCCTTTTGTTTTGCAACATTGTGTTTCATCTTTGTTGATAGCGAATCAACGCTGGGGCTCACACTGTCAAGCGCATCGATACTATTGTTTCTTGCTCTTGTTCTCGACGGTCAATCTAATTTGCATATTACGTCATTGAAGCAAATCGGTAGTACGCATGCGATTTGGAGCCCTTTTTGGGGGATTCCTTGAGGCTCACAACTTAGCCTGTTCGTATCCCCAACAAGAATGCTGATTGAAACCAAACAGACCCTCTAAAGACGAATCTTCACTTTGCGAAAAATTACCAAGAACTGATGACGATGTAGCCTGCGCATAGACAAGTCTGCGCGCAGGCTAACGAAGATGCGCATCAATGACTTCACAGTATCCTTCCTAGACGTCTCTGCCAGCTTTCAGAAAGAAAAGTCAAGCGGTCTATTCCATTTGCTGGGAAACTTTATGTGCAAAGCCTGCACATTAAATTAAGACATTTGCAATTTTCTTGCAGTTTCCTACCTAGTTTTAGTATTGTCAGCCTGAATGTCTTTTATTAAATTCATCATGGATTTTCGAGTTGTTCTTAAGTCTTCCTGTGACAAAATATCTTCAGAAATATGATTGTAAATCGGCAACGAGATGAATGAGTCTATCTAATAAGATAAAAAGACAACAATTTTTAAGGCAGATTGCGAATAGCTAGCAAACTACAAACTTGCAAACGTTTATGGTCTTTCAGTTAGTACCAGAATTTCATACAATGAGGCATGCAATTTTGCTCCTCAACGTCCTCTTACAACTAGCTTCAAAGAAGTACCTTTGTCAGCTTTGGAATTCGTCATGTACAAATTTCTATCCATCCATTAAATCCCCTGCCCATTTATTATTCTTTAATGATATTTAAGTCCCATCGCTTATTCCACATCCAAATCATTAGGTATCCATAGTCCTTCTTAGTATCGGGTGACGACCCCAAAACACGTGACAAGCTAAATCGTATATTGTTTTCTGAAAGCAAATGTATCAACATAAACAAGGTATCGGAAGCTCAACTATCTTTTGAGGACAATTTCAAAAGTATGGAAATTCTTTCAGATCTCGGACAATCCCCTCGTTTTCCAGTCGATATTTGAAGGATGTGAGAAAAGCTGAATACCAAATTTGCTTTGGAGCACCAAATTTGAAAGAAAACAAAACATTTCCCTACACAACTTCAAATCCATTGTTACGTTGAGTTCCTACAAAATGTTGACTGGAAAATAATGGCGATTATTTCCCTGAATAGGGGGAGATCCGCTGAAATGCTCAACAATCTTTTGAGGTGTTGCTTGGTTAGTTTAAGGTATGCCTACTGCCAGAAAAGGCAGTTTCAAAAGTATGGAAATTCGTTCAGATCAATTTTCATTTTATCTTATTTCTCAGACTTTCCCCTAGTTTTCCAGTCAATGTTTTAGAAGATGTGAAAAAAGCTGAATTCCAAGTTTGCTTCAGAGCACGAAATATGAATGAGGAACAGAGGTCAATCATTTTGCAATCAAAACGTTCCCTTGTACGATTTCAAATCCATTTAAACGTTGAGTTTTCAAAAAAATATTGACTGGAAGATAATGGCGATTATTTCACTAAAACAGGGAGAATCCACGAATCGAAATTTTCATAGAATTTGCTTTTTCGGATGGCAATCACTGATTTTGATGACCATGCAACATCTTAAACGATAGCTAAGCCTTTCAACTAAACTGAGACATAAAGTATTTGACAATGGTTGTTAATTTCAGGGAGCTAATTATGATTTTGCTAGTGAAGGATTTTTTAGGTCACCCGATATATGCTGAGTCAAAAAACTGAACGCGTATGGCGGGCTGTAGAGCAAAACAGTGCGCGGCCGATACTCAAAGTGAAATCTTAGTCCGTCAGTCAAGTCTGCCTTATACATGAGAATTTTGTTAGGTAAAATGACACATCTTTTTGGACCCAGAAATTAAGAGAGTGATTAAAAGGGGTTTACATGCGAACGAGAATGCCATGATCAGTTCCAGTCCATGATTTACTCGCCACTGAAATTTTAATTCTATTTCAGATCCTGACCATTGCGTTCTATCTAAATTTCAATGGCCAGCGAATTATGGACTAGAATCGCACGTGGAATTTATGTTCCCATACAAAGCAAAGCAGCATCTACAGAATTTCCTACTCTAAATGAAGGACAATTTCAACAAAAACATTTTCACATCTAAGCTAGCCTTAGGCCCGATTACATGTCGTAGTATTGCTTTTTGCCTGAACTGAAAACGCTTCAACTATGACTTATTCCCCAACGCTTGTAGAAACGGTAAAGCTCCGTACTGATTCTATTTGAAACCTTTCAGCTGCTTTAAAAAAAGTTCGATTAAGTGGTGTTGGAGCTTCTTTCACTATTGTGTACGTTGAACATTCTGCATAATGTATCAATCTGTTGTTTGATTCTTTTTTAGAATGCATCTGAAAGATAAATTGGACCTATATCATCTGCTGCTTTTTGTCACAACCACTGGGTCTAAAACGCATCAAAAATCTGTATTCTAGAATTGCTGCACCATAAAATCAGGTGTCAGGACGTCGATAAAGGATCATTCTTGCCGCAAAAGCAAAAACCGCCTTGCTCTAAGCCACATTCTGATCGGTAGACGACGGGGCGACAGAATCCTGTCGCTGATTGAGATTTTTTACCGTTTTTACAGCTCTGTGGGAATAAGGCCCTCAGTGGAGCGATAACAACATAAAAAAATTCAACTCAATGAGTTGAGCGTAACGTGAGGGTCCTTATGTAGTGATTAAGTTAGCGTTTGACCGATAGATTAACATTTCAATTCTGAATATCGGTTGCATATTTCTTCCACACCCAACCAAACCTTTCAGCTTTGTTCACCCACCCCGTATACACTCTGTTCAAATTACAAGCTAATCTTATGGTTTCGTGTCACCTGTTGCACTTAGTAGTCAATACTTGTTGTTCTCCAAGTTTTTGCATCATCTTAGTGAAATGCCATAAGTAATGAAACCTGCAAAGAGCGGTTAGAGATCTCAGATCAAAATTTGAACTGAAATGACAGTCTAGACTTGCAACAAAAGCTCAATGATTTACTACAAAACTACAACCACGACAACAACAATCAACCAATACTCAACAAGGGCTCATGCAAAACTGTTCAAAAACCAGGATTACTGACTTTGTGCGTGAGGAAAACATCGCTTAGAATTTGAAACAAAATGTCTCAGATAGCTAAACGTAAACAGGAATGAAGTATAGTATTGTCGATATAGCCGTTGTTTCATCATAAAGGATGCAGTTGGATTCTCATTGAAAGTTTAACACAATTTGCTTTATTAGAAAAGCAGGCAGTGAGCTATGCTTTCATTTAAAATGAAGTTTGGTTAAACAGGGCAATAATTACAAAATTTTCTACTTCTTTCAGCTCCGAGTGATCACGATAATTTTTGAAAATTTTCGAAATTAGGTTATTACCGCAATACGCTCTTCAAAGATTAGTTATCAGTTCCAGTTGACAGTTGCACTACTAACGTGCTAATTCATTGTAGTTCCAAAAACAGTCAACATGAAATATTCAACTTTTATAAAATTGCGCTGATTTTGATTCAGGGCCTTCTCATTAACAAGTCCTTTACTGACATGGAAGAGATCCTATTTTCAAACCAGTATTAGGTACGCAAAAGGGAGAAAAACAAGCGAAAACAAAGTATCCGCTTTTGAATGACCTCTACTGGCCTCTATCGGCCAGCCCGAATTCGACGATAAACGATTTGATCTTAAGTTATGTCACACTCAGTTCATACCCTGACCACCCCCTGGGCAGGCTGGGGGTTAATAAACGGGGGTTGATAAAAATTTCTTACAAAAAAATGCCGGAGGCTGGGCAAATTTTTTAGCGAATGCCCAGGGCTGGGAACTGAAATATGCCATATTCCCAGTGGCAGTGTAATTCGGAAGCTCAAGTGGGGCTCAGTGACGTAACGGTCTAAAGTTACCTTTAGTTCAAAAACTAAGGGCCCCTGACCTCTAAGGGCCCCAAAGGGGCCCCCAGCAACAAACATTCCTTTGTTATTTTACAGTAAAACTGGTGCTCTAGCAATGGTAAAATGACCAAGGGGCCCCATGCCTGCATGATTTACACTCTGAATGAATGGAAAGCGGTTTGATCAACTCTAACTTGTATCGAAAATGGATATGTCACTTTTATTGCAGATATATGCACTTTTCTATCAACAGAAGCTTTGGCCAGCAGCGGAGCTGCCAGGAGATGGGACATTTCCCCTTTTGTCAAATGCATTCCTCAGGGTTCTTTCAAAACATGGGGAAAGTTGTCGGGTATAGATACGTACGGTAGGGTGTGAGTTTTTGCGAAAAATGCTGGAACGTGACAGGAAGGGTCTCTACGCCAAAGTTCAGGTTGGCGTTTTTAAAATGTTCCCAGTCCAACTACCAAAGGATTTTCAAGGCTTCCAATTTAGAGCATGCTAACAATGTATTGTAAAAAGCATTTTTAACCTAAGTAAAGGGTGGTTACATGAAACTTTCTGAAAGGAGGGGGGGGGGTGATTCATAGAAAACTTGATTAACTTGTCAAACAGTCCAGTTTGACACGGTAAGCGTTGAAAATAGATAGCCCTTCTGAGCAAACGTAAGTGATGTTGTATTAAAAAGTTTAGATGTAATCAGGAAATGTTTTCTGTGCCAAACTAGCAGACGTGTTGTCAAAATTTTCACGGTTTTCAAAATGTGTCGGCATCGTGTGAACGTAGTCTGAGAAAACAAAGAGGAGAAAATAACTGCTTTATCAAACGAAGGAATGTTAAAATTATCAAAGTGACGCTATTTGAAATGATAAAGCACAAGGCCAGTACCAGCCATGACAGCCTAGGGAGGCGAAAAACCAGAATTTTCCGACGAGAAAACAACCAACAGCAACAGCAACAGCAACAACAACAATTCCAGGAACATAGTTTAAATTGATGCAAAATATGACCGATCTAACTCCTCAGTAACTAAGATTTGGCCATGTTTCGCAATCCAACCTT
Source organism: Aurelia sp. 4 Dawson et al 2005 (assembly GCA_964019985.1). Taxonomy (NCBI): domain Eukaryota; kingdom Metazoa; phylum Cnidaria; class Scyphozoa; order Semaeostomeae; family Ulmaridae; genus Aurelia; species Aurelia sp. 4 Dawson et al 2005. Next base: position 16,213,851 of record OZ026495.1, on the reverse strand, counting down.
GAGATCAACGCAATTAGTGAATATCAATAAAAAAGATGCCATAAATTCAATAATTTCTGTTTGAATTTATGTTCTAACACTAATAAATTCATGTTTTTATGCATTATTTCTCCCTCAAATCCTCCAAAACTAGTGATTTAAATCACAAAAAATCCGATAAGAGAGAAAAATTTTCCGACAAATGGTCTCCTTGAGGGGGGGGGGCGCTCCGCCCCCCATTGGCTTCGTCCCTGATAAAGCAACACTAATAGAGTTGTTCTATATTCTCGTGAGATTTATAAAGACATGTTATAAATACGATACCATCAGGCGTAAAATGGTAAATATCTACCTGATGGCGGTTACATTAAACAAATACAAGACAGCCAGAACAAACACCAAAAGATTGTCCAAGGCTACATCCAATCCTTAACATAGCTCATCATTTCTTAATTCCTAAGTCGTTTTCAAGGCATTCCCTTGTCGTGTTATCTGGCTCAGTATTTAGAAAATGTGAGCGATGCTTTTCGATGAATATAGGCTGTTTCCAGACTGAGGATAAAAATATGTCGCTTTCAGTGGGAGATGTAGGAAGCCGCAACTAAAATTCCAAAATACAATTTGAATAAATTCCAGTATATATAATGATTAAGTACAGAATCTTCAAAGTTGGCCTACAGTTGTCTTTCAAAAGTGGATCAATCTTCTGGTACAACCAGTTCAGTTGCTAGGATACTGAGAGGGGAGGCTTTTCGAAGAAGTGCTCTGGTTCTTCCTCTTAATGGGACCACACCTGGCGATTCCTTCAGCCTATAATCACAGAAAGCTGACGACTCTCCTCACCCAAACCACCAACCCTCAGATTGGTAGTCAGGTGTGCTACAACTGACCGTATCCCGCTGCATCCGGTTATCACAACATAGCCCATTGAGCGCTCTATCTCTATTCAAGCTACTTTTAATTCTGCATGCAATTCAGCGAGATAAAGAGAATAACGAATAAAAAACCGCCGCATAATAAAAATGATGGAGTGCTCATGAAGGGGTTTTTAAGGAACTGTTACCACTGTATCCCGTTTACACGGGATCGGTTCTAAAAAGTTCCAAGGGCTTTGTTAAATCGTATATGTTTTTTAAAACAAAGATGTTGGAATGTCTTTTGTTTTTCGAAACAAAGACGAAAATTTTTTGAATTCCATCGTTTAAGACGTCTTTTGTCAATTTAAGTGCTTGAACAATGAATAGCTATGTCATTTCCTGGCCGTTCCCGTTTGGAACCGTTCCACCCGTTTACAAGAGACCTTCCTGGGTACAGTTCCAAATGGGATCGACTTCGTAAGTGGACCCATCTGGGTACGGCTAGCAGTTCCATCTGGAACGGTTCCAGCGGGTCCCGTGTAAACGCAAGGCCTAAACGTACCCACTGGGGTACGGTTCCAAATGGAACCGATCCCGTGTAAACGCTGCCTAAGATAGGGCAAATGATGAGTGTTACCTGTTCTTGAGATGGACACCCTATGATCTGCTGGTCTTCTATACCGTAGTTTTCTTGAACCAGTTGAGACAATTGTCTATATACCTTTAAGACTTTCGTCTGAAAGAGAAAAGCATTTTCATAAGCTGAGAGACAAAATGATTAGTTTCTACGAGTCGCAAATTTGTCGGTGTATTTTGATCAAATTTAACGCCACACAAAGTTTTCCGTCCTCGAAAATGTCGAAAGCAGCCGAATGAAATAATGACCACATATCATTTTGTCACGGCACAGTCTCAATATGTCTTTAAAAGGTGGCGCGAATGACTATTTCCTCTTTGAGATGAATTATTTGAGATGAGTGGCTGGAAAAGAAGTTGCGATGATTTGCTACAGCTCAACAGTAAACCATTCTGATATCTTGATTACTGTCAAACTCGCAAAACGTTTCTATATTTCGCCTTGCTTGAGGTTGTTGCGACGCCATCAAATTCCTAAATAGCAAACCAGATAAGCAACAGACTCCAGCTTGCTACCATATTGTAGGGCTCATAAACTATGGGTTTCTTGAAG